>JAMALG010000005.1:0-453537 GCA_023628115.1 Naganishia sp. PT2105A-2 | reverse complement strand
TTTCCGCTACAAAGCCGTCCCATACAAAATGCCGGGATGCTACGCAGCCAGCTGAAATGTTGCGAAAATGAGCGCTACAAACACGATTCTACATTGGCTAGCGGAAAAGTGGAAGGCGCGCTACGCGAATCCTGAACCGCAGTGATGGCGACCGCGCCACACAGGATCGGATGACGCCCATCGCTCTTGCTTTTTTCGGTTGGGGGCGCTATGACATCCGTCTCATTTCCGCTTGAGGCCCATGAACTGTATCATGGACGTCAGCTGACGTACCAGAGCCATGCCAGGGGTTGATGACCGCCGAGAAACGGCGATGAGACACTAGAACTTTCGCGATCACGAGACATCTGCCACAAAGTAAACAAAGACTTCGTGAGTATTACGTATCGAGTCGGGTCGTCTTTTACATATAGGTCTGCCCCGTCAAGAATGTTGCCGAGCGTCGCCACTCATATACCAATTACAACACCACCAATATGCTGAGACAAGTAGCATCACGGTCACTGCTGTTCAGCAAATCTCGAGCTACAGTAGCACTGGGCAGCACACGTCGCGGTCTCACAACCGATTCCATTCTCGCCACACGGCTACGTCCAACTGTTATCGCACTCCGGCTCAGCAACGCACCACCAAGAAGAAGGTATGCCAATGGAGGAGGCATGCCACCAGGAGGAGGCGGGTTCGGCGGTATGCGGTTCCCGGGAGGCGGCGGGATGAACATGGGCATGGGCGGCCAACGCGAAAAAGGCGAGACCTTGAAGCAGTACACCGTCGACTTGACGGAGATGGCGAGGGAGAACAAGCTAGATCCCATCATCGGTCGGGACGATGAGATTCGACGTACGATTCAAATCTTGTCGAGAAAGACGAAATCGAATCCGGTCTTGCTAGGTAATCCCGGTGTCGGAAAGACGGCCATTCTCGAGGGTCTTGCTCAACGGATCGTCAACAAGGAAGTGCCGGAATCGTTACAGAAGAAGCGACTGCTCACCATCGACTTGGCCAGCCTCATCGCCGGCAGCGGTATTCGCGGGCAGTTTGAAGAAAAGTTCAAGAACCTCCTGGAAGACATTCAAGAAGCTCAGGCGGATTCCGAAGGAGGGGTTATCTGCTTCATCGACGAACTTCATACGCTCCTCAATCTCGGTAAAGCGGAAGGATCGCTCGACGCTGGAAACATGATTAAACCAGCTTTGGCTCGTGGTCTGAAACTCGTTGGCGCGACAACGCTCGATGAATACAGGAAACATATCGAGAAGGATCAGGCGCTCGCTCGTCGATTCCAGCCAATCATGGTTGAAGCACCCAGCGTCGCATCCACTATCACCATTCTCCGCGGTCTTCGTTCCCGATACGAGACCCACTTTGGAGTGCAAATCGCCGATTCCGCACTCGTCACGGCTGCCATGTATTCGGACCGGTACGTTCCCGACAGGTTCCTGCCCGACAAGGCGATCGATCTCGTCGATGAAGCCGCCAGTGCGCTCAAGCTGGCCCAGGAATCGAAACCCGACGCCTTGGAGGCCCTTGAGCGCGAGTTGACCGAGTTGCATATTGAACGGGAATCGCTCAAGAATGAAAGCGATACGTTCTCGGTCGAACGGTTACAGAAGGTCGACGAGCTGTTGCACGAGAAACGCAACGAGCGGGATCGATTGTTCAACCTTTGGGAAACGGAGAGGAGTCGGGTCAAGGAAATCAAGGAGATCAAGCTCGAGATCGATCAGGCACAGAGTCAGCTCGAGATCGCCCAGCGAGAAGGCAATTTTGAACTGGCGTCGAGGCTGCGATACTCGACGATCCCGGCGCTGAAGAAGAAGCTGCCGCACGAGCACGGAGGCAAGGATCACGAACAGTCGGATATGATGATTCGCGATCGCTTGACCAGCGAGGATATCGCCAGAGTGTGAGTCTAATCCGGGTCGGAGCCGTATCGCAAGCTGACCAAGTATATCTTGCAGGGTCGCGAAGTCGACAGGCATTCCGGTCGAAAATCTCAGGCAGGGAGAGACTGAGCGATTGCTGCATGTAAGTAATGATAAGTTCATCCTTCTCGACGCGATACTGACACAGAAATTCTTTTCAAGATCGAAGACGCGCTCAAAACCACCGTCGTCGGCCAGGATAAAGTCATCGATACCGTCGCAAACGCCATCAGGCTTTCCCGTGCCGGCCTCCAATCACCCGATCGTCCGCTCGCAAGCTTCTTATTCTTGGGACCTTCGGGCGTGGGTAAGAGCTCATTGACGAAGGCGATCGCCAGGTTCCTGTTTGCAGATGAAAGGCGGGGATTGTAAGCGTTACCTTCGCTAACTGAGGAAGTCAGGCTGACTCTGTTTTCTAGGATTCAAATCAACATGAGCGAAATGAGCGAAAAACACAACTTGAGCCGTTTGACCGGCGCTACCCCGGGATACGTCGGGTATGAAGAGGGAGGCGACCTTTGCAATGCGGTCCGACGCAAACCGTATAGCGTTGTTGTCTTCGACGAGATTGAGAAGGCCCACCCAGACGTCTCAAACATTCTGCTTCAAATTTTGGAAGAGGGCATGCTCACGGACGGTCAGGGCAACAAGGTAAGCATGCGTGACCCTAGCAAGAGTGTCTTTCTTCTAACGCGTTTTTGTGATTAGGTCAATTTCAAGAACACATTGATCGTCTTGACGTCAAACTTGGGCTCGATCGAGTTTACCAAACCTGGTGCAACAAACGAAGATGGGTCTGTCACCGAAGCCACCCGTGGCGCTGTTCTGTCACATGTCAGATCCTGGTTCCGGCCAGAACTTATCGGTCGACTGGATGAGATGCTCATCTTTAACAGCCTGCCACGATCAGCTATCAACGACATCGTTCGCCTTCGACTTTCCGAAATTCAAGACCGAATAGCAGACAAGCGAATCATTCTCGACGTGACGGAGAAGGCCGTCGAACATATCGCTCAAGAGGGATATTCCCCGCAGTATGGCGCTCGAGAAGTTGCCAGGGTCATTCGGGACGAGATCGTTACCAAGCTTGCTCACAGGCTTCTAGAAGGAACCATCCGCAATGGCGATACGGTAACCATTGACTTGAAGGACGGAAAGATCGTCGTACCGGAAATACATAGCAGGGATGACAAGCAAGGAGAGAATATTCTCGAGATCATAGAGGAGGATGAGGCGGAATAAAGCCGCCCTTTCAGAGCGCATCAATAATCTTACTGTATAATGTCATAAACATTGTATCAAACCCCGCATTTGTAATCAAGCAGCTCACATACAATCCCGAAATGTATCTTGTACAACACGTCTCCAGAGTGACCTTCTACATATACAGTGTGATCGGGGAGCGAGCCGTTGACCCTAGAAGACAAATTGCGTTACGCCTAGAGCTACCTCTGAGGCAGGAGGAGCATCACAGAGAACCCCGTCGGCCTTGACTTCGTAAGTTTCCGGATCCACTAAAACGTTCAAAGACAATGAGTCTTTGGTCGAAAGAACTTCACGACTGAGATACTTACCATTCATCTTGGGTAATGAGTTATTGTGTTTCATGTCCCGCTTCGTGATCGCTCGGCAATTCTTCACCGCCTGGGCCCTCTTGTTGAGACCATATGAGGCAATTGTACCTGGGACATATACTTGTTGAGTGCAATCCTACTAATGCCTACACTGTGCGTACCATTATCTATTGCCGCTTTGCTGGACCATACCACCGATGTCAACCCTGCGGCCGATGGCTGAGCCGCCCACATTGGACGCCCATAGACCGGCTGGACTGTCGGAATGGACGCGTTCGCCTCTCCCATCTACGGCCAAAGTCAAATCAGGATCTGCCCTTCCAACGCGCAAGTCGATACCCACCGTCGCCCAAGCGATCACGCCTCCCTTGATGATCATCTCCGGTTTGGCGCCGAAGTTTTCGGGCTTCCAGACGACAAGATCGGCCAGACATCCTTTGGCCACTTGACCGATGAGATGCGACATGCCGTGGCAGATTGCGCTGTGATGAGAGGCGTCAGCGGCCGCTATCGTATCCTTTCAGGAACACTCACGGGTTCACCGTGTATTTTGCAACATATCTCTTAACTCGGTTGTTGTCACATATCTCGGAATCGCCTTCCAGCGTACCCCTTACGTCTTTCATTTTCGAGGCGGTCCTCCATGTTCGGGTGACGACTTCGCCTATTCTGCCCATCGCTTGTGAATCGCTGCTCATCATTGCGATTGCTCCCGTATCGTGCAGAACGTCTTCTGCAGCGACAGTTTCCGCTCGGATTCGAGAGTCCGCGAAAGCGATATCTTCAGGAATAGATTTGTCGAGGTGGTGACAGACCTGTTGTCGTTCATTCATTAGGATTTGCCCCCTTTGTTAAGGGCTCAGTTTCACTCACCATCAACATCTGATATAAAACCGAAGTGGTCAGTGCTTTCCATTCGCGCACCGTATGACACCAGACTTACATCGAGATGCTCATCCAGGGTGTTTTTGGCATATGGCCGAGTAGGATTTGTAGAACTGGGTAACACGTTGGGATGCTCGCAAACAACGATGATATCGGGAGCATGCCCACCACCAGCACCTTCAGTATGGTACCTTAAGGAGACCGCGTCAGTCGTCCGCATTTGAGACAAACCGTCATGGATCTTACGTGTGGATAGTACGGCCCTTGAATGCTGCAATGGTGCTCTCCACGAAGCCAGACTCGTTCAACGTGTCTGTATGAATATTGATCTGTCGTCCAGGAAGCCAGAATTCCTCTTAGCTTGGCATCAAGCCTCCGGAGCCCCGTACGTACCTGAACATCGTAATCGTCCCCGACAGTCAGCGCTCTGTCAATCGTTTCAGGCGTAGTGCCCCAATCCTCGTGCAATTTCAGTCCGATAGCGCCTGCTTCGACGACGTCCTTCTGCGCCTGCATGCTTGCGCCGGAGTCGTTGCCCTTTCCAGTGAACCCAAAATTCATTGGAATGCCATCTGTTGCCGTCATCATTGCTTTCATGTAGAACTTGCTTGACGTGCAAGTCGTCGCGTTGCTTCCTGCCGATGGACCAGTCCCGCCACCGATCAGGGTAGTGATTCCAGACGCAAGAGCCTGGCGCAGTATATGAGCTTTCAGTAGACGCTAAATCGGAGTCACTCACCTCTTTCCACAGATCTACGCAGATATAGTGCACGTGGGCATCGATAGCACCCGCCGTTATGATCATCTTCTCTCCAGCAATCACCTCTGTGCTGGATCCGACGACCATACCATCTGTGACTCCGTCCATGACGTCGGGATTGCCTCCTTTCCCGATGCCGACGATGATACCATTTTTGACACCGATGTCGGCCTTGTATATTCCAGCCCAGTCAATAATTAGAGCATTGGTGATGATCAAGTCCAGGACTTCGGCGTCCGAGCGGTCCGACGCCTGGCCTTGAGCATCCCGCAAAGTTTTTCCTGGATATCGCCCGTGAGAACGCTGTCTATTCATACGGGACTGACGACCTACCTCCGCCGAATTTGCATTCATCGCCATAGACGGTGTAATCGTTCTCTACCTGGATCCAAAGGCTTGTGTCTCCGAGGCGGACGCGGTCTCCAGTAGTCGGTCCGAACATCGATGCATACTATATTGACGAGATATTCAGCCCAGGATCCGCTTTTTAGCAAGGTACTTACCACTTCTCGGTCCATCTCGGTATCCACCATGTCTTCCCTCTCCTCTCCCTCGCCACTGATCGCGAATCCTCCATCCTGCAACAGCTTTCGAACAGTCTTCTCGCCCTCTTCCGGCGTCTGCCCAATCGCGGCAACCCCGATTCCGCTTCCTCCCGATACAAGCTGTTCCCCTCCCGTCTGGACAAGTGTCACAGTCTTCCTCTCTCCAGGCTCGAATCGGACAGCTGTTCCGGCGGGAATATCCAGGCGGAGTTTATGGTGAAAAGCGAGGAGTCGATTAAACGAGAGGGAACCATTTGTTTCCAGAAAGGGGAAGTGAGAACCGACCTGACGGCGGAGGAAGAGAGTCAGGTTGCCCCACTGAAGAAGTATGCGTCTGTCACGCACCTGAATCGGACGATCACCCTCATTTGCGACCTTGACCTTCCATCTCCTCCTGCCCGTGTTAATCTTGATAGGATCTTTCAGACAGACGACTGCTCCCGGTAGCTCCGTCGGCGTTATTTGTTTTGTCCGAGGTGGGAACAGGTCGTCCGATGGAATAGGAAGGAATGATCCGTACAGTGCGTTTGAGACTGAATTGCTCGTATCAGTGAAGACGTCAACAAACGAATCATGGAGCGTCTCACGATTTCCCAAATCCGTGCACACAGGATCGTGAACAGTCACAAGGAACGTCCTAGCATCCTAATGAGTGCTATCCCAGCCGATGCGACATGCAAGAACATACCCATCCTGCAGCGATCAAGCGTCAGCATCTTCTCTTTCGAAGCGAGGGTGATCTACTCACCGGAAAAGTCCCTTCCACCTGTACATCATGAATCGCAAACTCTACGCCTTCCAAAACATGCCGCCGTCCCAGCATCTCCTTCCCCAGCTGCATCAAGTCGGCGACACTGTGTTTCCCATCCCTGATGAACTCCTGCAACTGGAAAGCAATCAAGGCGATCGCTTCCGAGCGGTTGAGTTTGAGGCCTCGGGCGAGACGTTTCTGTGCCAGGAAACCGAGGTTGGCGAGCAGGAGCTTGTCCTGTTGAGTACAGCGACGCTTGTCAGTGTTGGGTTGCGGAAATTCGACAGGAGCCGACTTGCCTGTTCTCGAGGAAGCAGTCTCATGGTGCGCGTCCGTGAGAATCTTCGGGTGTGACAATGGGTCGTGCTCAACCTGACTCTGTCTTTCTTGACTATGGACTATGTCACGAATGAAGCTCGTCCCAGAGTGATGAATGGTACCCTGCAGGTGCCCCGCGCCATTCACTGAGCAACCCGGACGACCGAAAAATCGAGATAATACCAGGCCAAAGCGCTGATGCTTGGTTGGTCGCTCGAAGCCGACTTTCTTATCTCGGAAGCAAAAGTGCTCTCTCATCGCGTCGTATCGCTTCTCATGTGCCTAGCCGATGTTACCGGACAGGCCGGCCATTCCTCTATTGGCCTCCGTTCTGTCGCATTTGCAGCCATTATGCGGACCGTCCTTGTTCTCGGTCGTCCCTCTGTGCTTACAACTGACTATGCTGTGAAGAAGCAGCGGCGCCGTCATTCACCCCGTACTTCCACAACCACTCGCCAGCCCTCTCCAACATCTCCGGCGACATGTGATGCCCTACACCCTCCTGCACGATCATCTCCTTGGCACCCTGAGGACCGAGATACAAATCCTCAAACATCTTCTGCCCATGCTTCGGCGGCACCAGCCGATCCTCTGCTCCTCCGAGGACCAGAATCTGCTTACCGATGTACGGATTGACCGACGGATCGTGTGAACGGTAGTTGACAGCGCAGGGGTCCTCCTTGGCGACCAGCTGTGCAAGCGAAGCAGGGAACGCCGGAGCGGCGAGCTCACGTTGGCCGGTGGATGGTGGGTGCTCGGCGATTCGCGGGGTGAGGAGCGAGACGTAGTCGGGGCAACCGACGACGGGGATGCCGAGCGTGATGCGTGGTTCGTCACGCAAGACCATCCATGTTGCGTGACCTGGCCAGGGAGCGATTTAGGCGGGATCTGTCAGAGGACTAATGACACCTACCTCCAAGTGAAAAGCCCGTAACTCCGTACTTTTCAATTACCTTTTCGCCGTTGGGGAATAGGTAGGACGGGAGAAAATCGACCAGGAATGATATGTCACGGGCCGTCCCGCGCTGCATGGCGTACATGTCGATGCTGTCGAGCAGTATCAACATGTAGCCGATGACCCGACTTTCGATGTCACTTACGCATGACGGTCATTCTTGTCAAAGCCTTCATTCATGATGTCGGCCACCTTGCGTTCTCCATGATTCCGTTGATCCTGAACACGCAACGAGGTCAGTCCCGGCTGTAGGCAACGGGAATAGAACCTACCAGCGTCACGATCACCAGCTCCCTTTTCCTTCGAACACCCGACTGCTTCTCCAGCTCGTCGAGCTCTCGCAGGATAGCCTTGACGAACTTCTTGGTCGTCTTGTCGAATTGATGCCCAAATCGCCCATGCGTTTTGATGAGAACTGCTACAGGAAGATCCGAAGCGAGAGCGGCGGGGAGGTTGTACACTGCTGTATGGATGCCGCCGATGTTGAAGCGTTGATGGGGCACGTGGTCGGTGTTGCTGGAAGGTTTGTCTGACATAGTGCGATCCGGGTTGGTCCAAATCCGGGTTGGTCAAGATCCGGGTTGATCAAGAATCAACAATTGGTGCAACGTGCGTATCGATGTTTCGGACAAGATAGTGATCGAGCTTCGTGATGGAGAGAGCTTGTTTGTTCTACCGAAAGACGTAAATATCAAGGGAGATGAATGGTGGAATGAACATAAGATGATGATGAGCAAGCGGTTTTGACGTTCCGGCGCGTCGCGTCTTCGGTTATGGCCGGGCTCACGAGAAGCCGTTGCGCAAGTTGACCTCATCAAGTCCGTTCAATCTTCGCGGTCTCATACTGCTGTACCCATGTCTGTTGCGAGGTCAGATGATGATTGAAATACATTAGGACTGAGGAGGTATATGGTATGAATTGATGGCATCTAGCCTCTTGCAAACAGCTGACGCAAAGCAATCCAGATGAAGGGCTAAGAATCGCACTCGCGCTAGAGAACAATGCCGGATCTGACTGATGGAATCAACCTGAAACGCGGTAATCAAGGAGAACAATAGATTTTGCGATTTCTTGATGGTGGCATCAACGGCGCATCATAAAGCGAGAACACTTGCTCTCGTCCCAGTCCAGTTCTCATTGATGTAGACAATGCGCCGATTCGAGTCAGTCAACGATATATATATCAAGGACCCCTCCATCGCTCCATTGTTCCTATCTGACCATGCCCAACAACCTATCACGCTACAGTCGTGGACGCCGACGAGACCTCTTCCCCATCCCTCACGCCTCCGAATGTTCAACTCCATCATGGACAAACGATTTGTCCCTCAACCTACCGCCACCAAGGATTCAGTCAAGGCTTCGGCCAGCGCATTCATCGTCCTCAATGTGGTTCGATTCCTCAGCATCGTTGCGCTCATGTTGGTCATGGTCAGTCAGATGGTAGGAGCTGCAAAGTAAGTATCCCATGCTATGACTCTTGGCGAGATTCGCTCATGCAATTGCGACTGTCATTAGTGACGCGGCAGCCTATAGAGAATCGAAAGTCCCGCACGCCACCGCGAATGCCACATACTTCGACAGTGACGAGGACTGCGATTACTTTGAACTCACCTGTGAGTGACCTTCAAGGTCGGAGTGGATTTCATCATGCTGACCGCCGGGATACCAGCCGTACCGGATCAGCCGGGCGGAATCTTCTGGGCAATCCTCAACCGCACCTTCATCAGTTAGTCCCTCGGCTCATGGCGATCGATGTAACATCACTAACACCTCTTACCAGTCATCGTCATACTTATCCTCCTCCCCGCCGAGCTCGTCATTCCCGTCAAGCGCCTCATCCAATTCTACGTCGACTACATCCCCGTGATCTCGCCCGCTCACGGTCTCGGTATCCTTGGGGTCATTCAATGCTGGATCGCCAGTACCGTTCTGAGCAAATACGTTCACAAGTTCGAACAGGCTTCGGGGTTCCTGTGCTTTATCGTCGGATGTCTGAATGTAATCATGGTGGGTGCTACGGGCCTGTGTCGTTCTCTTTGTCTGATCCTGGTCCTCTGCAGGGCCTGGTCTTCCGTGCTTCTGCGAAGCCCCGCCGATCCCTGTTCTCCTGGGAGAATCTAGCTCAGCTGTCAGTGTGTCTCTAGGCGCATATGTTCAATACTGACTTCCCCTCCTTACCGTAGGACCCCACAGACTAAAGCGGCTCACAAAGTCTACACGACCTACAACGACAAGTTTGAAAAGCTTCGACCATTCGCCGACGTCGCTGTCTCCAGCATGAATAAGAACAAGGATCCCTCGCCCAGCGACAAGGACTACGGCCGCCCTGTTCATTCTTCGACTGATAACCTTCTCCATTCGGACGATATGAGGTGCCAGACGTACACAGAACCCGATGTCGACCGGCCATCCGTGCATCCGGCGGGGCCTACGGAACCGAGTGGGTTCAAGCGCTTCAGTCGAGCGCAGGGGGTCAAGTTTGGCAACTTTGGCTTCGGAAAAGAGGCGAAGAAGGCCGATGGACTGACGGGGCTTGCGATCACGCAACCAATGGAGACATTGCCGAGTAAGTGTAGCGGGTTGATGCCGAGTTCGCCATCGCTGATTTCCTTTACAGGATTTGCACCGGATGCCGCCTACAAGTAGCAAATAGGCTGCAGCATGGAAAAAAGATGCCCTATACTGGATACATTCGTGCACGTACACTGTCAATCGTTTACAACCCATCATGGACCTTGATTACATCTATATTTCCTCTTGCCTACTGCTCGTCGGCCTTGGCTCCCAGTGTGATCAAGCTAAAGTTGAGATCGCCGTCGGCTTGATCGATGTACTTTTCCTGAACGATGCGAGCAACGTCCTGAGATAGCACATGTCAGTCACCAAATGTAGCAAAGATCACATGTTGTGCGTACATGGAGAAGCGACCTGCAAGGTCCCCGATCGAACGGGGCATTCCTCGTGGAACCGTCCAGTTCAACGACGTGCTTCGTTCTGCCAATGAAGCATAAGCATAACCCCACAATTCCTTTATGACGCACTCACCCGTCCTCTGCTGTCCCCTCGACGAACGAGATGAAATGCAAATCCACATCATCCAACTCCTCTGCCGTCCTTGGCACCGTACTCTGGCCACTCTCCGCGACACGCTTGTGCGCCTCCTCGAAGAATGTCGCCTCGTCGAGCGCCTTGGCGCGTTCGATGCCTGTCATGTGTTTGGTGTCGTTGTAGAACTGCGTCAGGAGCGACTCGCGCGGAAGGGCGTATGGAGAGGAGGCGTCGCGCGGGAGGTTGAGCAGGGAATGGAGGAGGCCTATGCTGCCGCATGCGTTGCCGATCTAACAGGGCCCATCAGACAACATAGATACCCCGATGAAAAGGTGCCTACCGTCTGCTTGATCCACCATATCTTCTTGCTCTCATCCGACGTATCCTTGAACTCACCCTTGCCCCCTTCTTGCTCCTTTGCCCTCGCCTCACCAAGTTTGCCCCTGCTCGGAAAGAGCAAAAGGACAGCAAACACAGGTTGAGGTGTAAATTGGAGAAACTCCGGGTCCAGGGAGAAGAGATCGTTGAATGCGAGCGTCGGGGGAAGGCCAAGGGGTTGAGACCACTGCGATGCAAGCGATCAGCTGAGAGTGGTTCTAGGGGCTTCTCCCAACTTACAGCGTTGAAGATCTCGGGCGCGGCCTCGAGGGGGACCCACTTGGTGGACATGTTGGCTGCGTGCGGAGTGTGTTGTGATCCTGAATGCACGCTGTTGACCGCTCCGATATGATCATGATGGACCGCTACATGACGAATCGAGAACAGGGGACGTTGCGATGGTTAATATTAGGTAAGCTCTAGATTGTGATCGAACCACTTTTTGGTGGTCTACCGTACCAGCTACCGTACCGACCTCGTACGACGGTACTCCTTGCCAGATACAACAGCACGTCCATAGACGAACAGTGCATCGCATTTGGGGCATCTCAATCTCGTGTAAAATGGTCGTTAGTCGAACTCCCCGCCGAACACGGATCACCCCGGGCGCGCACGCAAAGCCACCGCACCCGTCCCGCTGGGCCCGCTGGTTCTCGCTGCCCGGCTTCGGGATTTTCCTGGCCGTCATCGTCGCCCTGTGCCTCTGGCTCGAAAACATCGGCGTGAGTCTCTGCGATCTCTGGCATGCATGCATTCCGCACGTATTGACACCCCGTACAGCCCAGCTTCTACCACTTTGACCCGCCAACATTGGCCGAAATTGTTACGACCTCGCTCGCTGAGCACCACGCCTCCGATGCTACGGGTAACACGACCGCGCTCGTTGCCGACGTTATTGATCGCATTGCCGAGCGGTATCCGAATACGCGGGTTAAGACGGATTTCTTGGACAGGGATGAGTGGATGTGGAATAATGCCGGGGGGGCGATGGGCAGCATGTTCATTATTCATGCGAGTATCACAGAGTAAGTAAAGATGTCTTGTCAATAGGTTGTGGGTTGGGGTGACGAGCCGAGGATAGGTACTTGATTATCTTCGGGTCGGCGATCGGTACCGAGGGCCATACCGGACGGCACACCGCCGACGATTACTTCCACATATTGAAGGGCGAGCAACGCGCCTACGAAGCAGGCGCCCTCGAGCCCGAGGTGAGCCTTATAGTTTCTCGTTCCCGGCGGAAATCTGTCTGACTGTGACGCGAAATAGATTTACCCTGCAGGATCGGTTCACCACCTCGAGCGAGGAAAAGTCAAGCAGTACCGCTTCGCCGATGAGTGCTGGGCACTCGAATACGCCGTCGGTGAGTAATACCGCACACTTCCGTTGACCTCCTGCTCAAATCGTTTTTATTGCGCAGGCTGGATCCCCCCGATGCTCCCCTTCGGCTTCGCAGACACCGTCTTCTCCACGCTTGATTTCGGTTCATTCTACACGACCGCGCGAATCACCGCGCGGGAGATGATTGCGAACCTGCTGAGGGGCAAGATATAAGAGGCGTGACTGAGCAAAAATACATACGGTGTAGGGGTCCATGAGCCGGTTCATGCACATGGCACATGAAAAGATGAAATGCCTTAAAATGATAAACTGCCGAGTGACGCGACGCAACGGATCGATCGAAGTCGCGCGGACCGAACTTGAGGGTTTCATTCGCTTCAACGCATATTTCCTTGTCCTCTTCACGGTTTGGTGTTCCGCGCGCTGCAACCAGATCTATACCCCGTATTCCCGTCATGTCTGAAGAGAACGAATAGTCAGCCATGCCCTTTCTGCCATCACTCCCGTCCTGACCACTTTCCTGCAGCGAAAAAGAGCGCCAGCGCGTCATCGCCGAAAACGCAGCCCTCCTGGCGCAGCTCGGACTCGACCACTTTGCCGCCTCATCGCCCGCTCCCCGAAGCAGAGGTTCCTCAACTGCAAATGGCGACAGACCAACAGCCACCAAGCGGAAAGCCGCCCAGCCGCGCGCGTCGAAGCGGTCCAAGCTTTCCGAGGGGGACGATGCTGCATCCGCGACATCGAGCGTATCGACGAGACGGTCGACGCGGCTGATGGGTCTCAAGGCCGACTCGGAGGAAGGGCTCGCGCATTTGGCGGAAATGGCCGAGAGGGAGAAGAAGGAGCTCGAGGAGCGGAGGCATGCGGAGAGGAGGGTGAGGAAGGCGGTGATGACGGTGGATGAGCTCGTTACCGAGGAGGAATGGAATGCGGATAACGAACGGACGGGCGAAGAACTGGTGAGTGAGCGCTCTGTCATAATATTCACGTTCATGCTCATCTGCTGCGCCAGACCTCGTTCCTGGCATCCGTCGCTTCCCGCCCACATCCCAAACCGATCAGTACGCTGCAGGAAACCGACCCTGACCCCTATCCGACACAAGACGCCGCGAAAGCGGCAGACATGCTTCTCTGGAACGCCTACAATCTGTCCACCTTTCTTCGCACGGGAAAGCCAAACACCGAACGGATCTACTCGCTCACGATCCATCCGGACCCGGAACGCGTGCTTGTTTTTAGCGGTGACAAGCGGGGCATCGTCGGTGTGTGGGATGCCAATGCTCGAGACGAGGAAGCAGAAGAAACCGGGGAATCGAACGTCAAGCGGGAAGTCGACGAGTACGACAAGGCGAGCATCGTTCGTGATTGGCGCAGTGGATCGGGCAAAGTCTGGCGGATGCAGGTGCATCAGCGGAGTGCTATCAGCTGTCTCAAGATGGACCCGACGAAAGGCGATACAGTGAGTGCTTTGTCGTTGCTATTTCCGTCTCGCTGACGCCGCGACGCATCAGCTCTTTTCATCGGCCTACGACTGCTCCATCCGGACTATTTCACTCCTCACGGGCTTATCATCCGCCATTTACGCCCTTCCCGACCCCGATGCGCTCATCAACCACTTTGACATCTCGCCTTCGGGCAAGGAGATCTGGGCCGTTGACTCCCTTGGTGGCTTGAATCATGTAGATATGCGGGAGGACGAGAAGCAGTGGGGGAGGAGACGATGGGTCATTTCTGGACAGAACACGAATACCAAGATTGGCGGTGTCGGAATCGATCGTGGGTCATTGCGCCTTCTCTTTTACCCCTTCTGACGTCCGAACAGCAAAGAACCCGGCACTGGTATGTACCGCCAGCAATGATCGCACAATGAGGTAAGGCCCGCCGAGCTCCCCTTTATCAACATGCTGACACTGCTTCAGAATATGGGATACCCGACACCTCCATCCCATACCCTCAGAGCCTTTCCCGGGCACCACTGGAACATCTGATCACGATCTCTCGATATACCCGACCGTCGTCTCCGAGTGGAACGAACACGTCTACCCCGCCATGCAGACAAAGAAGCACGCGGGGCTGTTGCGGACAGAATCACCGCATGACAAGAGCTGCAGCGCGGCTTACTGGGACCCAGCCGGAAGGAGAATATTGACGACCTGCTACGATGATAGAATTCGAGGTGATTCTACGGTACTTTGCTCTTTGACAGCGGGATGCTGATGTTTTCACTAGTATACGAAGCGAAACCAAGCCTCTTCAAGCAAGATGCCCCGCTGCAACAGCCGTTCAACCCTGCGCTCAAGATCAGACACAACTGCCAGACAGGGCGATATGTTACCATCTTCAAGGCACAGTGGTCTCAAAACACGGATCTTCCGCCACACTTTACTGTGAGTCTGAGGCAAGCACTTGTTTTGTCCGTGCTAATATTTCGGCAGATCGGTAACATGAAGAAGCGGGTGAGCGTGTACTCGGCTTTAACAGGCGCAATGGTTGCAGACTTTGCACACCCCTCGTAAGTCGACTGCTTCTGTCACGTGTCTTTGCTTATACAAACATGCTGCGTACTCAGGCTGACTGCCGTCCCTGCCGTTACCGCGACACATCCAAATATTCCGGGTGTCGTTGTCGGCGCGAATGCTTCGGGAAAGTGTCATTTGTGGGGTCCGCCTGTATAAGTGATAGGTTGCTCCATGAAATTATCGAGAGGCATCTCTTACGATGCATCTCACCATTCCTTGCGTCTGGAAAGTTGGCCTTTTGCGATCCCGCTAGAGTAATGCAGAAGGGGGAGGGGGGAAAGGCCGTTGAGGCCAAGCAACATAGAAATGCATTAATCGTAAATATCCCTTGATACAGTTTACATTCAACCTCTACCTTGACGCCCGCTTGACAGTCAGAAGTGCATACGTGTATTATAACGACAAGACAAGAATACAATAAGGCATCAGCCCCATCTGCCCTGAGTTCTACATCCGCGGATCTTAGAAAGCCTGTCGATTCCTGGTTTCGATCGGCAGAAAGACGAGGGCGAGCATGGCGAGCCAAATGCCTCCAGTGGCGAGCCAGAGCACGCCGGCAGACTCGTTGGCGACGTATTTTTGAGCAGCGAAGGGAGCGACGATCTATGAAACAGATTCCGCGAATAAGCAAGAGAAAAACGCGTCTGGGTCTGAAACTTACACCAGATAATCGACCCAGCGTCGAGGCGAGACCGCAAGCGGACCCTCGCACGTAGGCAGGGAACATTTCAGGCGTCGTGGCGTATAGTACAGCGTTGAAGAAACTCTGCATGATATATTCTGTAGGCTAATGTTTCAGCGAGGACGCTCCAGAGAAACAAGGGGGCTTCGACTTACCGAGTGCGTTCAGTCCAACGTAACCGGCCGTCGATCGGACTTGTGTATACATGGCCATCGAAAGACCCTGTAGAGCTGCGGAGAGTACAAGGGACCACTGGAAAGCGAGATTCGAAATGAGCATGGAAATTAGGACAATTTACAAGAGTACTAACCTTTCGTCCTAAAACAGGCAACTGAATCGCAAGCATAGCGATCACACAACCGATAATACCAGGCGCATAGATTATGAGGTATTGTTCATACGTATCGTACACGGAATTTTGCTAAGGGGTAATCAGCGGTGTTAAGGCCAGTACATGGCCAAAATCGGTACTCACTCCTGACGAAACGTTCCGGTTGTTGAGGATGATGGGGAGGTATGATCCAGCGATATTGAAACCTAGACCGCCGAGAGATCAGTATTGCGCGGCTGAGAGCGGTCTCAGGACAGTGCTCACTCCAGAAGTCACCCATGTACGCAATCCAAACAATGACTGTGGTGAATGCCATTAACGGAGTCCTAAACAGCCCCTTGAGATGTCGAAGCTTCCGGATGCCGTCAATAATAACGTTCTTGGCTTGTTGCCTGGTCTTCAGCGGTGTGACGGATACAGGATCAGACACCACGCTCATTTCTTGGTCGATAGCCTGGAAATCCTCGATGGTAAGGGTCGGAGGAGGCGCTCGATTGAATTTGGCAATGGAGTGCAAAACGTCGATAGCTTGCTGTTCCTTCCCTTTCCCGAGCAGGAACTTTGGTGATTCTCTAAAGTTGAAGACGATGAATCGCAAGAAGAAGACCGAAAGGGTGATGGCGCCCAAGGTGATCATGAGGTATCGCCAACCCATGTTACCGCTCGTGGAACAACACGCTTCTCCAGGCGCGGTGATCATGCAAGAATCGAGGTCGGTGTTGCACCTGTACTTGGGCACAAAACCGTAGGCGATGGCGCAGGCGACGACTACACCGACAGGCTGCCACAGCGACAACAGAGCAAGGAGGTATCGCTTGTTTTGAGGCAGGAATTCAAGGGTGATGGTTGCATCAATTGGAATTTGACCGCCGAGACCAAAACCGGTGAGCGCCGCCATGGCGCAGATCGCATCGTAGTTGTAAACAGGGGCAGCCTGCGACATGATCTCAGCAAAGGATCTATTCCCAGTCGCACCGTACTGACAATGAGCGTGCCGAAGACGCAAGTGATCAGGCAGGTTAGGTTGAATGCCCACTTTCGACCAATAATGTCAACCAGGAGACCAAAGAAGAACGCGCCGGCAGTCAGACCTGCAGTGTCATACAGGGTTAGCGCGCTCGTTGACGATGTCTACTGGGATGACTTGCCTGCACTCATCGCGGTGAAGATGAGGCCACTTTCGGTAGTAAGATCCACATTCATTTCTTGGCTATTGCGCCGAAATCAATTTGACTTCGAAGGCAACTCGGTCGCGCAGACTCACTAGATAGGAGTGGCGATCAAACCGACAGCTTGCGCCCACATAAGATCCAGAAAGTATCCGAACCTATGTCGATGGCCTCTTAGAAACTGTTCGCGAGAGGGCAAAGACGTGTAGGCTCACCCGCATAAAAACCAGATCGCCAATTGATATCGTCCGAAGCCCATCTTGTCGAGCTCTCTACAGAACGTGACATATCGGCAATCAGTATGCGGCTCGTATATTCGACTTAAACATGCCGAACAAAGCATGTTCTATAAACAACCCACCTGTTGATAAGGGCCGCTTTCCTCTCGAACGGCGTGGAGATTTCGGATCCCAGCTCGCCCCTGAATAGAGCGCCGACACCTCGATGCGCACCGGGCTGCGCCGAGTAATGATCATACGAGTCCGGAGGCGGAATGAGGCCGTCATGGGCCAATCCTTGCTGTGCTGCCTTTTCGTCGACGACGGCGGGATCCTTATCCTTATCGCCGAGAGGGTATATAGGGTCGGCCGCCCTATAGTGTCCATTGGTGTCAGACATGTCGGATACGGAGAAAATCTGCTGGAGGAAAATTGTAAAAATTGTCAAGTGCTATCCGGTATATCAGAGTGAAAGCCAACTTACCTATTAACACAAATAAGGGTATAGGCAGATGTACGAATAAGGTGGATCGAATAGATGTTCAAGGGTCAACTGTGTGACACGAAGGCAGTTCAAATTGTGTATACTCTGCGTTGCCACTACCACTTGGCACCGTTCTCTACGTTCTTATACCAGCTATCATAATCGAGGACAAATTTTCCGTTTGTGGCTGTAGAGACTGCTCCTGTCTTGGATCGCGGGAAATAGCTTAAAACCATGCGAGATCATCAGCAGGATGATCGTGAATCGAGATGTCTGTACAGTCATATTCTACAGCTTATTCTACGCCCTCGGTTAGTGCCTGGTCAGCTGTCAGCTCAGCTGTCTCTTCGACACGAAGACGAGCTGGAAGACGTCACGGAAGAGCTCACGGAAGGACAAGACGAAGTAGCTCCAGAACCGCAAGAAGTCGTGCACGGACATCGGCCCATTCGGCGACTCTGCAAAGCGTTGCACAAATCCACTGCAAGAACTCATCCAATCCGCTGCAGGTAATTATACAGTGGCCATACTCATTCCATACAGTGCTCTGCACACCTCCTGGAACCGAGGCGAGCGATCATGCGCATCATTGGGAGCTGAGAGCTGAGCTGAGCAAGCTAGTAGCACTGATGAGCATCGCAAGCAATCGACGCAGCAATCCCGTCCGGCAACCCTTCAAAGAGAGCAGCCCGAATAGAGGGTCGGAGAGAGCTCAACCTGCAGGCCAGGAAGCTTGCCAGGGGGTCGCGAGGAGAGTTTGCAGGAGGAGTTTGGACGTCAGAGACTACTCAGTACTGTGAAGGGCAGCTGTGAGAGCTCTTGTGAGCCTTGTAAAAAGACGTGACTGTGTAAGGAGCGCCGCTATGAGGGCAAATAGTTTGAGCGAGTATTTGGGCTGACCAGCGACATTTGTAACCAGTCTTGTAACTAGTCTCGTTTAGCTCTCTCATCGCTCTTGTACTGTAAAAGCTCTGTAGCTCCGTCAACGAGTGTCAACGATCTTCCCTTGGGTCTTGTTATTCAAGCTACACTGTATAGCTCGCTAATCAGCTCACTATATCCTCTTCGCAAAGCTCTTTTTCCCCCAAATAGCTGATGAACGCCGTACGAGCGAACAAGGCTGATGAACCTTTCCAACGAACAGCTGCTAGAATGACATCCATCATGAATCCAGGACAAGCCCTCGCACGAGCGCCAGCCTGTTGGGCATATCTATTGCTACTGCAGTTTGTCGATGCGGACGAGGATTGAAGGGAAGTCGACGGTGCTGACCACGAATTCTAAGCAAAACTCCCGATGAACAGTCAAGATGTATAGCCACATTTACGCGTGACAATAAACACTTTGCGATGCGGGCATATTGTGTTCAAGGTATGGGAACGGCCTTCACTTATGAGGGCCCCATATCAGGGATATTTTGCGGATGAATATTGTATCCTTGCCATAGGTCCTTGTCTGATTGTGCATCAACCTCCATCGCCTACAAAGCGGTTGCCCGCAAGCGCTCCTCGCGATTGGCGGCCCGTCGAGCCTTCTTGGCCTTCCTGCGCGCGACTGCAGGATCAATCTGTACGCGCCAAGTATCGTTCTCTACGTCGAATTTGCCTCCCACGCGCTTGGCCATTCGAGCGATCCTGGAACGCTCGTGTTGAGCGGCGTCGTACTCCTTCTCTGCGGCCTCCCTAACTTCCCGGCTCGTACGGCTCCGAATGGCAACGCCGTCCAATCCGACTGCAGCCAAAGCGCCTTCCAACCCTGTGTCACCACCTCGTTCTCGCCACTCAGACACGGCGTCTCTAGCGTGCGCCTCGCGCTCAATGGCTTGCACCTCTCGACGAAGGTTGTATCCCTTGGTGGCTTTCGCGCGAGAAAATCGTGGCGAAAGTTCCTCGGTGAGGTAAAGCGGCATGAAAGCGTCCACTGTTGGCTGGACGGATGAAGCGGCGCTTTGCTCGATGTATGAGTCCGAGATTTGACGAGGCAAGGCCGCGCTTGATGCGCGGGCCGAAGTCGGCAGGGGTAGCAGTGCCGGATCTTGCCAAATCTTATCGACCGGTAGAACTTTTCTCGTTGACGTTGCGACATCCGCTGCGACGGTGTCGTCCGGTTGAGCTAAAGGGGCGGGTAATCCATCAGTTATACTGAGATCGCATCTCCATAGGGGAACTCACCGGCACCAAGGGTCTTCTTCTTGAGTTCTGGCCAGGGAACTCTCATGAGACCACGTTCCTCATCCACCTCATATGCGTCCATGGAGCCGTTGTCGAGCTTGGCTGCGAATCGATCGTATCTAAACGCGCGGATGTGCTGGTCAAAGACCGGTTTGCTTGTGGCCAAACGAGTCGCAAAAACACTGGAGTGGCCAGCGATGAGCTCGGGCGCGGTAACACTGACAATGACGAAGAAACGTACCTTCCGCCTTCCGCCTGGGATCGCTGATGCACGCAAAGCTGCACATTGGAATAATGAACGGGTCGAGAAAGGTTCAAGAAGTTGCTCTGATTGTCATAATTCTTCTTTTCATCGTCTGCAAGAGAGTCGTAGTTTTCGGGTCGCGGAAGGATTCGGTTGGAGCGTTTACGCTGAATGAGGATGTCAGGACACAGGTCATGATCTTCGCGAGCTGTCAAACTCACTGTGACACCGTCTAGCGAGATTGTGTTCCGTTCCATATCCACTCCCGTCACTTTGTGCACTTTCCAACCCTCCGTTGCATCCTTTCCGTTCAACCACTTTTCCTGCGGCTTGCCCACAGTCAATCGAACATGATCTCCAGGACGAATGTTCCAACGAGCGATCCTATCTCTGGGCTGGACGAACGATTTTTTCGGAAGGACTCGCGGCGAATACCTGTGCAGGAGAAACGAGAATCAGCATACGGACGGACTCCCGGCGACGAAGCATGCTTCTCACCTAGACACGAATTTGTGTGGAACGGTGGACTCAAGATGATGCAGTCCGCGTGGTAGTGGAGCCGCCATAATGTTGACGATGATGGTACAACGCTAACGGATTGAGCATGTCTTTCACAGCCGACATGTTCGTCTCAATGCTTGCTACGCTCGGTCCAGACTCATGCGCTTGACAAAAAGCTGCGCTTCAACGGAAACTAAAGCACCGATCGAGCCTAGTCAACGAGTGTATATGTGTCAGCAAATCTCAGCTGAGTTACCTGGCGTCTTCGTTTCATTCGGATTCCTTACTCGCCTTTTACTAGTAAGCACCGTGTAACTTGGACTACGCCAGAGTTCGAATTTGTTTCTCTACCATTCCAATGGTCTTTTTTGCTTTCTTTTTGCCTGGGAGGGCCGAGCGATCGGGGTGACATGACGAATCAAGCTGCCAACCTACTTTTAGTTCACTCGGTATGCTCTGGTCTTGCTTGTCTCGATCCCTTCCGCCATTCGATCTTCGCCGTCTGCTCCCGGCACTACAAGCCCAACATGAGAAGCTCGTCCTCGACGCATTTGCAGGGCTGGAAAAGGATACCGATATATGCGGCCCTTGCGTTCAGACTCGCACTCTTCGCTTTTTCTTCTCTTCCGGATGCTCTTGAAGACCGGATAGAGCTCTCGACTCCGCTCACAAATCTGCGCCGTCGTAAGTACATATACGACAAGTGTTCGATACAGTGACCGCGGTGCTCACTACTGGATCATGTCTGACGGGCAAGAGTAGTAAATGAGGGCGTCTACTTGCACCAACATGGTGTCAATCCTTATGCAGGTTCTACCTTTCATCATGCAAGTCTTGGAATGACTGCTCCATGTCGCAACGCTGACGGCATCTCTAGTCTCCATTGTACCTTGCAGCCTTCAGTACAGCACTCGACCCTTCCTCCAAAATCATGACCGCTCTGGTGTGGACGCTCGTCGACTTTATCGCTGCCAAGGCTTTGCAATCAATATGGAGAGCGAGAAAGCTGCAAGAAGAGGAAAGGTCCAAAAACGGGCAAAGAAAATGGCTGCGAGGGGACTGGCAGGATCACGTCATGACGCTGTAAGTCCCAGTAACTCGACATCCCGCTCAAGATGCATGTTGATGTCTCAAATCAGCTATCTTCTGAATCCCTACACAATAGCGACTTGTCTTGCTAGATCTACAACAAGCATAGATAATGCTTTGACATTTCTTTCGATATCTCACGCCGCTCAAGGTATGGCCCGTCCCTTCATCACCGAGACAGGCGCGATAGTTCAAAATATTTCCCTTGTCAGGTCAAGCTGCACTCGCCATGTTCTTCCTCTCTCTAGCCTCACATTCACAACTCTACCCTTTGCTTCTCGTCGTCCCGATATGCTTGTTGCTTCGCTCCAGCCCTACGTCGTCGGCAAAGGCAAAGATGAAAGGAGGCAACGAGGACTATCACACCGTTGCTGGATGGCTCGCAATATTTCTGCTCTTCGTAGCACTGCATTACGGCCTGGGGTACATCACCGTTGGATCAAATCGATTTGTCGGGCAGACCTGGGGTACCATGTGAGCTGTAATCCATTCACTAATTCGAATTCACCTTGAACGGGTTTTGGTTTCCTCGCCTACAGTCTCACGGTGTCCGATCTGACGCCAAATGTCGGCCTGAGTTGGTACTTCTTCACAGAGATGTTTGATCATTTCCGGGCCTTCTTTACCGGGATCTTTCAGGTGGGTCCCACTCGTGACATCGTCGAATGGCCTTGGGTTGACTCTCGTTCTGAACTGCAGCTACATGTCCTGGTATATATTGTGCCCGTTTGCATTCGCCTATAGTACGAAACTCGATAACGCTCTGTAATCGACTCCTGACCTCCTGCGCTTTAACCGATAGCCACCAGCCTCTCATGGCCACGGTTATACTCTCGGGTGTGATCTCTGTATTCAAGTCGTATCCGACACTGGGCGATTCTGCTGTCTGGCTGGGACTTCTGGGCTGCTTCCCTGATATTTGGGATTGTAAGTCCACACGAGATGCAATCAAGCAGAGCGTGTGCTCATGCAAATCCCTCGATAGCATTGCGACATCCACTACTGACTGCTGCTCTCTTCCTGTATTCGACCCTACTCTTGCCCATCCTCCTCGAGCTGTGGCTCGTCTCGGCCACGGGCAATGCCAATTTCATGTACGCGGCGACATTGGTGCATAGCCTGGGGTGTGGACTGGGTGTGCTTGACGTGCTGGGCGCTGCTTTGCGCAACGAAGTCGCTGAAAGGACGTGTCTGCTGCCGGACGCTGAAGATCAGAAGAAGAGTCAAGCCAGTGTTGATACTGCCAAGCCCACGGAGGGAATATCAGTAGTGCCAAAAAGTGCAAAACGCATATTGGAGGATCGGAATCTGGTAGTTGTACAGTATACGACGCTGGACGATTGATCTCTATTGTCAAGCTCGCACATTCTGTTACGATATTGCCAGAGGCAAAGTTCAGCGTTTCTGTCCGGTCTACTTCTCCCGAAGACATGCACCGCCACCGAGGCGCAAAGTCGCTATTCTCCTTCTTCGCCCAATGTCGGCAACTCAGATGCCCGTTGGATCCCTCCCGTCGTCATTTTTGCCTCCTTTTTTGCTCTTGACGAAATTTTCATACGCTCAAACTGAATTACCATGGCGTGAGAACTGTGAAGGGAGATGTGCTCGACATGCTTACCCTGTCGCGGTACTTTTGCAAATGCGACCTCTGGAGAAGGAAGGACGCGAATATAAGACATCCATCATAGAATTTTGGCGACCGACTGTGCTCGTGCTCACTGAACGCTGATTCTCCAATTGCAATTCCTTGTTTTCTGCTTCCACATCCTGTAGACGCTGACGAAGCGTATCAATGTCTGTCATTGCAGCGGCTCCACCTGAGGCGGCAAGATTGCTGTGTAAGCATCACAAACTGGCAGCCAATCGCGAGGACTAACCTCTCTCGCAATCGGGAGCCTCACCACGGATTGTCTGCTGTGACTCGTCTTCGTGGTTGCTCTCCATCTCGAACGGATCTTCCTCCACGCAGATGGCTGACGTTTTGGCACGACCCTCTGGAGAGAAGCCCGCGCGATCCAGATTGAGGTGCCCCATACGACGTAATGGACTGCCTATCCTCGAGTTACCTAAACTCGAGCGATCACCCTCCTTGTCGTTCACATCGGTATAGACACTGCCCAGGATTTGGCTATGGATGATGGCCTTTTGTGCTTCCCGTTTCACCCCCATCACCACACTCTTCATCATCTCCTGTCTTTGGTCGGCTTGTCTCTTGTAAGTCTCGAGCTCCCGCTCCAGAGCTTGCGTCTGCATAGACAGGACGTCCAGTGAGTGGCGCAGACTGAGATTCTCGACAGCTAGTTCCTCCCGAGATTTCCCAGGGCCCTGATGAGTGGAGTTATCCCCCGCCATATTCGCGTGTACCTTTGGGTCAGGCGAATGTAGCACTCTTGAGCAGAAGCGCCAATTAGCGCCGGCCAGCTTCGAGGGCACCATACATACGCATTGTTAGACCGTCTGCCACTGCTGGCGGAAACAGTGTCATGTATGCCGTCCTTCGTGATGACGCAGAACGAATCCGAGCTCGAAAGATCGGACACTAGATATTTTGGTAATTTTAAATGAACAGCATTCGCCGTTGAAAGCCCTCATAAGCTCACGAATGGCGTCACCCTTCATGCGTCGAGAATGGTGCCGATCCCGCGCTTCCTTACTTCCCTCCTTCTCACGATGCTTGTTGCTGATATGCTTCTCTTTATGACGGCGTCTCTGCTTCTTAACAATCGCATCATGCACAGGGTCCACTACCTTTGGCAAGTCAACTGGCAGCGATGCGAAAGCCACTGGATTAGAAATCTGGTCTATCGCGGTCTCCAGCACGTTCCAGAATCTGGCAAATGGATCCGAAGCGCCAAGCTGCGCTCGCGGGACGGAGAGTTAATTCTGTACAGTACGGAGTAATCGACAGAGCTTACTGGATGCGTAAAATACACAAAGCCGTCCTCGCCGTCGAAGGCGCCAAACGTCGAACTGCCGCTGCTCCTGCTTCCCTGACTGTAGCCGTATCCAGACGTATAGGGAGAGCCATCATATACCGAGGAAGCAGAGGTAGAGTTGCCGGTTGATTTCCCTTTTGTACCCCGCGAAAGCCGGTCATCCGGAGACTGGCTAAGAGACCTGGTCTCCTCCTCAACGGTCCGCTAGGAAGAGGCACCTGTTTTGGTCAAATCAGAGTAGCATCTGTGTGTAAGCTGCGTACCCCGAAGATGTCCCCCGCACTCTCGCCCGATGTTCTCTGGGCGGTGGTGGGAGAGCCGAAGGGTGAGGATACGGCCAGTGACGGAGGTTCTTGTTTCGCCGCATACGCGGACACAAAAATTCCTGCATGATGGTGAGATAAGGAGACTTTTCATGCTCTTGCATACGTGCTTACCTGAGCACATCATACTGGAGCCAGGGTGCACTCGACGTCGTCTGGGACGCTTGTCCGCCTCTACAATGCCTGCCGGATGACCGTCTCCAGCTGCAACCGTCCCTGGTGCGATGTTGGATTGCCTTTTGCCTTCCACCGAATCTTTCCTTGAGGACTCTTCGGTCCGAATCTTTCCATTGACGATAGTACGAGACTGGGGTGAGTGATCAAGGACTTGAGCCCTTTCTGAATTGAGCTGGCGCTGTCGTTCCTGGATTTTCAATAGGTTGAGCCTTCGGGTGATATCTTTGACTTGTTTGCGGTTCTGGATGATCAATAGGTTGACAGTTGTGATAGCCTACAAGGCATTGCAAGGTGTAAGTCCATCACCGAATCTTTCGAAATACGATACCAACCCCATGATCCTTGATATCCTTGCTCGCCTGTTCGAAAAGATGGGTACCTTGCTCAAATGCGTCAAGCGCTTGCTGCAGAATGACAGGATCCGACTTGTTGCCTGTTCCCGTGACTCGACTCATGAGCATAGTTCCTTCATTCGTCAAGAAGTGAGCCTAGAGAATGGCCATGAGTCACTCAGCAACCCTATGGACATGAGAAGCTATACAAGACGGGCTTACTTTGCTCAACGCCGAATCTTTCGCTGAACTCATGGTGGCCGACGGGGCTCGCGGCGAGGTGGCGATCCGCTGACCGCTCTCGTTTGCCTCTCCCTGTTTGAAGGAGGTTGAGTGATATGACCATCACCCTACGGGAAGTCAGTAGCAGCTGGCCACCGATGTATCACATGACTCATGCTGTCCTTACCTAAGCGCACCGTTCTGTGCTTCGGCTCGATCGCTGGCAAAAGGTTGATGCACTTTGACTCACCTGGACTTCGAGAGGAAGATGATTTCAGCAGCTTCGAGCCCGCAGTGACATACCTCCCTTCCACTGTGCCCCCCCATTTCGAAATGTACGAGCCCACGGTATGTCCTTCTCTGCCCTCTGCGTTTGCCGCAAGCATGACCAATTTTGTCGAATCAGCCTTCCCCCTCGCGAGAGGAAGTCGCTTCCCTCCTACGGGAAAACAACGCCAACTGCATTCCCATCTGCTCGTCACTTCCGGCCGACCTCTTGACCCCGGTATCGGCATACCTCAAGATCGCTGCAAAGTCCAAATACAGTTTCCTTTTAGAAAGTATTCAGGACGGCGAGCATATCGCCCGGTACAGCTTTATTGGAGCTGGTGAGTGGGAATGAGGATTGTGTCTGTCATTTCTGCTGAGTGTGTATATAACTTAGATCCCTTCAAGGTTATCAAGACCGGACCGGGACATGAGATCCAGGGAGACCCGATGAAGCCGTTGGAAGCAGAACTGGCCAAGTATCGATACGTGCAAATACCACAGGTTCAGACATTTACTGGTGAGTGCAATCCGCCCTGAGAATCGTGGACTGAAGCTAACAACCCATGCCTTGACAGGTGGAGCCATTGGATTCGTGACATATGACTGCATTCAACACTTTGAACCGAAAACGAAGCGTGATTTGTCTGTGCCATTCGACATTCCAGAAGCAGTATTCATGCTCTGTGACACGATCCTCGTATTCGACCACATCTTCCAAACACTCAAGGTCGTTTCACACGTATACATCCCCGATGGAGTAGATGCTACGGAAGCCCTGCCGAGGCTGTATGAGGACTCCACTTCGCGAATCCAAGGTTTGATCTCGGTATTGGAGAACCCAGAAGTGCCGCTGCCGCCTCAGCCACCTATCAAGCTCGGCAACAAAGCGGTATCGAATGTCGGCAAAGAGGGCTACGAGGCGTTCGTCACAAAGCTCAAGGAGCACATCGTCAAGGGGGATATCATTCAAGCTGTACCGTCGCAGCGGTTATCGAGAGCGACATCGCTCCACCCTTTCAACCTCTATCGACAATTGCGCCAGGTGAACCCTAGTCCCTACATGTTCTACTTGAACTGCGAAGAAGTCCAACTCGTTGGAGCGAGTCCAGAGACGCTGTGCAAGGTTGAAAACCGCAAGGTATACAATCACGCGATTGCGGGGACCGTCAAGCGAGGAAAGACCGCAAAGGGTACGTTTATGCGTTTCCGATCGGCCGGTATATGATACAACTCTGACGACCGCACCATCCCACAGAGGATGTTGAACTTGGCAAAGGCCTCCTTGCAAGCGAAAAAGACCGCGCAGAACACATCATGTTGGTGGATTTGGCCAGGAACGACGTCAACCGGGTGTGCAAGCCGGAGACTGTCAAGGTCGACGAGTTGATGAAGGTGGAAAAGTTCAGTCACGTTATTCATTTGACGAGTCAGATCAGCGGACAGTTGCGCGACGGAAAGACGAGGTGGGTAATGTGTGTTTTCAAGCCCAGAGCGAGGCTGATACCTCTGACCGACAGGTTTGACGCATTCCGATCCATCTTCCCAGCCGGGACTGTTTCCGGTGCTCCTAAAATCAAAGCCATCGAGCTTGTCGGTGGATTGGAGCAGGAGCGCAGAGGAGTGTACGCGGGTGCAGTCGGGCGGTTTGATTTCAATGAGAACGAATTGGACACGTGTATTGCCATCCGCACAATGACATTTAAAGACGGAGTCGCATATCTCCAAGCCGGTAAGTGGCGAAGATTGCGAATTTATGCCTACCGCTCACATTCCCTTTCCGCAACCAAGGCGGCGGTATTGTTTTCGACAGCGTGGAAGAGGACGAATACATCGAGACCATCAACAAGCTCGGCGCGAACGTGCGCTGCATTGATGCCGCTGAGGGTGAGTGCGCCGCGTGCTGCCGCAAATGTGGAATATCGCTCATGCCTTCTTATTCGCGAAGAGTACTACGCCAAGATGGTCGGCACTGAATAGAGTCCTCAGTTTACAAGGTTGTATCGTTTGCATAGGTACATTACTGTATCGGACGGAGCCAGCAAATGCTTAATCAAGCCCACTGACCCTGTCCCATAATCCTCTCTTTGGCTTCCCTGTATTTTTCCTCGGTTTTCTCGACAACGTCTGCCGGAAGACTGACGCCGTCGATCGCCTTCTTTCCGTTGGCAATCAACCAGTCCCGAAGGTACTGCTTGTCAAACGAATCCTGCGGCTTGCCTTCTTCATACGTAGCGGCAGCCCAGTACCGCGACGAGTCGGGGGTGAGAACTTCGTCGATGAGGATGAGCTGGGCTTTGCCGTTGGATTCCGAGGAGGGGAGAAGGCCGAATTCAAATTTGGTGTCGGCCAAGATGATGCCCCGGGTGGCGGCGTACTCCGCTGCTTCGGCTGAGAAGGGTAGGTCAGCGCAATTGTAAGGTTTGCGATTCCACTATAACGTACTGTACAAGGCGATCGCAACCCTTTCAATCTCGGCGGCTAGCTCGGCACCGCAAATATCCTTGACTGCGAATACCAGATCGACGTCTGTCAGTGACAGCACGGAGAGGCTGACTCTAACGGTACCCACCCTTGTCCGGATGGATGTTCTCGTCGTGTTCTCCCTGATCGGCTTTAGTCGACGGCGTAAAGATCGGCTTGGGGAGCTTCTGTGATTCGACCAATCCAGCGGGCATGGGTATCGAGTGGACAGTCTGTGTCTTTTTGTATTCGGACCAGGCAGATCCGGTGATGTAGCCACGAACGATGGCTTCGACCTTGACGACTTCGCATTTCTTGACAATCATGCTTCGGCCTTCAAGTTGACTCCGGTACTCGTCGAGACTGCGAGGGAAAGATTCCCAGGCCTTGGAGGTGTTCGTATCGTGGCAGGATGAAGGCGACGGAGCGATAACGTGATGAGGAATGATCTTTGCCAGTTTCTCGAACCAGAAAAGTGAAAGAGTAGTCAAGAGACAACCTTTGTTAGGAATACCCTGAATAAATGCTTCAATAAGTAACGAGTTGCGGATAAAGCACGCAAAGGATCGGTCTGCGACTCACATTCTCCATAATGACATCGAAAGCACTGATTCTGTCCGTAGCGACGAATAGCAGCTTGTCCTCATCCTGTGCATCTGGGAGAGCGTAAATATCCCGAACCTTGCCCTTCGCCAAAAGCTTTAGCTTTGGCATGGCGGTTGTCGTGAGAGCTTGAGGCGACATTGTATGTAAGCGAGGCGGAGAGGCTGCGGAAAGTCCTACATCTCTCCATATCGCAGAGATACTTGGAGAAGAGGAGCGGCATGAGTAGCCAGATTGCGGCAGTCACCTCGCGAAACCCGAAATCACAAAGTAAACACACGGTGACAAAAGAAGGGTGAATTGACACGCCATTTCTCGGAATCTGGCTTCGTGCCGGCGTCAAGAGCCAACCAGGGATAGCGAATGCCGCGTGCATCATTGCTGTTACAGTGGTTCATTTGCGTATCAAGCGGACGCTATCAAGACTCGTTGACACAAAAGCAGCATCAGCGAAGCATCATGATGTCCGCAAACAGCCCTTTGCTGCCCCCGCTCCAGGCCACGAGCTCGTCGGGACAGCAACAACCGATATCCAGCAAATTCTTCATTCCGTCAACAACCGAGCAAGCAGTCTTCACTCCTCATCCTTCGATCGCCGTTGGAACCAAGGTTGCCGTGACGTCTGCAGGTGTTGGATTGCTGGTCAGCTCCGTGCAGAATGCTTTGGAGACGTAAGTGTCTCTGGCAGTGACGTTTTGGACTTGAATGCCAGTTGGCGGATGGCTTTGTCGCTGCAGTGTGGGTGACAGAACGCACAGAGATTAATTTTTCCCGAACTCGTAATAGTCACAACAAGGGAGCTATGGGTATCTTTACTAGGACAGGCGGAACCATCGGATTCTTCAGTGAGTGGTGGATATCCCTGGCTTTCTTACTTGACAGACGTTAACGCTTGATCCATCATAGCCGCCATGGGCTTCACGTACGCGTTCTCGCAGGCCGCGGTCGCGAACATTCGAGAGGTGAATACATCATGGGAGGGACGGGTTTTTGAAAAGTGGCTTATGTTACGCAATCTTGCAGACGGATGATGCTCTGAACTCGGCAGCGGGTGGTTGCGCTGCTGGTTTCCTCGCCGGTGCACGAGGTATGTCTTTCTTCATCGCGCTGTCCTGGTTGACTGCTAACCAGTGTGTTTCAGCCGGATCTATCCCGATTGGTGTGGCGTCATGCGCGGTATTGGGCACATTGCTGGGAACGTTCGACGCGGCCGGAAAAGTCAGTCCTGTTCTTGCCGGCTCTTGAACTGTGGAGTGAAGCGGAGTGACTGAATACAATACTTTCTCCAGTCGCTCACAGGTACGGACCGACAAGCAATTCCGCGACCGGAGCGAGAACAACGCAGACTGGAGTTCTTCAAGAAGCCAAAGGCAGCCGAAAGCGTGTCCGAGGCCGCATAGACATTTGGGTTCGGCGGCGTTGTCAAGCGATTCAGAGGAAAATCATGTCTATCCATATTGTATCATTGCGTCCCGGTCCAGGTGCCAGGCCGAATTACAAGCAGGCCGACAAGGCAAGCTACCGTACTTGATCATAGCCACGACCGCGGCTCAGATGCAGACTCCGCGGTGCTCTTCACGATATAGGCTAACGCTTGAGCGCCAAGGCGACTGCCGCGGGGATAGCGGTGTAATATTCGTAAATGCCCGTCTACATCTTGATTATATTACATATTGTAAATCTTGCTCAAGTCTAGCTATCAGAAGGCGTCCAAAAGACGATTCTTCGGCTGAAGCTGCTCGCTAGTATATCCGGTCATCTGGTTGCTATATGGAAAAGCGTGCTTGCTCCCCTTGCGTTCCAGCATCATCCTCTCCAATGAGCTTGCACTGATGGTGGAGTCGATGGAACGTCGGTCGGCAACCTTCTTGCGCAAGGAGGGGTCTGAGGCCATAGATTTGACTTCAGGGATATCCTCTAAAGGATACTGCCCTGCCTCCCAGTCTCGGTTGTTCTGCCGCCCAGGCGTCATCACTACGTGATGCGACTGAATTGACGATCCCGGTGAATGCGTCAGATAATCTGTCGTATGCGAGGTACCGGAAGTGCGATTCGAGAATCGATTACGTGCGCTGCCTAGTATAGCAGTGTGGCTCCGACGAGTGGGTGTGGTCTGTTCCTTGATCGGAGTGCGATCCGGGGAGCGTGCGATTTGCGCAAATTCTTGTCCGTGACCGAGTGACTCGCTGTACTGACTGAGAGGACTGTCAGGCGTGACTGTACTGACCGAGTTTCGATGTCGAGGGCCGGCTGGGGCGCGAGGAGGATTGCCGACGTCCCGTTGACGATTGGCGACGTTGTGCATCGAGTATTGATACCCAACATTTTTCCTGCTTATCGAGTCTAACCCTAGTGATGCCATGGTCTCATCGGCTTCCAACATCAGTTGCTCTAGCGCATGATCGGTCATAGACATCCTAGGACTCTTAGGTTCCGCAGCCCTGGAATCGCTACCAACATGGCCATCTGGCCTGTCGTCTTCAGGGGTTGATGCGCGAGACCCTGCGTGGGATGAGGCGGAGTCCTCTGCGATAGAGGGCGTCAAAGCTGGGGCTTCTGAAATCCCATCGACTGGCGTTGCGACCCGCAGAGAAGGCGCAATCGAAGCCCCTAAGGGGATTGAAGACGCTTCAACAGACGTGAGGCCTCCGACGACCGGAGCAGGCGATATTGCTCTGGGATGCGAATTTTCGTCACCGGAGATTTGTTCCTCGTGCCCGGCAGGGTCGTCGTGCTCTTGTATTGTCTCGATCGCGGTCGAGCTTGCTCGGGTCTTGTTGCTGATCGGAACAGAGGACAAACTGTCACTGGCGGAGCACGCGGCGGGTGCCGAGGGCCGCCTGCTGATTGCTTGCGACTGACGGAGCGAGGGCGGAGCGAGAGAATCGGAGCGATCGTCTGTCCTCGATGTCTCGCGGCGACCGATTGGTTCAGGACTGCGCGCTTGCCTGAGTCGAAGCTCCAAGGCTGCCCTGCCGCTCAACGGGGCTTGGCGGATGGAGAGATCGCGACGAATAGCTTGCACGACTTGCCCCACTTCGGTCTCCGAGCCGCTGACACCGCTGATTGCGGAAGCGGCGATTGATCCGTAAACGGATCGAGCCATGGCGACTTGTTGTTGTCGGTCCGCGGTCAAGTACCCCGAATTTGCGCCGGCCTGCTGCGCAGACAGGGCTGCCAAAAGCTGTGTTGATAACCTCGACGGGCCTATTTGCGGATCGATTTCTTCCTCCTCGTCTTCGTCTTCATCCGAGTCTTTAGGTTTGCCCGGATTGCTAGCGGATGTGCGTAAACTCTCGGTAGACCTTGACGATTCATGCCGATACAAGCCGCTAGCGTGACTTTCTTCTGATCTCACCCCATTATAACGACTGCGATAGTACGTCTCTCCGTCCAGATCATTCTCGAGGAATCGAGAAGCTGAATCTCGTTCATACAAACTTTGTCGTCCCAGCGAGATTGCTTCATGGTGGTCAGCCGAAACTCTACGGACATATTCCAGGTCGCGTTCGGCTTCTTCCAACTCTCGAGGTTCGCCCTCTTCGATGATGACGGAGTGACTGACAGAAGGGGCGAACGTGTCGGATTCTGGTGTAATGATGTCAGATTCATCGAGTTCGTCAATCGCCGCTATTCCCTCCTCATCCTCCAAGTTCCGAGGCTTTGCAGTCAGTGCTGCCAAGCTCATCTTTCTGCCTTGGCGCCGACGAGCCTCGACCGCTGCGAGGTCGTCATTCTCTGAGAGAGAAGCAACTGCGGAGAAATAAGATGCACTTGATTCTCGCTTTGTATTCCGTGGGAGAGAATCCGAGGTAGGTACTTCCGCTGGTAAGCTGGACATCGACAAGGGCCTAGGTCTGTTGTAAGGCGAGGGAGGTTCCGGCATGACACGTGGCGAAGTCGTGGGTGTGGATCGTCCACCCTCCTGGTAAATGGATTCCAGGCGTTGACGCTCTCTCGGATAGAATATTTGGGACTTCGTCTTGGATGCCCTCGAAGAGCTCTTTTCAGAAATCAAGTACTCGGTCCTGTTCTCTTCGGTCGTAGCGCTATACCTCGCCTGCTTGCCGCCAAAGTCTTCGTTGGATCGGAGAGATGAGTCGACGGCCATTTCCATACGGCGAGAATCAGTGGCGGTCATATCCTTTGCCGGAACCGAAAGGTTCAGGGATGGAGGAGGATCGATCGAGAGAAAATTGATGATATTGAGGGGGACATCCAGAGTGATGGTGTTGTTCAATGTCAAGCGGATGATATAGGAGACTTCGATGAGTCTGGAACGGCGTATCGATAAGAGTTTCGACTGAGAGCATATTGTCAGCTTTCCTCCGGGACAAGGGAGAAGGCGTGCTACTTACTGGTAGCATAAGGCTTGCCTGCCACCGACTTCGCTCACCGGGCTGCACACCGGTCCACCAGCCAGACGCCCCGACGTAGCCAGCTCCAGCTCCGGGACTCGCTTCGATCGTCTCTTCGCAGATCTTCTTCCTCATCGGGGTGGCGGTATATCGCGAAAGATCTGCAGTGTTCGTTTCGTGTTCACGCTTTGATCCGGGAGGTTTGAACAAGACAACTTGCTCGAGCAGCGCGATATTGAGTAACCGGATCTGAGTGATGCGGTGTAAGCAAAAAAAGAAAAACTTTGGCAAGATCCTGGCCACACCTTTTTCTGGCTCTGGTTGTCGGCAAAGATCTTGATCCATACGTTTTGTCCAGCCACCCAATCCGGTCTAGGTAGTTCCGCAATGACCCGGACTTTGCCCTTCTCGCCCGTTAGGGACCATCCCAGACCTTGTTCTGTACGAACTTCCGTGGGATGCTCCGTTGACCCAAAGATATGCTGCGGAACCACATAAGGATAGATCACGCAGGGTCGGTAGAAGTGGGCGATCGAGCGTTTCTTGGTCTCCGGTGTATGTAGCTTTATCGATCTTGCACACGTTCGAGCAAACGCATGTAAGCTAGATGGTTCCTGGGAACAACAGTTGTACGTACCCAACGACAACATATTTCACGCCTGTCACCGGACTGCCAAACCAACCGCCTTTAGCTCCGCCTTTGACCGGAAGTCTGACCGAGAACGGGATGACGTGGAAACCCTCCCGGGCCAATCGGAACCCTTCTTCATTCGGCGGTGAGGCAAAGAGGGGGTGCTGACTGTTGTCATGGGGTGAGAAGAGCGGCAATTGATGAGGATAATGGTAGAAGATGTGCCTTGAGGACGTTTGCGAGTGCTCTGGATGACAAAAAAGAAAACAAAGCTTCAGCAACCCTCGGCCGATTTGCATTTCTTCACGAACACTCACCTTCGTATCCGCAAACTCTGACTTTTCCAGCGCCGATCCATAGGCTCTCTCCCTTTCTGCTCTTCCGGATTCGCACTTCCAGCCTGCCGCGCAACTCCCCTCCCTCAACCATGACGTCGGATTCCAAAATGACATCTACTTCCACCCTCGCCTTTCTGCCCTTCTTCGCCTCGAGCTTGACCTGATCGAGCTTGGCGAGTTTCTCCTCTATCGGCAGTTCCCCTTGCGGGAGAAGTTTGCCCTTTTGCAATTTTTGTCGGCCAGATCCCAGCATGATCCCGAGTTCTGCAGACGCTCTCTTTTCCGTGGCATGCGGGGTCAAGAGCGTTCCTTGTCGATTCAACTGCACTTCGCCCTCGCTGAGCGCCCGCTTCCTCGGACCGCCCACTCGGGGAGGGAATACACCGGATCCATAAGTGCGAAGGGTATCATCTTGCTCGACGATGGGGATGTAAGGCGTCCCTGGCGTACCCGGCTGTGATCTGAAACCCGGAACTGCGACGCCCGGTCCGAGACTGCGACGAATGTCGGGCGAGGTTGGAGAATTGCCCAACTTCCAAGGTAGCGCTGCGCTCTGACTGTACCTTCCATGATGCGGATTAGGGTCTTGCATCGATCTCCGCTGTTGCTGCTGCTGTTGCGATGGCGCGAATCGGGCAAAGTCGTTGTTCTGCCTCTGGCCAGAAGGATTGTACGTTGAGGGATAGTCTGGAAAGTTGGCAGATCCGGGTTGGTAATTCGCGCTATGGTAGTTGGTATCGTAAGCTGTATCGTAGGCCGGGTATTGCTGAGCTCGACCATTGTATTCAGGCTGTCCATTCCCGTTGTAGCACTCGCGAGGTCCGTCTCCCCCATAATGAGCTGGTCCATGGGCATTCCCAGACAACTCGCCCGTACTCTTCGGCCGTCGAAGGCGAGCCGCCTCTTGCTGGTGACGTGGGCGGTCCTCGTACATCGATCGTTGCTGTGCAGAGTCGTTGAACCGAGAGTGGTTCTGTTCGTAGCGGTAATCCGCGTAGGAGATGTTCAGGCCTGAACCCGAACCCATCATGCCTTGATGATAGGCCATGGCAAATGTATTGCCTCGCTGGACGATTTTGGCAGTATGACAGGGCAACGATAGTTGAAGAGGGGTGCCGACTGGACTAGGACGAGGTGTTGGTATTGAGCCGAGCGGGTGTGGGTAGAGTACTAGAGTACCAGGCAGCAAGCGCGGCGGTGTCTGGCAGGACTGTGCAGCGATATGGGATAAGGTATAGGAGCTGGTATAGGGATCACTCAATGGCCGCAGATCGTCACTCAGCCATCCAGCTCATGATGTCGTAACATGGACAGATGGCTGGAGTCACGCACAGAAGCACGGGAGAGGCTGGCCTTACGCCTCAGCGTCAAAGCTTGTCTCACATGGCAAGGCGCTTTTTGGAGGTTGAAGGAGTTTCTACGTGCCTGTCCTTACTTAGCTAATACCAGCCAGCCTGCGGATCCGAAAGGAGTTGCCGGAGCAAGACGTCAGCGGCGGTGAGTATCCAGCAAGAGCGATCGAATGCGGACCGAAAGAGCGAGCGAGTGGACGGGCTACTAGACATGTGTCGAGAAAGGAAGACATATCCAAGCACCGGTTGCACAATCGTTGACGCCTATCCCATACATATACTCGAGCGAGAGATCAAGATACGACGACCTCGCAAAGACGCTCACTGCCTCTCGAAACATCGACAACGAAAGCCGCTGCAGGAGAAAGACAGGATAGCTTCCACAGATTCTTCCAAGTGATCTCGGGTTCCCACTTGCGCAATGGCCTCGGCAAAAATAATCGCTCTGGCAGTGAGAGTAAGTCCTCGCGCTGTATCAATGCTTCTTCGCTAAGCGCTTTTATCCCAGACTGCTGCGAAACCGATAGCAAATTGGCTGAAATCGCAAGCGACACAGTGCGTTTGGCGTGCGCAATCGGGGCGGGCCGACTTACTGACGTGCGGGTCTCATTGCAGACACGATGCTTTCAAGGAAGTATGCATCTCGATAGCGCAGGTGAGCTCCCCACTTACAGCCCGTTAATATCTCCACTCACAAACCCCGTTCCGAAGAGAATGCACCGGACGGAGACGAAAATGCGGCAAGGACTCCTAAACGTCCCGTCAAAGGACATACGGCCATTGAACGATTCAAAGTAGGTCAAGCATGAAGGTTGTCCCGGCGCATACTGACGGCCCGAAACCTATAGAGCTGTATCGAATGGGGCCAATGCGCTGGCCGAAGGCTTCCTTTTCATGGTCGCAGCCGGTCTTATTGTCGGAGAAGCATATCGAGGCTCAAGATCAACGGCAAAGCGGAAAGACTATGTCGATGAGCAGCTGGAGAATCTGCAAGAGGAGGTGTCGAAGCTGAAGGAGCGGTGGAAAGAGGAAGAGGAGGAACTGATGCAGAGGGCGCAGGTAGCGGAAACGAGGTGAGTTGATTGATCGCAGATGAGATGCTGTTTGGTGCGCACTCTGACAATGGCCCTTCACTAATCATACAGGAATGAGCAGCTCTCGAACATCATTCAGACAGTGATAGACGTAGGCACACGGAACGGGTGGATGAACGAGAGCGCCAAAGCGGGCAACGGGTCACAGATCCTGCCGATGCTGTCGTTACAGGATTGGCATACGTACGATCCATCGAGGACGTCTGCAGCCGGCGGACAAGATGTGCTTTCAATATCGAATGATGCATCTTCCTGAATACTCGTCCAGGTACCCGTGCATACTTCCGGATCAGACATAACCCGACTTGGCTCCGGATTCGAAACGAATCTCCGCGACCTTGAACCATTAGCGGCTGATGCCGTTGTATGAGGCATGAGAATGGTTGAGGTGGTTGGCGAAAGCGTTGGCTACGAGAAAACCAGGACGACGAACAAAAGGAATCCTGTATATTCTGTCGTGTACGTCATGCCTCTTTACCTAAGAATCACACGTCATTATTTCCCCATCACACCGGCGCCCTCAAGCGCCGCGCTTCTGGTGACGACGCGGAGCTCGAGGGGCAATCGGGTACTGTATAGTCAGCGTTGACATTATGAAGCAGCGGTATGTCGGATAGGACTTGTTCCGCTTGCAAACAGCTCATGCAATAGAGCGTCCCGGAAAAAGGGCAGTGGAAATAAGAGACCGCATACGCCCATCACTTTTCACTTACGTCAACGCGTCAACACGTCACCCGCGTGCTCGTACTCGATCATTCGACTTTGCACTCGACATTCTCCTGTGCAAACCCGTCGGGGATTCGATAGCTCGCGCGGAATACTCTGATTGATCAAGTTTCGTTCTCTCAAAGTGGAATATCTGGGCAAGGAAGGACCACGGCGTTCCGCTTGAAATCACTGCTGCCTTTGGGGATCATACCGGAATCGGAATTCGACTATTCCTCGGGAGCGAGCTTATACTGAGAAGAGATTGTTGGATACAAGATGGTGAGTCAGACACTGCCTCACTGAACGCATCTCATCATTCTCATGCGGGTCTCAAATGATTAGGACCAAGAGGAACCCGTGCATGACATCATTCTCGATGGCGACAGCCAAGGAGACGGACATCCGGCTCAGCTTCAAGCCTACAACCAGCAACAACATCCGCAGTCGCTGAACCCACATGCACAACAGGGCATGATGGAGGTGGACGAGGTGCCTACGGTTCGTGATGGGGAAGCTTTTGCCGCCAAGCATATGCCGGATCTTGGGCAAGAAGTAGAGGATTTCCAGACTCAGACATGGAAGATTGAGAACTGGAGTCAGCAGGCGAAGCGGTTGCAGGGTCCGGAATTCAGCTGCGGAGGTCACAAGTGGCGTATACTGCTGTTCCCACAAGGAAACGCCAATGGCCAACCGAATGACATGGTCTCCGTTTATCTGGACTACGCCGACCCAAAGGCTGCACCGGAAGGATGGCACGCATGTGCCCAGTTCGCTCTCGCCATCTCGAACCCGAATGATCCCAGCATATACACCGTCAGCCATGCCCACCATAGATTCGTTGCCGAAGAATGTGATTGGGGCTTTACCCGGTTCGCGGACTTGAGGAAGCTTCATCAATCGGACGGACGAGGTCGACCGACGATCGAGAACGATGAGGTTGAGATCACGGCGTTTGTGAGGGTGCTAAAAGATCCCACGGGAGTATTGTGGCACAACTTTGTCAAGTAAGTCGCCCTCTTTGTTACGCTTAGTAGACCTCTGACAGGTTCTCCAATTATAGCTATGATTCCAAGAAAGAGACCGGATACGTGGGGCTCAAGAACCAGGGTGCGACTTGTTATATGAACTCGTTGCTTCAGTCCCTTTTCTGCACAAACGCCTTCCGTAGGGCCGTTTACCAAATCCCTACGGAGAACGATGTGCCTACCGAAAGCTTGCCGCTTGCATTGCAACGAGTGTTCTATCATTTGCAGACTTCGGATCAACCTGTCGGTAGGTCTATCGGCGGCCCCCACTTTCGTGTTATCCTGACAGCTTGCTCCTGTAGGCACTAGCGAATTGACCAAGTCATTCGGGTGGAAGTCAGCAGACTCCTTTATGCAGCACGATGTTCAAGAATTCAATCGAATCTTGCAGGACAAGCTCGAGAACAAGATGAAGGGCACACCGGTGGACGGGATGATCCAGAAATTGTTCATGGGCAAGATGAAGAATTACATCAAGTGTGTCAACGTCGACTTTGAATCGTCGATGATGGAGGATTTCTATGGTAAGTGGACGGTCAGTCGTACAGCTGGAGGAATGCTAATCCGTATACGTCTTCACTAGACATTCAACTGACAGTCAAGGGCATGAAGACGCTGCGCGACTCCTTCAAGGATTACGTCCAAGTCGAAACGCTGGAAGGAGAAAATAAGTACATGGCCGAAGGTTACGGTCTGCAGGATGCCAAGAAGGGTGTCATCTTCGAACGGTTCCCGCCTGTTCTCCACATGCAGCTTCGTCGCTTCGAATACGACATGGAACGAGACCAGATGTGCAAGATCAACGATCGACACGAGTTCCCGTTTGAAATCGATCTGAAGGATTTCTTGGATCCTGAATCCGACGAAGTCAAGAACCCTCAGATCTACGATCTGCAGGCTGTCTTAGTACATTCGGGAGATCTCAACGGCGGCCATTACTTTGCGCTCATTAAGCCGGAGAGGGAAGGCCGTTGGTTCAAGTACGACGACGACAGGGTGACACCCGTTACGGACAAGGAAGTTCTCGAGGACAACTATGGCGGTGACATGACCAACGGGTTGCTACCTCCCGGTCAGCGACACCAGCAGCCTCGCACGATGAAAAAGTTCACCAACGCGTACATGCTGGTATACGTCCGGCGAGCCGAGGCGGATGTGATCTTGAAGCCGTTCCAGGAAAGTGATACCCCAGCGCATCTCAAGCGACGCTTGGATCAGGAGCGCGAGCAACTCGAGGCAAAGCGACGGGAGAAGGACGAGCAACATCTCTACCTGACCGCAAGAATCATTACCGACGAAACTTTCCAACGCCATCAGGGCTTCGATCTTGCTACTTTCGAAGACAAGAACATTCCCGCTACCGATTTGCCGAATTTCCGCGTGTTGAAGCAGGAAACATATGCGCAATTCAAACAGCGGTGCGCGGACCACTTCCGCATTCCCATGAATGAATTCCGCCTTTGGGTCCTGGTCAACAGGCAGAACAAAACGATCCGCCCCGACGTTCCCATCCAGGAATCTGATTCTCAGCAGACAATGGACCAAATCCGCGCGACAATGACGGCTCGAACCAGCGATCTTCGACTGTATCTCGACTATAATCCCGACCCGTCAAGGTTGCAGGCACTGTATTCGGATCCCAATAACCCGCCTATCATGATCTTCCTCAAATGGTTCGATGTGCAGCGACAGTCACTGCTAGGTCAGGGCAAAGTCTTTGTCGGCAAGAACCAAAAGGTCGGAGACTTGTTGCCTATTATCTGTGAGCGGATGGGATGGGCACCTTCGACACCAATAAAACTTTACGAGGTATATATCGGTTCTTGTCCTTGTTCCGCAAGATAGCTGACAGAGGCTTTCTTTCAGGAAATCAAAGCCGGCATGATCGAACTCATGAAGCAGAGAGCAACCTTTGCTAACAGCGAAATTCAGGACGGTGACGTGATTTGCTATCAAGTTGAGATGACGGAGAAAGAGTGAGTACTGTGACAGTTACTGCGCGATCTTATGATCTAATTTGCATTACACCAGAATTACGGATTGCGAACAACAGCAGTTATATGCCAGCGTACCGCAATTCTACGACTTCTTGCAGAATCGGGTACTTGTCAGCTTCCGTCCCAAGTTTGAGGAAACTTCTGCGACCAATCCTGAATTTGAACTGATGCTCAGTAAGAAGATGACGTATGAGCTAGTACGTCGAGCGTGAGACAGGCTGCCGCGTTATGCTCAAACCTCCCCTTTCATCGCAGATGGCAACGCGAGTCGGAGATTTCCTTCGTCACGATCCGCTCAAGTTGCGCTTTACATCGTCAAACACAAGCAATCTCGGCCCGAAATCGGTGATCAAGAAGAGTTTGAATCAGAGTGTGGCCGACATCACTCAAACGGGATACTATACCAACCACCCGGCGCAGATCGTGCTGTATTACGAAAAGCTTGACGTCAGCATCGTTGAGCTCGAAACCAAGAAATCGCTGAAAATCACGTGGACTGGTCAGCATAACAAGGAGGAGGTGCGTATCTTCAATCTTAGAGTTCCGTCAGGATGGCTTACATCGCCTTTGACAGGTCACACATCCATTCCTTTTGCCCAAGACCAGTACATTCAGTGATGTGGCCGATGCATTGAGCAAACTTGTTACACTATCACCGAATGGCACGGGCAAGATCAAGATCTTCGACATTTCTCCGAATGGACGTCAGCAGCGAGAATGCACTTCGTCCGAGATGATTGCAAACCTCAGAGAACCTGCAGAGCTTTTCGGAGAGGTCAGTGATTCTACAGCCTCTTGGGAGTTTCTTAGCTCATACGTCCATTTTGCTTTTAGGAGATCCCAGCCGACGAACTCCGACTGGCGGATAACGAAAAGATAATAGATGTCTTCCACTACCACAAGGATCCCGCTCGATGGCACGGAGTGCCATTCCGCTTTGCCATCAGGGCTGTACGTAACAATGACCCCGTTCTGGCATGAACTCTACTCACAAGCATGCGATTGCGTTTATTAGGGTGAACCATTCACTGAAACCAAGAAGCGCATTCAAGAGAGGCTGAATGTTTCAGACAAGGACTTTGCCAAGTTCAAGTTTGCTTTGATTCAGTCGCACGTGTTCAAGCAACCGACAAACCTTAATGACGGTAAGCGCACTTGAATCACTGGCCCGTCATGTGCTCATCACCTCTGTCCTTGATCTCTTTCGCAGAGGATGTCTTGTTCGATCACAAGTTCCAGCCGGAGGATGTGCTCGGTCTCGATCACATGGACAAGGGCCCAAGAAGGCCCAATCCTGCCGAAAGGGCTATTGTAATCAAATAGAGACTGTATGAGGACTCTGGGCGGAATCACCTTCTCGGAACCAAGGATAATCGACCGTAAAGCAGCGGAACACAAGCACTTGCACACCATGTAGAAACTTCGTTTGTATCGTATAAACGTCTGTCGTATCAAGCATTTGAAATGAAACTGTCCATCCTGCCATTCGACAATTGAAATGACCATTAATGGATAGGATGATGTGTACACCTTTCATCATCTGAATGCTAGTAGATACAGATTTAATTGTTGACATGCTGCAATGCTCCAACAGAAGAAGGTCGACCGGAATGAGAAAAGCCCAAGCGTGTATGGTGGAGATCGCTTTGAGCAGAGCCACTATTGATACAGTAAGAATACCCGGGGTCTGGCGTTGCGCGTACAAAGGCAAGAAGTGGAAGAGAGGGTTGACGCGAAAAAGGTGAAGTCGAGGCGGTAACTTTTGCTTGCGGCGCTCAGGCCCGGCTAGGCGCACCGGCATACGACGAAGTCCGCATGAACGTTGAACGGCCGACCGCACGTCCGAGAAGTCGAGTTTTTGTGGAACCAAATAAGGTACCTCCGCTCGAACTGCTCGAATTGAGCAGTCTGGCGCATGGGCTGCCCTCGCTGCTATCGGCTCCGGGACTTTCCATGACATCTGTCAAGAGTCGCGCATGTGCTGGATTCGATGGAGGCGATGCCATTGGCTCATCACGTTGCGTCTCGGCGTCTGATTTGCCCGCCGTTGCCGGCCGAGCGTTGTTTGAGCTCGACACATCGAATGTCAGCCGGGGACAGGGCTGTGACGGTCTGGCGGCTTGGTTTTGATTTTCGCCGTAGGTGAACGAGCGAGTTCGAGTAAACCTTCTAAAATCGTGAAGATCGGAATCTCGCCTCTGCTCGTGTTGTGGGTCGTCCATCGGAACGTATGCCCTCGGTTCGCACTTGTCCTAGAAAACAGATACCATTGGAGTCAGTTTAGAGCGTAAGTGGGGCAGAGAAAGTCTCCATACCGGGCATTTATTGAAAAAGTCGCAGTAACCACCTTCGAGGATATACACTTCGGGATAATGGACTCTGGGATACATCTCACTGTTCAGCGTTCTGTCCCGGGACCGCAGGAACTTGGCACTGTCGGAATTAAGAAGTGATTGTTCAGCTCGTGAGATGAGGAGTCACCACACTACTTACATAGCTGGTGCACGTTTGTTGGAGAATTCGCAGTGAAAAACGAAAACAGTCGGTTTCTCATCGCCCTCACCGCTTCGAGTGGGCGCCGGGAGGCCTTCGCCTTCCGCATAGATTCCGGATCCTGGCTTGAGAAGCATGTTTTCGATGGCATTCGTGCTGTTGACGTTGACTGCTCCAGCGATATGGCCTCCAGAGTATTCGTACTCGAAGCGACAGTCAATGATGTGGTATCCATTCATGCGAGCATCGAAGTGCCCGTCAAGAAGATTGCGCAACTATTCCGTCGAAGCGGAAAATCAGACACCATCGGACGAGACAACCCAACGGACTTACTGTTTCATGAGTGATTCGCACAAGGTTATCCTCCTTCACCTTGTGACAAGGCAGAATCTTTCCGTTCATCTCATCCACTCTAAAGTTCGTCGTGAAGGGCGAATAAGGGTTACCAGACGCAGGCTCCATTGCCAGACGGCCCCCGACGTGGATCAAAGGATGAATAGCGGAGCTAGAACTCGTTTCAATAGTGCTGAGCACCCGTCCACTGCTGGCATTGGAGGCAGTCGCATCGCCGTCGTAGGACTCCACATTGTTGCCCTGATCACAGACAGAAAAGGCACGTCTCATACCGAGACCATTCGGGCGTCTTGGTACTTCGCAAGGGACGTTTCCAGGTGCGGGGAGACCGTTCTGCAGTTCACTGTTGTTTTCGAGCATGGGCAAAGCCGATGCCGTCGAGCTGATTCTGCAAGCGGCGCCATCCACTGCCGTGAATGGTGCGAGCTGAGGCCGTTTATAGGGCTGTGTGCGTCGCGCTGCACCCATACCCAAGCGAACACTCGATCCGAAAAGACCCCCTGAAGCCGCGTTGACCGAGATGGCCTTTTCCATGCCCCGAAGCGCAGGGCCTAGCCGAGCGATGGAGGGAGAATCGACACACGAACCCGGTGACGAAGACCCTTGCCCAGTCGTTGAATTTAGTGCCATTCTCGCCGCCGTGCGCATGCCCCCTAAACCAGACATCTTTCCTGCCGGCGCTGATGGGGAATCGCAGAACAAGTTCCCAAAGTCATCGGCATCGGCGAGATTCGGCGCAGCGGCGGATGGCGAAAGATCCACGGTGGCCTCCGTCTCTCCAGAATTCCGGAATGGGGTGTCAAGGAGCATGGCATCAGCCATACTCGGTGCGCTGCCTCGCTTCGCAGGCGAACCGGTAGCGAAACCGATTTCAACCGTGTTCACGGTGGGTGCAGACTAGCGGCATCCATTAGCATCATGACACGAAGTGCGGGTTGCCGCAGCAGAGCTCACCTCAACACGAGTAGGCGAGGGCCGGAACAAGAGCTTCCCACTATTCGCGCTCGACCGCCTGCTAGAGCCAGAGCTCGTCGGTCGAGGCTTCTTGGCCTGAGCAGCTATCCTCGCGCCCGTATTCGCGGGAACCATTTCCATATCTCCGAAGGGATCTTTACGGACTTGGGCAGGCACAGGCGGAGGCAGCATCAGGCCCTTGGAAAATTCGTTCACTAAAGCTCGGCCGATGGGTGCCGCCGCATTGGCTTTCCCAGATTCACGACCGAATGTCCTCGTGGTGGATCCGAAAGTGTCTTTGGCTCCGACGGGAATCGTGTTTGATTTGCCCAACATCATAACCTTTGACGAGAAGGATGGAACGTCGGCCATGTTGGAAAACATCATGCCAGCTCGTTTCGCAGAGTATTTGTGCCCGGTAGGCGAGAGTTCGACTTGTGCGTGACGGTAGTCACTGTCATCGTCGTTCTCGTTCTCTTGAATACCGCCCGTCTTTGACGTTGGCGAAGGTATCGAGGAAGCCATACCGAGTATTGCGGATTGGAAAGACCGCTCATCGTTCTTGCGGGAACGTTGCGAAAAGGATCCAAAGATGGAAGTCGTTGTTCCATTCGAGCTGGGATACGGGCACGGCGATGCGGAGACCGACATGACCGAGTTGAAGGACCGGTCGACGTCCGATGGTAGGTCTTCATCCACGTGCAGATAGGCCCGAGGTGATTCCTTTTCGTCATCCATAATCTCCATTTCCTCCATTTCCTCATCCATGTCACCTTGTTCGCTCGAAGAAGAAGGCGAAGCGGCGCATCGATATGGGGAGGAAGCAAGAAAGGCCGTCGCTGGTACGTTTTGAGATGAATTTTTGAAGAAATCGAATTGCGAGGAAGGTTCCACCTCGAGAATGAGAGATGGTGATTCCGCATAGGCGGGAATGTAATCCATCTCGATTGGTGTTGCAATTGACTTTGGCGGAGCGGTGTCTAGTGAGGTGAATGGTCCCAATTACGAAACCAAGGAGGGAAGTCTGGTTGGAAGAAGCTAATGTCAACGGGTCACATCAAGTTTGGTCACAAGACTCACCAGCAGTGCTCTGTCAGAGTAACGGGAAAATGTCGCATTCAAGAAGTTGAGGAGGGAAACACGGTCGACTGAGATTGCGGTGGAGAGTTCACGCGAGGATGAGAAGCGAAACGAGTGTGCTTGAGTGATTGTGCCGTTGCAAGCCACGCTTGATTAGACTGGATGCGCAGGGATCCCGGCGAGATTCGGTGCGTATCCGAAGTCGAGTGATGTCAAGCAGCAGGATAACCTCTCGGGATGATGCTATCGAAGGATTGTAATGCTGGAGAGATGTCAAACGACCAAAAGGTGACGAATGATGACCAAGGTGCTCAGCATCTGTTGTCCTGCGCAAGGCTCATGCATCAAGCGTTGAGCTAAAGGTGACCAAAGGAAGGCGTCGCTGTGTTCTGGGTGATCGAGAAGATGGAGCGTTTCAGCTCAGAGCAAGCGTATGAGGATAAGTTGGCTCACAGAGAAGATAGGTGTCAAGGAGGGTCTGGGTGGATGTCGCTTTCGGGAGTGTCTTCGAGAACCGTAAGAGTCCGTTGCAGTGTGCTGCTGTCCACGGCCGCGGGCGAGATGGACCTAGGTCTGGCAACGACTCTGCGCGCTTCTGTACGCAAGCACCTGGATGTAGCCGCGCGACAGACAATAGGACATCCAACAGGCAACAAGTCCTCTCTCTATGCTCAGTGTCCTCAGCGGAGCGGAGCGGTCAGTCCGTCCGTCCGTTCGTCAGTATAATAAAGTTGCCGGCTGTATGTGGCTGAGCTGAGCAGCGTGCGCGCCTTCCTGCCATCTGTGACGTATCACCCGCTTGGCTCATTTCGCCCTCCCGCGCGCGCTGTAGAGGCACGTAGAAACTGCATCAACACGCTTACAGCCTTTGCGCGACGCGCGCCGGCAGCCTTTTGTCTTTGTTCCGAGGAGCTTTTCTTGCGAGTCCCGCTGCTCGTCCAGCCTCCACAGCTCCCCTCACTTTCAACAGCTCCTCGGACTGTATCCGTGGATACGTAAACCAGCTTCAGAACCCTTCTAGATCTTGGATAGCTTCTTGGACAGTTCCCTGATCTGCTCCTTGGTTAAGCTTTTGGATAGCCCCTTGAATGTTGTTGTTTGTGATGCCATAATAGCTGCCATAATAATTGATTATAATGCGAGGGAAATTGTCAGAGCCGGACAGATAGGGATAGGTAGCTGGATAAGGGGTGGATAGATGTGGAGATTGCAATGATATGGTCTCGCAGGTCCTGACCTAGGTCCCTACAGCTAGGGCGATATGTTGTGATGCATCGGCATCTTCGTCCAAGAGCAGGCATTCAGCTCGTTGAAGATCACTTGTAAAAGCGCCGGCACCTCGAAGGAGCTCTCCGAGGAAGAAGCACCTCAAAGAGAGCGTTATCACGCTCTCGAGGATTAAGGCGGGTCGCAAGCTTCCTTAGGGCGCTGACAGAGCCTTCTACAGGCCACAAACCAGAGAGGACATTTCTCATGATCATCTAGCTAGCTTCCCCTTATATGCTGACGACTTTGCTGACGGAAACACCGGCTCGTTCATCAGTGAGGCGGTGTTTCCCCCTGACTGCATCTATGGGATAAACGGCTGGGTAATGGCTGGATAGACATCCTTGATGGTTTTCACGAGAAATGGAGTGCCTCACGTTCTTCTACTGGGTGCGCGGTCTCGAGGAAAGCCTGACGATGGTCTTCATCATCTGTTTCCGTAGTAAATCGCAGTAAGAAAGATGGACAGACGTAGCTTGGTCTGCTCCGCGAGTCACAGCATCTGCAGAGGTCCACGATACGGACTGCCGATGTCAGAGCTTCCCAAATATTGGTGCGTGACGTTGTTTAAGGATATCGGTTGTCTAGGAAGAAGTGGTATTGAGCGTGACCGACGATACTACGCGACCGAGTCGAAGATCAGCGCGTCGCAGAAGTATTCGACGCTCGCCGTCTTTCCCCCATTTGCATCGACATGCGGCATCGCGCATCGTCCTATACAGCTTGCTCTTCTCTCCTTGGAAGGCATGTATCGGGAGAGCCATCGATGTTACCAGTCCATGCCGGACGTTGAACCACGCATGAGTAGGAGGGCCGGCGCGGTGGTTCAATAAGGGAGTGAAGCCTGCACTCGCCCACTCTGGCCTGGTCTTGCCCGGTCTCGATAGCTGTCTCGATCGCAAGTTCGAAAGTCGACAACTTGAAGCTTGAAGACTTCTTCACATACCTTGCCGACTTCAACCCCCGTGGTCTATACAATATCTAAACAACAATTCAAACCGCGCGAGACGGGGTATCACAACCGAGCACGACATCTAATCTCCTCCTACAGGGGACGCTCGACACAAAACAAAAACAGTACCGCCATACAGAATGAATCCAACGCTGTATCGAACAAACGGCATCGCTCTTCGCGCTCGCTCACGATCGGCGGCCACTTCCGCCAATGGGCTCTCCACTCTTCAGAGACAACTCAGTACCAAACCACAAAATGAGCGAACGGATGCTGTAGATCTCGTAGGACTGTAGGTCAAAGCCCATGACAGCCCATGACCCTGTTCAATCTCATCCTTATCCAATATTTCCGCATTCTCCAGGTCCGACCCGATCTCGAATATCCGGCCCGTCCGATACGCCTCTGCCCAGCTTTCTTCATCTCGCAACACGGTCTCGGCATCCACTTCTCCGTATTCAACGTCAGAATTCAGCAATGTACCGGAGAGTAGCACGGATACGAGTCGCGCGGATGAGCGTATAGGAGAGGACCTGGAATGGCGCTTGCGCCGGGAAAGGGTGGATGCCAAGAATCACGAGTTTTGGGTGTGTATCTTTACCCAGCGAAGATCTTACCAGTTACTGAGCAAGTCCACCTTCTAGGCCGTTACGAATACCCTCTTTCAAACGCATCTCGATTACCGCCTTCAAACCCGCCTACCCCCGGCGCCGCCTGCGGACGCTCCCGCCGACGTCCTAGCCGCATACAATGAAGCCAAAGATCAAGTCCTCACCGAATTCTATCGTGACTGGCTAGAGGCCAACAAGGAGCGACAGGCACGATGGATATGGGAATGGTGGGCGGACGTGCGTGACGAGGTGTGGAGAGGCCTCCGCAGGAGTTTTCGATGGCGATGATCAGAGCTTTTGTGTAAAGGCTTGAATGCGGCGACAATGCGACGAATACATGTGTCATGCGGATAGTACAGCTGTATGAGTAAAAAGATGATACAAATGGGTCGCTTCATTGATGCAAGATGCGTAAATCTGCATTCCAGCGTCCGTGATGGCCTGTGCTCAGGACCGACACGCGTTACACCAGGGCAGAGGCTGTGTTGCGCGCTCGCGGCCCCAGAAGCGGACTGGACAGCCTCTCTAGGCGTCGCTCTTGCTGTCTTGATATGTGCGGAAGTAGTCGTGCTGGAGTGCTCGCTTGGCTATTGAGCGGGAAGGGACCGACGATCAGCTATAGGATGACATGAAACGTCGCTCTGCTTACCGGAAAGTCTGTGGGCAGGATCGTAAATTAGGGTTTGCTGTAATGTAACGTCGCGACAGGGTCAGCTTTCTTCTCCGCATCAAGCGAAGCCCTGACACGCACGCGCAAAAGATCGATACCGTGGGCGTCTAGAGCGGGCACGGCACGCGCAAGGTCGACCGGCGCCCATTGCGGGAACGTCGGCTTGTAATCTGGCAACTGCGACACGCCCGGCCACGTTTCCTCGTTTGGCGTTCCGAGCAACCTATTCCGGCGCAGCGCCGCAAAGTCCGTCAGCTTCCCGCAAACATCCGGTGAAGAGGGTCGCTTGCCTGAAGATTTTGAAAATTTCATCAATCTCCGAGTCACCGGGGAACAAGGGCTGGCGCATGGCCATCTCGGCAAAGATGCACCCGACGGACCACATGTCAATGGCCGTGCTGTAATGGCGCGAACCGAGCAGGACTTCGGGCGCTCGGTACCAGAGGGTGACGACCTGTCAAGATCGGATGGATGAGTGGGCCGAAGAAGACTGGGAGCGTCGGGGACATACTTCGTGGGTGTACGTTCGCAGCGGGATACCGAAAGCTCGCGCCAGTCCGAAATCTGGTCGAATGAACCAAGTTCAGCTTCACTGTGGCCATTGCAGCCGACCACATACCAGCTAATTTCAGATTACCCTCCTTGTTGATCAACAGGTTTTGCGGTTTCAAATCTCGATGAAGGACACGATGGGCGTGACAATAGTAGAGACCCTTGATGAGCTGGTAGGTGAATTTCTGTCACAGACGAGGGGTTTATTCAACGTCGGATGAAGCACGCTGTCGTGGAGACACACCTTGACCATCATCGGACCGAGACCTTCTGCGTTGCCGACGGTGTCCATGTACTTTTTCAAGTCAAGATCCAGGAATTCAAAGACAAGGTACAGCTTCTGATCTTGGTGAACAATGTCAAACAGTCTGAGGGAGGTGGGAAGGGGACAGTCAGCACTAGGCGACGTGGATGCGCATCTGGTGGCTACCGACTTTACGATATTGTCGTCCCTGCTCAACTCTTTGAGCAGACTAATCTCCCTGATGGCCGTACTCGGGACGCCTTCATCTTCCGCTTCCAGCCGGATTTTCTTCAAGGCAACGATGGTGTTCGTCCGGAGGTCCTTGGCCTTGTACACGACACCGTAGGTACCTGACGAGTCGAATGGTATCCAGCATATCAAGGCTGACGGACGGCATGACTCACCTTCGCCGACCTTTTCAAGCTTTGTGTAGTTTTCCATGGTCTGTCGCTCGTCAGGGATTCGTCAATGCACGATGGTACCGGCGGGGATCAGCTGTACGTCTTGCCGAGCCGATTAAATGAGTGGTGGTGGGCTGCACGGAATGAATGAAATGAATGTATGGATGAATCGTGTTCTCTGCGCCGCAAGATTGATCGTCGAGTTGAACATCTACTGTTCGCGTAGGGTACGCTCAACAATTGCAACCGACCGACCTACGGACGCGTCTCGACTGGACGCGACCCGACTCTGGGCGTCCGGCGGCCGGCCAGGCGGATCGGCGGCTTCCACCTGGGAATCATCATCCCGACTACAGGGCGGGCTATTCGAGGACGTCGGACAAGCTCTTCCCGTCCAGTCCACACGCCCACCGTCCAGGCTTCGCTTCACGATGGCGCCAATATGGGTTCCGTTCCTCTACATCGGCGCGCTCATCATGGGCATGCTGACGTTCTCGAGATACCTGCGTAGACAGAAACAAGGCGAGTCCCACACCGCATGCCCTTGACCGCCCTTGCGCTGATTCCATTTCGTCCTCCAGCCAAAATCTCCGCAACAGAGCCATGGTTCCCCATACACCAAGCCCGCGACCTCTACATCACCCTCCTCCAAGCCGACCCACCAACAGACGAGAAAATCCTCATGTCCGCGCTCCTCTGCCGCGCCGTGACCGACGTCAAGCGCATATGGCAGCTCCGCGATTCCAAGCAGGCGCTCAACATCTTGGTCCAAAAGGGATCGCTCGGGGATGAAACGGTCGCGCGCTTTGCCGCGGCGGAAAAGGAACTCGAGGCCGAGGTGGTGGATGTCGTCGCCGAGGCCAACACGTTCAAGCAAGGGTGGGGCCAATGGATTTTCGCGAGCGCGAGCGAGATTGCGCAGCGCGAGAAGATCAAGAGCGTGCTAGAGGGTCTGCCCAAGATCAAGCAGGAGCAAGGTGCGTTTCACCCCAGCCCACGAAAAGTCCCTCGGTGCTGATCACCGCCATAGACCGGATATACGCATCCCGCCGCGCCCAGACATCATCCCCAGCCACGCCCGCCGCTATCACGCAACCAACCATTCTCGACTCGCAGATCACATCCGCCACGACGGCACTGGAATCGTCCGCCGAGGGACTGGTGAAGCGCGCGGCGGCGAGCGTCGTCGAGGAGCCGCAGGTCGAGGTCGACGCCGTCAGTTCCGGTGCGTCGACGCCGGGATTGATGGGGACGCCGTCCAAGAGTGGCGTGTCGTCCGCAAAGGTATGTCTGTGGGTGTTTTTCCGGGGAGTGATACCGCTGACGCGAGGTACCGCTAGAACACTCCGGGCAGCAATAAAAGGAAGGGAAAGAGAAAGTGATTGTGGCCGGGTTCGCGGCACGGGTCGTACGGACCTCGTTGTGACTTTGATAGAGTGGGCGTGCATGACATGTGGAATACCGAGTCGGGATCATGGACCTTTGGGGGCGCAAGGATTGGTCGCCCATAAGCGCCACATGGAGGCGGAACCCCAAAGCCAAGGCCGGCCGGACACGCGGACAAGCATAACCGCGCGATCTCACACGCCCCGACGATCCATGGGTGGGAAAAGAATCTCTTATCGTTCGACGTGGCCTCGCCCCTCCTCAACATCGGGTTCATGCCCTTTGAGAGTTCAAGATGGTAAATGTTCGGGCTGCCTTGGCCGGGAATGATCTGGACGTGGATATGCGAGCGGTAGAGGACGCCGTGGGCGAGAGAGGCTCGGCAGGACGATGCGGCGTGCGGCCGGGGTGCCTAGGATTAACATTGACATGTCCATCGCCTCGTCTCATCCGGAATACACGACCTGACTGTCCCCTTGACCACCGGTACCGAAGTTGCGACCCCCTTTTTTTCGTTTTTTTTTTTCCTTCTTCCGCCACGCCCCCAACGCTTCCGACCTAGGGCTCATCAACCACATCCCAATCCGTCACGAGGTACTCGTCCAGCGCATCCATCTGGATCCGCCACGCCACAACGATCAGCCACGCACTCGACACGAGAAACGCCCGAGGGAAAAGCGTGCGCGCGCGCCCGAAACGCACCTGCTGCATATCCCCGGCGTCGAGCTCGAAATCGAAAATCTGCGCATTCTCCCGGATCCGTTCGCGCGAGACGGATTTCGGGATGGCGACAAAGCCCTTTGGCATACGCACGTGTTAGCGCTCAAGGGGAAGAGGCGCGCAAGGGGGGAGGGGAGGGGAGGGGAGGGGAGGGGACAACTCACATGCTGGATGCTCCATCGGAGGAGTACCTGGGCGGGCGATTTGCCGTGTTTGGCGACGAGGGAGGTGATGACGGGATGGGTGAAGCGTTGGCCGCGGACGAGGGGTCCCCATGCCTGGTGTGGAGGGGTGGTCAGACGTCGGGCCCGCGGACTCGCTGCGCTTGACGGCGAGCGAGTGTGGCCCGCCCCGCACGTACCTCGATCAAGATCCCCTCCCGCTCACACGCCCGCACAATCTCGGGCCTCCGCATAAACGGATGATTATCGAGCTGATTCAACACGGGCATCTCCCCCTTGGCGCGCACAAACTCGTCGATATGCCGGGTTCCATAGTTGGACACGCCGATACTCTTGACCCAGCCGTATTCCTTTGCATCGCGGCACCCGGCCCAGCATTCCCTTCGTACGTCGGCGCCCCCGATGGGCGAATGCAAGAGGTACAGGTCAATGTAACTGAGCGTACTCGTCTTGAGCGATTTCTTGATCTTGTCGACCGTATCGAGCCGGGAAACGTTGGTCTTGAGTTTGGTCGTGTAAAAGATTTCCTCGCGCGTGACGTGCGGATGATCGTGAAGCCAATCCGAGATGGCTTTACCGCACGCGTGTTCGTTTTCGTACCTTGCTCCGAGGAAATGGAAATTAGTTGCGCGCCGCGCGCGCGGGGAGAGGGGGCTAACCACCCCCGACGCACCATTCGGCGGTATCGATGTGTCGGTATCCGGCGTCGAGCGCCCACTTGACAGCACGATACGCCTCGTCGTTTGTCATTTCGTACACCTACCGACCCATTGGCACATCAGCAAGGCGTCGGTCGCGGGGGGCAAACGAGAGGGCCGACACGTACGCCGAGGCCGAGTTGCGGGATGCTGCGTCCGTCGAGCATCTGGGTAGGGCGTGTTAGCGCCGGGTGCGGGTGCGGAGGAGGGGCGGGGACGGGGACGGGGACGGGGACGGGGACGGGGACGGGGACGGGGGCAAGGGCGTACCGTGAGGTCGGGACCGACGCGGGGCGAGGGGGAGGGTGTGCTGGGCATGGTGGCGTTGGGTATGAGTCGAGTCGAGTCGTGGAAGGGGAAGGGCAAGGGGAAGGGAAAGGGGTGCGTCGTGGAATAGGGATATCTGCCGGGACTCGAGGGAGAGCGGACCGGGGCGGGGAGCTGGGCGGAAGCAAAGCAAAGCAGGCGCTAAGAAGCCCACAGGTGACGTGCCCACTAACGAGATCAAACAGTTTGGGTGCAAAGGAAAGCGACGGGAGAGGAGTCACGCACACACACACACACACACCATGTCACACTCACCAGGCGGACTTGGCCCATCCGTATCCGCACCACGCACAAACCCCGTCTCCCTCCGCCTATGGAAAATCATCTCGACCGCTTCCCCCGGCGGATTCGACGACCCGCCAAGCCGCGAAGCGCTCGAAATCGTCTCGGAGCGGTATTGCGGGGCGCGCGTGGCCGATTCGGGGCGAGGGAGGAAGAAGAGGGCGAGGAGGGATCGGGGCGCGCATTGGTTGGGTTCCGACGCCGTGAGGAGGGCCGGGTTGGCCGAGGCGGGCGCGAAGGATGAGGCGCCGGATCACGCGTCGAGCGATTCAGAGGAGGAGGACACGGAGGAAGATTGGGACGATGGCGATGGCGATGGCGATGGCGATGGCGATGGTGACGCGCGCAGCGTCACACCGGCATCATCCATCCGGCCGGGGATCCTCTCGCGGAACCATTCCTCGACGACGAGTATCCGATCCGCGCAGGCCGCGACGACGACGACGACGCCCTCCACCGTGACGGGCGCAACACACGCCAAGCGGTACTTCAAACGTGACCTCGAGGCCGGGCTCGTTGCGGGCAGTCTGAGATTCCTCACGGCGTTTGAAAAAGTAGACGAGGTGAGCCTTGCGCGCGCGGGGGCTCATGACCAGGAACGCTCCAACGCTCATGCCCGCTTGCTTGCTTGCTTGCTTGCTTGCTTGCGCGCGCGCAGCAACTCCAAGTCCTGCGCACGCATATGCACGAGATGCAAGGGCGGTGCGAATCCGTGCAGGCCGAGATGGACAAGGCGAATGCCGGGACGAGCGGGCTCGTGAGCCGCGCCAATGCATTACGATCACAACAGTCAGTCCTCAACCCCCCCCTCCTCCCCCCTCCTGGCTTTTCCCCATCCGTTCCGACGCTGACCCGCTTCGCCAGACACTTTGCGCACGTCCGGCAGGAAATCTCCCAGCTCTTCCTCGCCCGGTTCACGCTCACCCCGGAGGAAACCGCGCTCCTCGGCGATCCGTCGCACGCCGCGGTCGGCAGGCCGCTGTTTGACGTCATGGATAAAGTGCAGCGAATCCGCGCCGACTGTCGTGCGCTTTTCGAGTTTGTCGGGGCCGAGGTCGTGCGGTCGGGCGAGGGGACGGAGGGAGAACAAGGGGAGGGTGTCGAAGGGCGGGACGTATCGCTCGTGGCGTAGGGTTCTTTTTTTCCTTTTTTCCCGTCGTCGTGGCCACCTCGTGTTAACCCCTCTCGCCCCCGGCAGCAAGGAAATCATGGCGACCACGACGGTGCACATGGCGGACGCGTACGAAAAGCTGCATCGATGGGTCATGTTTGACTTTCGCACGTATGCCCGTGATGCCCAGCTCGAGGTGTCCGAGGTCACGCGCGAGGCCGTCAAGCGGCTGCGCGCGCGGCCCGACCTGCTCGAGTGAGTCGCGCGAGACCCGAGAGACGGCGTCAAAGATGCTAAACGAGACCCCTTCGTGCGCGCAAGCGACGCACTCGACATCCTCACCTCGACGCGCCAGGCCTTCCTCCTTCAATCCTTCATCGAGGCCCTCACCCGGGGCGGACCCTCTGGCCTTCCCCGGCCGATCGAGCTGCACGCACACGACCCGACGAGGTACGTCGGCGACATGCTCGCGTGGGTGCACCAGGCCACGGCGGGCGAACGCGAGTTTCTCGATGCGCTCTTTGACGTGACGAGTTGGCGCAGGCGGATGGTCGGTGAGGCGCGGGATGCGCAAGGGGAGGCGAGCGAGGAAGAAGTGTTGGCGAGGGGGTGTCTGGATAAGGCGCTCGAGGGGCTCGCGAGGCCGCTCAAGGTGCGAGCCGTGGTGATGTTTTCGGGTGACCGGCGCTCACGAGCGCTACGACAGGTGCGGATACAGCATACCGTCAAGTCCCAGGAAGGCATCATCGTTACCTACCGGATCGCCAATCTCGTGCAATTCTACCTCGTGACGATGCAGCATACGATCGGCAAGGAGGCATTGTTGACAAGGGCCTTGCAGGAGTGAGTTGCGTGACGCGTGGTAAACACGTGCGCTGCTGATGCCCGGCAGGATCTTTGACTTTGCGCACGATGCGTTCCTCGAGACGCTGGCAGCGCAAGGCCGCAGCCTGTTACGATTCCTGCACGTGAGTACGCCCGCCCCGAGACGCTCGCAGCAACTAAGGCGCGCCGCATAGCCTCCCGAGCCGGACCTTGCTCCCCCCTCGGCACTGCGCGACGCCTCGGCGACGCTGCACGATATCATGGCCGTGTACGATACCTCGCTCGTCGAGGACAAGAATCGCGAGGCCGACTTTGCGGAAATCCTTAAGGCCGGCGTGGATCCGCTCGTCAAGATGTGTCAGCACATGGTCGATATGTGGCAGAGGGCGAGCGAATGGGACAAGAATGTGTTTTTGGCCAATTGCGGTCTCTACCTCCAGGTATGTCCCTTTGCGTCGACGTCAGATTTTCGCTAATGCTCCGGCAGCACGTGCTGGAACCGTACGCATTCACAAAACAGCGGCAGATCGAGCTGCAGGGGCAGATTGACGGATGGGTCAATGCGTTGACGCAGGAACACGTACGTCTCGCATTTGCGACTTGATATGCCACTGATCGTTCTGCAGTATCGCGAATTGCTCGAACAGAGTGGTCTGAACTCGATGGTGCAAGGGCTAGCGGACGAGACCGACGTAAGTCGCTCCACCCAGATCCCCTACAGCCTGCTCATCCTCTACAGACTCCGCTTTCGCGCCTGCCCGGTGCCGAAGCCAAAGCCGTCACGCAGGCAATGAAGACTTTTGACTCGTTCCTCACGTCTCTGGACATCCTGACTTCGCCGCGACTCTCGTTACTCACGTCGGCACGCATCGCTTCCGACATTCACCGATTCGCCTTGGAAAATATTGCGAGAGATTACGACAAGATCTACGCGGCCGTGATGGACAAGGACAACAAGTACGAGTTCCCCTCGACGCTGCTTTCGCGTCACCCAGAAGACGTGTATATGCTGTTGGGCATCGATAGATCGTGATCGAGCTTGTATCTATGGACTATTTCCACGGCTTGCCATTCTCTATGCTGTGGATCGCGCTGTGTTCCTCGGTTTCGGCTTCGTCCTCCAGCGAAATATGCGCTTCTATCGTTGTATTCTCGCACTCCTGTAGCTGCATCTCCAGCATACTGGCATGTCGAACGCCGAGCGGGAATCTGCCAAGGATCAGCGCATATCCCGAGACGCCTCGCCGCGGACTCACCTCTTGCCCTGCGCCGACATGGCCAGATGGAAGAGCTCAATCTCGCCGCGAATGACCTCGACGGACCCGGCATACTGCATGCCCGTTCGCACCGCGTTTTTTAGAAACAGACAGAGCACGCGCCCGGCCGTGTACAGGCCAAAGACGGTACGCACGATCAGCCCGAGGTCGAGGCTCGTGGACGTGACGAGACAGAGCATGCGTAGCGTGCCGCGTGCAGTTGAGAGAAGCCGCGCGGTCGAGACGTTGGTGGGGTCTTTGAGATCCGCGTGGGGTTCGTGCAGAAGCATGGTGCATTGATGCATGAGCTACGAAGGGTTAGCGATATCCAGCAGAGCCGCGGAGAGCTTACAATCTGCGCGGCCTAAGGAAGAATCAGCATCGGTACACTCGATCCGAAGAGACCACTCACGAATAGGTCCACGTCGAGTGGCTTGTTGATCCGCGCACGAAGCGGCATCATTGGATCAAGCAGTGCCGGCGGAAAGTTTCGGCTGCACAATATGCATGAGCTTCGTCCTAGACCTGGAGCGGCAGACTCACATATACGCGCGAATCAGGTCGTCCAGCTCGCCGAGCGTACGCGTGTCTGCGTCTGACATGACCGGTCGATCCGTAAAGTCGGCGCGCATCCGCAAGCGGCGATTAAACTTGTTGACCTTGTTCAAAAGGAGCATGGCTGCGCGGCGTCAGCATACTCCATGACGAGGCTCTCAGGACCCACCCTTGAGATGCATCTGCAGACCATCCTGTACCGGATGCCGCGTAAACAAGTCGGGCGAATCGATCGTTTGCTCCGTCTCGGGTATGCCATTGACGAGCGCATGATCAAAGCACTCGAGACTCGTCGGCATGGTAATATCCTTTGCTTTGTCAGCCACAAGTCCTCGCGCAACCCGGGCGACTCACCATCTCATCGAAATGTATACACCCGGGCCAATTGCCCGACGTGCTAGATTGAATATCATACAGCACCGCCATCCACGCCAGCAGCTTCCGCTCTTCCTGCTCGATAACGTTGCCCGTCGGTTTCAGCAGCTGCGAGCGCGCGCCCGTCAAGCCGAGCGGCACGATCAGCCGGCCGAGCATGCCGATGACGGTCCAGCCCTCGACCCAACGTGCATAACTGTGCCACATCAGCCGCCATACGCCCGCCTTGCCCCGAGCGACGACTCACATGTGATAATGATTCGCCAACAGCAGCAACGCCTGACACGTCTCATAGATATCCACCCCGCGCGCCAAGTTGGAATGCACATGCTTGATCGCCCACAACGAATGCCGCACGCCGAAATCATCCTCGAACGCCGGCTGATCGAGGTGCTGGCTCGCGTTGATCCAGGGCTGTTCCTCCGGATTGACGGTATACACTTTGGCCGTGTATCGTGCGCTGGCGGCGCACATGGCGTGCAGGAGGATCGGTTTGGGAAAGTCGGCGTGCGTTGGTGGGAGGGACATGCGGTGCTTGAAGGATTCGTAGTGGAATGCACGCGAGACGGTGGGCACCGAAACGAAGAAGACGTCGACGCTGGGGGAAACTGTTAGCGAGGGAGAAGGGTGAGATCGACGCGGGCGTACATGTGATGCATCAACGACGGCTCGGGCAGTTCTTTGCACCATCCGGACCAAAGCACGTCCCACATGACTTGCTCCATTCCCTGGATCCCATCTCGGTCAACATCGGCGCGCTTGACCGGCTCATTGAGCGCGACATCCCCTTCATCGGCCTGTTCCACCTGTTCCATCCGACTGTTGCCCGTCATCGACGGCGGCGGCACCACCGGCGCCGCACTACTTCCCCACGACTCGCCAATCATCAACTCGTGAATACTACTCCGCCCGCCATCACTCTTGGCGCTGCCCGCCGTCGTGCTCGGCGCGCGCAGGTACCCCTTCCCGCCCGGCGTCAGACGCGCGCTCGGCGGTGGATCCTTGCGCGTAAGGGGGCTAGAAGGGTGTCCGTACGCCGCGGCCGCCTGGGGATGCGTCGCAGCGGCCGACAAGAGATCCAACGGTGTTCCCCCCGCCGCCTCGGCCTGCCCCGCGATCCGCGCCTCGAGAAACGCGACGTGCTCCTTGAGCGTCCGTATCTCGGCCAACTGGGCGGCGACGACTTGGGATGCCTTGCTGCTGTTGGGCTCGTACCATCGGCCCGTCGCGAGCGTGTTGGCGGGAAGGGCGTAGCCGCTGTTGGCGATGATTTCCGTCGGGGCCTGTTGCGCGGGCGGGACGCTGGTGATGGCGGGATCGAGGAGGGGTAGCGAAGACGAGGAGGCCGCCGCCGTCGCCGCCGAGCCATTCTGCGTCCGCTCCACGCTCCGACTGCGCGACACTCCTTCACTGACCCTCTGCCGCTTCACCCTCTCCGGTCCCGTACCGGCGCCCGCACCCCTCTGCCTCGCCTGCAAAACCTCGACATCATCATACTCGCATTCGAGCCGCGGGTTCACCTGACTGTTTGTCCGTACGGCATGATGGTACGAGCGCGTACACGTCCCGCAATTCGGACGAACGGCGTCGCAGCGGAGTTTGCGACGACGGCATTGCAGGCATGCTTGGTTCCTCCGCAGGATTGGTTTTACGGGTTCCGTCGGCGGAGTGGGGATCGGGGGAGGGGCAGAAGAGGGCTGGTAGTATGCCGCTGAGGAAGGGTAGGCGAGCGACGACGGCAGCGGCGGCGGCGGCGGGTAGTCTGCGTATCGCTGATGCGGCGGCGGAGGATGCTGCTGATACGGGTACTGGTTGTATGCGAACAGACTCGGAAGGTCGTTTGGGTGCATGGCTGCCCGTGGGACCGATGGCGGTGGAATACGACGGCGACTTGGCTTGTCGCTTCATGGGCCGACTTGAATCGAGGAATGCATGCGCGGTGAGCGGAGGAGAGTTTCCCGCCGCAATCTAGATTTTACAGTCCACGGGACTTGGTTTGGGGGGTCAATTATAGGCCGGCGGAGGGAGTAAGCGGATTCAAATAATCTCCGACCATCCATCCACTTGCTGTAATGCTCAACTCGCTCTCGAATTCACCTGGCGCCCCTCCTCCCTCCCCGCTCCCCCCCCATCCAGCCATGTCCATCCCGCTCTACACCGCCAACCAGAAAGCCTACATCTGGGACCCACAGTACGCCGCCACCCTCCGCGTCACACACCACATCTGCGGCCTCGCCACGGGCACCTTGCCCGGCGTCAGCCAGCAGAATGTGTTTCTCGGGTTGCCGCTCGTGTTGATGCCCGAAGAGGTCGTGCTTTTGCTCGAGCAAGGTGAGCCGCAGATGGTCCTTCACAGACCAGAGTGTCGCCTTGCTGATCTGTTCCGTGTTTGTTTGGTAGGAATCTGTCACCTCGTCTACACGCCCACAGCCTTCCGGCCACCAACAGCGCACGAAATCGCCGATCATACCGCGCACCGGATCCACGACGTCGTCGAGCTCCAGGCAGCCGCCCAGGCAGCCATAGAGGCAAAGAAGCGTGCGTTCGCGGCGAAACGAGAGGGCGGCAAGGGGAAACGCGCGGAACGGAACAAGGGCAAGGAAGCGGTGCCTGGGGAGGGGGAGGAGCGGTCGTTGTTTGCCCCGCCAGAGGCTGAGCGTTCGGTTCCGCCGCCAGAGGTACCGACGCCAAGACCACCACCTCCGACGACCGAAATATCGGGCCAACCGTACTTTACCACCGTTCCCGCCCACCCTACACCCGCCCATCCATGGTTCGATCCTTCCCCCGCCTCCCACTCGACATACACCTCCCTCGCCCTTGCGCGCCAAGCCGGCGTATGGCTCTACCCACGCACACCGCTCGAACGCGCACGGTGTGCGACGTATCGCGCCCTGTGGCGGCGCGGCATGTACATGGGCCAGGGCGTCAAGTTTGGCGGCGAGTTTCTCGTTTACCCCGGTACGTGCGCGCGCGCGCGCGCCCGCCCACGCACGCCTCGGTCCCGTCCTCTTCTTCCTCACTGACGCTACCGTCCTCTAGGTGACCCTCTCCGATACCACTCCCACTTCGTCACCACCACGCTCCCCACTGCGACGACCCCGATCCGTCCGCTCGAACTCGTCGCGTGGGGCCGACTCGGGACGGCGACCAAAAAGGCGCACCTGGTGTGCTGTGTGGATCTTGACGAGCAAGAGGCGCAGGGCGAGGTGCAGTGTTATAGTCTCGAGTGGGCGAATTTCGGGTGATTGGATGGATCGGGCGGGATGTGGTTGTATGGCTGGGGTAGGATGTCAAGATTCTATGGCCTGTTTTTTCCCAGTGAGAGGCGGTCGCGTTAGCGGTTCGGTGCGGGTGTCTACGGCTGTGGTTTAGCAATGCGTCGGCTGCGAGACCAAGGTCGAGTTCTCGAGAAGCTATACAACAACCGCGTCACCGTCGGACACGGTCAAAATTGTAGAGCACATGTAAGCTGACATGTATCTATTCGACATCACGCTTGGCAAAAGTCTTGCGCGCCTGCTCATCCTCGAAACCTTCAAAGCGACACAGTCCATGCCTCGCCGCCATACCTGTCTCCCAGTCGCTTCAAACTCTACTGTGCATATCCATTGATTCTGTGACCATTATACATACGGAAAAGCGAAGTCTACAACCCGCTCTGCTGGCCCGGATGGGCTTCCCTTCAAAGCGCCGCCAAAGCACTCTCGGCACTGGTCACGGTCACCTTGGTCACGTCCTCCTCCACGGCGACGTGCGCGACCTTGCCGTCCTCCTGCGCACGCATCAGTCAGCGGAAATTTTGCGGCAAGAGCGTGGGGGGGGGGGGGCGGGACGTACGATGATCAACAGCGATCGCTTGGCTCGCGGTCCGCCGAGGAAGGCCTGGGCGTCAAAGACGAGACCGGTCGCCGAGGCAAAGGCTCCCGAATCGTCGGCGACTACATTAGATTCGGCGGGGTCAGCTTGCGGCACGGGGGATCGATCGAGTCTGAGAGGGGACTTGCCAAACTTGACTTGGGCGGCCTTGTCGGCGTGCAAAGACTTGCCCCATGCGTTCATGCCTTTCAATGGAGGTCAGCCCACGCATTCCGCGAAAAAAAGTATAAGCACGTACAAAAGATATCGTTGACGGAGAGAATGTAGATATCCTTGACGCCCTTGGCGGCAAACTGATCGTACTTTTCAATGTACGCGGGCACCTGCTGCTCGGAGCACGTGGGCGAAAAGGCAGCGGGCACCATGACGATGACGTTCTTGCCCTGGAGCTGGGAAAAGTTCAACTTTTGGTCGGGCTTGCTGATCTTGACGTCGACATCGGGAACGGCAGCGCCGGCCGTGATTTGCGAGGCCGAGGCGAGCGTCGCAAAGGCCGAGTGGGCGGCAGCGGTGGTGCCCTTGAGTGCGGAGGTGAGGATGGATGCCATGTTTGTGGGTAGTGATGGGGAGGGGGAGAGGAAGGGACAACGACCCGATGGGCAACCTCGCTATATAGGGCGACCCGACCCGTTCGTTGGCTGGCTAGTCCTAGTGCTGCGTTCGCCGGAATGACGCCAGCAGGGATGGGGCGCACCTCTGTCTCGCCCGCCCTCTCACCCAATTGCTCCCGCAGGTGCTCGATCTTTCCGAGGCGAGCAAGCGGGCGAGGAGTCGGTACTAGGTCGGCAAGCTCGTCTGGACGTCAACATGATGGCTATGATGGAGATGCATTTCATACATGCTTTTCGGGTCTGTCAGTGGCTACAGGATACAAGGTGCGTGTGTGCTATCAGATGCAGTCAGAGGCACATTCGCGGCGTGTTGTCTTTTCTCTCGCTCGATGATTGTTCTTGTTGTTGAAAGTATGCAGTGGTGCAGTGTGTGGTGATACAATGGTGTTGGTTGTCGGCGTCGCTGTGTTGAAGAACGGCGCCCGGTTGGTGTGACAAGAGTGATACAGAGGTGGCGAAACCAGATCGCGATGCTAAGAGGTGCCGCCTATCGCACGATAGACGGCTTTAAACATCAAACGATCCCGGCGCCCCGTGCCGAGAGTCGCGCAAGCTCACTCTCGGCCCGACCGGGGCTCACACCCGTGCGACCACTTCTTGAGCGCGGCGAGAGGTCTTCCTCCAATAACGAACCGGCAATGGTGGAGAGATCGCGCCCTTGATACTGTCGAACCTGATGATGTTGATTCGATATCGTCTTGGTCGGCGATCCCGGATCCGAGCCATGTCCATGTCGCCCGCGCTCGCCTTCCCGATCGCGCGACCGCGAATCGCGACCACCCGCTCGCGAGGTGCGTCTACCGGGATGCTCATCATCGCTCGACCCGGCTCGTCCGCGTCGGGAAGACGATCGTCCGGTCCTACTGCGATCCGTCGATCCGATGCCGAAGTGTCGTCGCGATTTGATGATTTCGTCCGATCCCTCGGCGGAAGGTTCCTCCGGGATGACAGGACTCGAGCGACGATCCCTACTGCGGCCGCGACCGCGATCGTCGGTTGTGATGTCCGTTGATGGCACCTGAAGTTCCGTCGAAGACATGAGTGCTGATTCGTCTTCTTCGGAGGTCGAAGCGTTCGTCGTGGCTTTGGCGACGGGCTGCTTCAACTGCGATCGCAGGGAACCAACGAGCTGAACGGGAAACGACCGACGTCGGGCGATCAACGAGTCGTCAATCTCGACATGCGATTCCCTGACCGCACGCTTCGGCGAACCTCCCTGTGATGCCTTTCTCGGCGACGATCCCGTCCCTGGTCCGACACGTTTGCCGGGCGTCCCATTGGCATGCGAAAAATCAACCGAAGTAGATGCCGGACTCTGCTGTGCGTTGGCCGCAAGCATGAGCGGCGAATGCATGCCGTATGCAAACGGTCGCTTGATGGGCTCTTGTAGTGGATTCGGGGTCGGTGCCGCTGGTGAGCGCTTGACATCCATCACGGGTTCGGAAACGAGTCGAATAGGTTTCGTCAGCGGTGAGAGACCATGTAGCGGCGGTCGAGCGCTGGCGCCGTGTGATTCGCGACGAAGACCTCCGTGGGCATTGACGGGAAACAAGGCCAAAGGGGAGGTCACACTATTGGTTTGACCCGGACGGCGGCCGTAATGAAGCGTCGAGTCCACTTGCTGCTGTACGGGCGTTCCGAACTCGTTCTTCAGGGAGCTGTTAGGCGGCAGGAAACCTTGCGTCTTGGGCGCGGAAATTTTGACAGGTGGTGTTCCCGTGTACGTCTTTTGCGAGCCAAAGATGCCGTTTGCCGTTGGGTAAGCAGGACCGGGAAGCATGAATGCGTCTTCTTTCGGGCTGTTGTCATCTAGCGTTTGTTCCGGATGCACAAAGGGAGACGGCGACTGTAGCGGTGAAGATTCTTCGGAGCGCGAGGTATTCGAAGTTGATGCTGATGCTCCGGAATGATCAGAATCCCGTTGACGAGGAAGGGTGATGTGGGACGCTAGCAGTGCCGGAAGAGAAGCCAGGATGGAAGGTGAAACCTGGGCGCCGTTGGAATGCTTGCTGGCACCGTCTTTGGCACGGCAGGCATCGTCACAATACGATCTGCGGAGAATCAGCACGAGTTACTACTCCCATTCCTTAGAACTCACTGTCCACTGCGCTTGAGCGGTTTTTCACAAGCCAAGCAGAGATCCGTGTCGGAAAAGATGTTGAGCGTCATCGTAGCTAGAAAAGTGTCGGAGATGCGCAACGTCGAGAGGTGGTATCGATCGAGTAGCGCGCCGTCACGACTTTTGGGATCTGCCTTGATCGCGAGGATCTTTTGTCGCTGCACAGGAGCGGACAAGGTCACGGACTGATGGTGCCATACGTCGGAGGAAAGGTGATGGGAGAGCATGAGTAAGAGGTTTGCTGATGAGTAGGATGTTGCCTATGAGACGCTCGTACGTACAGATTCACCAATTCACGAGCCGCTTTTGAACTCCACAAGGGGACACACTTTGGTCTGCCCCACTGATGAAAAAAGTTGACGAGCCGACAAAGGAAGACGTGGGAGGGGATTCCTTTATACAACGGCCTTTTGATGGGTATGGGTGCAGATTAGGGAGAGTCTGGCGGAATGCGAATGATGATCAGCCAAGTGCGCCAGGATAAATCGGATGTGCAAAAGGCGGTGATAAGCTCTGATGTGGAAATCACGACGCTGATGAAAAGAATCTTCGGCTCTTGGTGAAACGCAGCTTGACCGCCCCTTTCTTCAGCAAGACCGCTTCCCGTCATCCCCAAGTTCCTGCCGCGACCCTTCAATCTTCCAAAGCGGCTTTGCAGCCAGCCGGGCATTTGCTGTGCGCGTCTTTCCATCAATCCCTTCCAAACTGTTCTTCCATCGCCTCGGACTGTTGCGCCCAACACTGATCGATTCATCTCACCCGACCCGAAGACTGTCTCGTCCGGAAACGCATTTGAAGATCGTCGTCGCATCATTGCGGGAACTTGTTTCCCTCTGCAGCCCGATCAACACGTTCTTGTTGAAAGGGAATAACCTTCGCAGACACGGATACTCACTTGATGGTAGATGGAAGCCTTGAAGCGTCTTTCGTATGTATTCTTCGGTGCTCTTGGTATGGGCTGAGAAGGGGATTTGTCGGAGATCTGCAGTCCGGACACAAACGATCGAGACGAGAAAGGTGGTCGGAGGGATGGTGGTTGTCGGTTTGTCGAGAGTTGTCACGAGCAATGGTCGTTTCCTTGTATCAAAGTTCAAAGTCGAACGAAGGGGGATCCCATGAGCTTGCGCACACCTTGTCGCGTCTTGAGCTCCAGCATATGATTGAAAACCGTGAACAGCCGAATACGAGTATGCTCAACCGACAGGAGAAAACGCTTTCGCCCCGGAAACAATAGGTGGAAGAAACTGTATGACTGCACTGCTATCGATCGGATTACTAGAAAAAAAAAGATTCCTATTCTGATGACACAAGGCGGCTCGTCTCATTCTCGTTTTTCTTTGCGCTGTCTGTGTTTTTTTTTGCATCGTCGGGCTTGAGTTCGGCTTCGGCTGAGGGCGAATTGCGAAGCTATCACGATTAATTGCAAACGTGCTCACGGCTCTGGCTCTGCTGCTGAAAGGTCGATGGTTACTCAGCGTTACTGCAATCTCTGCCAGCTTCTTTGCCTAGCACGACCTCGAACGAGTTCACGAACGACATATCCGCTGTAACCGTGTACAAGTGTAGCGCGTGCGGGGCTGTCGTGCTAAGCTAGAAGTGGGATGAAGTGGGGGTGTCGCCATCTTGCGACGAGAAGACAGCTGAGAAGACTGATTAGCTGACTGATTCTAGACGAGCGAAGACGAGCGTAGGCTGCTTCCGAGCTGTCGCAACGCTGGCGAACAGTCTTTGAAATGAGCGATTCATCTCTCATCCCTATCCCCATAATCTTGTCATTACTGACATACATCTTTGACCCTTCCTGCCCCAAGCCCTTCTCCAGCAATACCAGGATTGGTACCAGTCTGTCAAGCTGTCTGTCATGGCCCCGGACCAGCTTCCGAAACTAGGTCGATCCAACCCGGTCGGCTCAGGTACCCTCACGTCTGATTGATGCGATAGCGAGAGTAGTTGCCCTTACAATGGCTTATCAAGATCAATTGTATCGATGACGGCTATCCGGTCAGCTAATCCGCGCCGGTCTCGTCCTCGGTAAAGCAGGATGCGCTGCAGGCTGGGTCGAATGAGAAATCGCTCTAGCGATCCTCACGTCAGCAACCAAGAGCCCCTTTGAAAGGTGCCTGAGCCGCTGTTCACGTGCCACCTCCCTTCGAACGGGCCGCTGACCTTGAGAGGCATCACCATTGGCCGTTATAACATTAGAACTTATAAGCTACTGAACAGCGTTCATTCGGGGTACTATGAAGCAGCTTTTGACTCCAGGTTAGCCAATGGGGAAGTGCAATGGCCAAGGAACGTTGGTCGCTCGAACGTTTTCGAATGGTATCTTGGTTGGGAAAATTAGCTGGGGTGCCTGAGGTCGTCAGCTGTCGGTTCCGCGGGGGATACCAAATGATCTTTGCATAATGCCAGCTATAATGCCTGCAGCGGGCTCCACGTATATTACTCTAGCTCCGACTGTCTGGCGAATGAGCCAGGAGCCAGTCAAGTCTCGACGGCATCCTTATCAAGCTTAGCTCTGACTGTCTGGCGAATGAGCCAGGAGCCAGTCAAGTCTCGACGGCATCCTTATCAAGCTTATTATCGGCGAGAAAGCTGGCGATAACTGATAGGTGCACTCGCCGCCTGGCCACTGTCGGCTAGTGGACCGAAAGTGCAATCGTTCGTTCTGACGAGTACTGCGCGCCGGACTTGCACTTCCTCCGGACCTACTACAAGCACATCTGCATCGTCCTGCATGAAGCATTGATACAGAGCTATTCACGAGAGCGGTCGAAATGAGCCGGTCGAAATGAGCTTGCGTAGCCTGACAGCTGGTCTCGTACTGTCAAATATACTGTGTAAGGAAGAAGAGCTGGAAGAAAGCGGTAAGAAAGACAGTCGTCAAGAGTACCTTGTGAAGAAGAATTATGGCATCTCGCAGCAATACCGTTATACCATGATCGCCCTGAATAGACCGGTGGACAGACGCCGCTTGCAGGGTTATAGCTCGATCATGGTATTGCAAAGCACGGCAAGGAGAACCGACGTTGTCGGACATGTTGCCGCCACCGTAGTGTGTTCGCAGTAACCATATGGTTTGTGAAGCGCGACCAAGTTGCAACTGTAGTGAAACGCGAAACGTATCAATCAAACGAACAGCTAAACGAAGCGACGATCTTTGACCGCGCTGATCACGGTCAGGATAGCTATCAGGATGATGAGGTAAGAAGCTAGAAGATGACTCATAGCAAACGATATCTGATTGAGCGAAAGATCTGCAGGAAAACGGGTTCGGCTCACTTCCAGCGGGACAACATGAACAGCGGGAGTAGAATTGCACGATCGAGATGACGGCAACGGCGGAGGAAAGCTAACAAGTTCTGCATCGCCCGGATTTGGGAGGCAGTGACGAGCTCGGTGGCAGAGCTGGTGACAGACTGCGTCACACGGTGTCTGCGGTGATAGCAAAGCTCATAGCAACTGGCATAGCCATACGTAGGCTCCCCAAAAGCCCACCCTAGCCCTTGCGCTTATCGCCAGGTCTTTTTCTCATTCGCTCTCAGTCATGGCCGCCTCGCGCGCCTCAAGCAGTTCTTGATCTCTAATCGTCTCGTCGCTCCCGAGGCTCCCTACACATGTTTTGTTACCTTTGTCGTTCGAGCGTTTCCCATCGGCGAAGAGCTGTTGACGGCGCAATCTACGTGATGTAATCAACGAGATGCTGACGAGAGGACTGGGAGCGCAGCCCAGGCAATCCCCAGCTCAATCCCCTGACTTTCCACCCTCACTATACTATTACTATACTCTATCCCCCAGGCTTTTCCTATACTGTAGGCCTGGAAGCTGAAGAAAACAGGGGCGATGATTTTGATCGTCTGACGCGTCTAGTGACGGCGCAATAGCTGACGCGATCAAGCTTGCAATCAAATCGTAGAAGTCGCCACAACGACTCAGTCCTGCGCAGTCCTATTGACGACCGACCGAATCGACCTGCCCTTAACAGCTCTCCTACTGGACCAGCCATCGAGCAGGGAGAAGCAGCCGGGCACCGCCTGGGCGCCACAATTAGAGATGAAGTCTCGACAATAAGACCGCTCGCATGGTTCCCATCCTTGCATTCCTCAACAGCGAAGGGCGCCGTTCGCTTAGCTCAGTCACGCGTACATCGAAACGAATTCGCTGCCCTCTGAGTTTCTGACCTATACACAGTCAACAGCTGGCCTTCCCGTAATCCACTCTCTCTACTGCCAAGAAGCCGGGATACGGCGAGCCATACGGTTAAGCCGGATCGCAGACTAACTGTTTCTATCAGCTCTTCTATCTATGTTCTTTACTCCAGAGCCTTGAAATTGAGGTATCTGCTTGGACCAATCTTCGACGTATTGTCTGTCTTCGCCACGCGAAGGTTTCAGAAGGTCATCTCGTGCAAGACTAACCACCTCAGAAGCGATTGCCGAAGGCCTTTGCCGCTTCGTCCGTCCGCATCAGCCGTCCAGCTAAGCGTCCGACCTGCTCGGAGCTCTGTTCGATCATGTCAATTATTTACATGACAGTTTTTCGTACCTGGCAGTCGGCAGGAGCTTCGGTAGGGCAGCAGGACGGCCGTTGCTCTTTCATCTTAGAAGTCATACTGTATTCATACTGTCCGACATATCAGTGCCCCTGAGATGAAACTGCTTTTCGAACAGCTCGACGCGACAGATGAAGCGCAACGCGATCGAGAGCCACGGCTCACCGGTCCGGATGCCAAGAAACGCATTCTCAATTGGTCGCTTTCAAAAAAGCTTTTTCGAAGTCTTTCGATGTTCCTGAGGATAGGATCTACGGCTCGGTGCCGTCGGAGGTGAACACCTTTCGGAAAAGCTTAGTCTAGGGGATAGAAGACCTAGGCGATCCAAACGATGCTTCGGGTCGAAGGATTTTCGAGAAGCTATATCAGGCTAGAACGAAATTTGAGAGTATGGAAAAAAAGTATGCAGATACAATCATACAACCGAGAATGATTCAACCGACACGAGGCCCCTTGACATACACCCATCTGCAAGCCTACCCTGGCCTAGGGCGCCCGACATTGACGACCCCACGCACGGGCAAGTCATCGACCGCGAGCGACTTGTCAATCCCGACGACGTGCTGCGTAACCGCCGCATTGCCCGCGATACCCGCAACGGCGGACCCCTTGAAGACGATCTTGGAGACAAAGTCGGAGAGAACCTTGTCGCGGCCTTGTAAGATATCGAGTGGAACATCATGTATCGGCGCACGAACGACGAGGATTCCGTCGTTGATGGGATCCGGCTCCGAGATGGCGGGCAAGTATTCCTCTGGGTGAATCCTCCCGAATGCTCTGGCGGGGAACGGCGGCGGCGCGGCGGGATCGACAGGCTCCTGCCCGTCGGCCCCGCCGTCAAAGATCAAGACATCGGGTCGAACGCCATCGATCTGAACCCGAACGCGAGTCAAGTCGGGTGGCAGTCGCGCACGTACGACGACGGTGCCCGAGGCGCGCATCTTGCCGCCGCGTTCCGAAATCTTCATCTGGTCGATCGTAACAGATTCAATGAGCTTCGGCGGCGGATTCGGTGCCGGAAACGCAACGACGGCGTGAATGCGCGTCGAGAGACCTTGAAGCCAGGCTGGGGGAATGCGTGATGATCGCTCGCCGTCGCTGTGGTTGACATCTGGGCTGGCGGCAAAGGGAAAGTCGGGTAGTCCGCGGATTGTCACGTTATTATCACGTCCCGCCAGGTAGTTCCGTAGAAAGACCGACAGCGCCGCGTCATCCGACTCGCCACCGCTGTTGACGATCCCTTCCACATGAACGCGAAGCGTCTCCTGGCCGCGCAACTCGAACGGCATGGTCACGACATCGGCCATCTTCACCAGATCCTCCCTCTCAGCCGCGCCGGTGGCGTTCGTGGGCAGGAAAACGCCGAACCCAAGTTCGAGCGGAACGTCCACCCGCATCGAGGTGAACGGATTCTTCGCGCTCGCCACGGCCGACACACGCAGCGATGTATCGTTGGCGTTTGACGTTGTCTGCAGAGTGTACGACTCGAGGCGGATGAAGTCGGCGAGGTTGTCGGCCGGCTTAGGGAGACCTGGAAGATCGGGTACTGTACGGAGTAAGGGGTAGGTGAGTCCCCGCTTTATCCGTTGTTAAGACCACCAGAAGCCGTAGAGACGCTTGATGGCGTTCATTGCGGAAAAGGGGACTACGAGGTGTTAGGTTTGGCCTTTCCCTCCACGGGAAGGGAAAGGGGCTCAAGCCAGTGAGAATCAGATGTAATCGACTCACCCTCTATGCGCCTCGTCACATGGACATTTTCCTGCTCGAAGCTCAACCAGCGCCGCCATCCTCTCCCATCCCGAGGCCTGACGTGGATCCGCGGAACAACAACGTCGACTGTGATCGCGCTGTGGGCCCACGCCTTTGTGGCGTATCCAACGAGATCCGTACGGCTGAGGAGATCAATCCGGATCTCATGCGTGAACGGATGGAGCCAAGATACGTCGCTCGCAGGGTTGATCGTGTCCCTGATGACGAGTGGAATATCGATAGGTTCGAGCATGGTGACGTTCAAGAGTGGTTTCGACGAGCCATGCGGATAGATTGTGATGGCCTGTGGTAACTGCGCAACAAGGGGTCCCGCAACGTGTATCGCTCTTTCACCGATGCCCCGCCTGAGATGCTCCCACCACGCCGCACCATGCCCTCGGCTTTGTCCTGTATCATCTCCGATTCCCAGCACCTGCAACGCATCAATCCCCGCTTCACCCGACACTTGTACGAATCCCGTCGTATACGAACTTGTAAAGTTTAAAACTTGGATATCAGACGAGGGATGCAGTGTGACTGCATTCTCTGCGAGGAGCTCGAGGTCTTTGTGCGTCGGAATGAACGAGTTGATGAGGAGTGTCGCGAGGAGGAGTAAAGCGAGGAGGAGTGAAGCGACGGTGATGCCGATGACGGTCCACGCCGAGCGTATCCGCTGAGACTTTCGGTGGGCGGGATCGCTGGTGCGGGCAACATCATCTGGCGGAACGAGCAGTGGCTGGCGCTCTGATGAGCTCTGCATGATGGCTGGCGGTCATGGGGACACCGAAGTGGTCAGCCGGAGGACGGTGGATGTCATATACACTTAGGTGATTGTTTACAAAGTCCAGAGTCGGCCTCCCTCGATCGATCCGCCCGTGTCTTAGTTTCGAAGCATCAAGTATCGCTCACTTCATTCCTCCCTCTGTCCTCCTCCCGTCGACTCAGCATCATGTCCGCCGTACATAGACTGCTCGTAGTCGGCGGAAATGGCTACCTCGGTGAGCATGCCTTGGCCAGAATCCGCCCCCCTGTGCTCATCCCTCGACAGGATCGGCCGTATGTCGCGCGGCCGTCGGTCGCGGATGGGACGTCACGAGCATCAGGTAACGCACGCTCCCCCTTTCCTCTGGAAGCTAATCGCTCATCATCTTCTCTCCAGCTCATCAGGAAGACCGGCGTTGACCCCCGGCGGACACGCACGCGCATGGACAAAATCCGTTCGATGGACGAAAGCGTCGGCTTTCGATCCGCCCAGTTACGCCTCGCTCGTGGCGGACTCAACGGCGGTCGTGCATACGCTGGGAATACTCATGGAGAATAATTATAAACAGCACGTCAAGACTGGAAACTTGTTGGGGCTGATTGGGAGTGTGATGCGTGGTGGGGATGATGGAAATCCGCTTGTGCCCGAGGGCAGGAAGGGAAAGGAGGGAATGACGTATGAGGTGATGAATCGGGATGCAGGTATGTTGCCGCTTCACGCAAACCCTGGAGAGTTCATGGTACATTGGACCACCTGAGGTTGTACCCTTTTATGCGGCATCGAAGCTGACGCCTACATAGCTCTTCGCGTCCTACAAACCATGCTCGAAACGCCAACATCGTCAACAACGCCCCGGCCCTTTGTCTATGTCTCCGCCGAGGACATTTTCCGCCCGATCATTCCCGATGGGTATGTCCGCAACAAGCGACAGGCGGAACAGGCCATTTTGGCACTGTGTGCCGATTCTCAGCAGCGGGCATCGAGCGAGGAGACGCATGCGGATGGCGGAGCTATTAGGCCGGTACTGGTACGCCCAGGTATGTCTATCCATGCTATTTGAGGCGACTTCACTCACGTCAACCTTAGGGCTCATGTATCACCCTCACGAGCGGCCCCTCAGCACGCCACTCGCCGTCCTCCTCGACGTCACCTCGCGCCTCCACTCACGCATGCCATTCGCCTTGCCTCTACCCCCATCGCCACCGCCCTTATCCCGCTCGTCGCCTTCCTCGCGCTCATCCCCACTCCAGGCACTCGGCGCGCTCGGCGCATCGCTGCAGGTCCCCCCAATCCACGTCGACCATGTAGCGGAATGTATCTGTCGCAGCGTCGAAGATCAGCACGTGCAGGGCGTGGTGGATACCGCAGAGATGCGGCAGTGGGTCGGGCTCGATCCGCCTCTCAAACGTGACATCTTCAGCTCGACTGCCACCGGATCGCCTTTTGCCTCGAACGTCGGCTCCCGTAGGTCGTACTCCACCCGACGGAATATCACCATCTACGCGCCCGGTCCACCGGGCCAGGAAAAGGATCCGCGGTATATCATCGAACCCGCCGGAGATACGATTCGCGCGTCGCCGAATGCCAATGCGAGTCAGCCGCCACGGAACTCCGAGACGATCGATCACGCCGGAAACAACGCTGCACCTGGATCACAGCATCCGTATGCATCGCTCGCGCAGTTTATCGGGGATGCACCGGCGACGGGCGACGCATCAGGTATCCCTCCGCCACCGCCTCCGACATCGTCGACATCAGAATCATCACAGCCGGAGCAAGACTCGACAGACAGCCTAGCCTCTCTTCCCGGTCCACCGACCACTTCTTCCGCCGCGTCACAAACGATCGATATCCGTCCGCAGCCGGAACACCCGTTTGATACACATGCTTTCGTTCAGCATATGGAACGGTCCGGGTTCGATAGTGGCGTTTCCAGGGTGTTGATGGAGGCGACCAAGGGACTGATCGTCCAGCGTGGTCAGCATGCGAGGAATTTATTGCTACACAAGGAGGATACGGAGAATGTGCGTCTACCGCATCGTTGGGTCTGAGACGTGCGCTGACGCGTATACAAGGCGGCATATCTTTTCAAGGCGGCCCTTTCAGAGCTACGCACCGAATTGTCTGTCAAGGCCCGGAACGACGGTATTCAGCTTCGCTCGACAGCGTCGCTCATTCGACGGGAGGTGGATTCGCTCAGTCAGAAGCTCAAGGAGGATATCGGGACACTGAAGCATGAGTGCGTACTGGCTCGACCTTGGCTGACTAGTGCAGATGCTGATCGACTGGTTAGCATCGAGATGGATATGAATAACCGCAAGGCGGAGAATAGGTCGGATCAGAAGGGTTATGATATCGCTATTGAGGTGGGCGTTGTGCCGTGCCCTAGCTGCGTGTCTCGCTAACTCTCGGCGACCAGGAAATCAACAACAAGTTTACGATCTCTCTGGGAGATCTCAAAACCGAGATCGAACAGGCGAAATGGGATGCCACCCGTCGGGCGATCAGTGAGTATCCCGTGGACGGACACGGGGCAACATTAATGACTGTGTGGAATAGCCATTATCGCCGGTGTCGTCTTCACCATCATCTCGGTCGTCACCCTCTCCGGCAGCGATCCCAAACCAGCGACAACAGCGCCCACAACCCCGCTCCCGTCCGAGGTGAAGCCGGCGATGAAGGACGCGTCAACGCCTCCACGCACGGCGGACGAGGAGGCCTTGATTCGGATGAGCCTCGGAGAGCTCGCAGACGGCGGGGAGACGTTTGGCAGGGATGCAAATGGGAACTTGTACGGCGGGCAGTATGGACGGCGTGATCGATTGTAGATAGATAGCCTTGCACCGTGTATGACGTCGTTGCATGCGCCTTTTTCCGCCGTGTTTCACATTTTAGGTCGGTTATTACTGGCGCAAAGCGGGACTGAAGCATCCAATTCAATTCATACCAGGTCCAACTGACATCCTGTCGAGGATCCGGGATTGCCAGCACCGCATCCACCATGGCGCTTTTTCGCTCTCAGGCGCCCTCGTACGCGTTCGAAGAGCTCAACCATTCCCTCACTGCGCTCTCGACCATCCCTGTCGCGATCCCGGCAGCCCTGCTCGCGGAGGACCAGCCAGCGTCGCCCTTGACTCCTGTTATACGAGCAGCCCTTCGCGACCTCTCGACGTCAAAGCCGATCACACGAGCAAAGCTTCTTCACGTTCTGCAGACGATTGCCGAGACGCAGGACCGTGTGCAGGCTACGACTGCGAATGCCGGATACAATGCCATCGACAAGGTCATGGAGGCTGAGATCATGGCGCGGGCCGTCACGGTGCTCTGGCGAGAAACGCTTGATACCGTCGTCGAGGGCGCCTTGGTCCTAGAGCAGGAAAGAGTGTGGTGGGAAGGCGTTGTAGGCAGTAGATTCGACGTCAGCCTGTACTTTATTCAATGTGTGTATGCTTCCGTTAAAATCGCCGTCGAATGCTCATGCTCCGACTCTAGCCTTCCCCCTACGGATCCTTCGACTCGTGCCTCGGCCTCTCCGCAACATCAAGTTGCGCATTCCTGCCTTGCCCTCGGTATCCCAGTTGTTCCACCAGACATCGGCCGTCACCTCACTCGGATCCCTTCGCACGTTGCCCGTACCCGTGACCAACCCGATCACGCTCACACGCAGGGAAATCCTCTCCTCGCTCAAGGTACTCAAGGCCGCGCGTGATGAGGCAGCCGAAAAGATTGGCTTCCTCTCGACGCACGGACCACGATGGGAAGAGGACGTGAGCAAGAGCGCGAGCGAGGATAATTTACAGGCGATCGTGACCGAGACGTCCAGGATTTACGCCTTGGTTTGCGTGGCACTCGACGTGCCCTTGCCAGTCTCTCCACCTTCAAGCCTATCCAGCGTCCCATCTGCTGCAGCATCCCCGGCAAAGCGGTCACGTTCGCATAACGCTCCCGTTGCTCAGCCAGCGCCCAGTCCCACAAACGCCTCGACGCAGCCGAAGCCGACCGCACAGACACTGCTGCCGCTCTTGCAGGAGCGACTGCCATCGCTCATCAACACCCTGAGAGATCCTCTAAACATTCACGGCCGCCCATCGCGCCTCACCCGTCTCTGGATCCCGCTACTGATGCTTCCTCCGCTTATGAGGTATACCTCGGGCAAAGCTCTGGAGAACCAGGCGTGGATTCGATCACAATTGCAGACTGCCGGCGAGACCGTACGCGGATGGGTCGTTGGGTGGGTGTGGGAGCCGCTGATGGATGTCACCAAGACTCTTCGGACGGGAGGCGAAGGGTTGGGAGTGGCGCCTACGACGGTCGATAGTGATCAGGCGGTGAGTACAGTGAGCCGTCCGCCTACGTGACGCTCATAGTTTGTACCTAGTCCCTCGAACGAATGGTGCTTGACCTGGGCAAAGACCATTACCACCTGCAGGGAGATGCCTTGACTGCTCTCGGAGATAAAGTCCGGCACGGAAACATGGAGGACGTTTTAAAAGTGTATGAAGAGGAAATGAAGGTGCGTCTCATATATGCGCTCTATATCGCAACGCTGATCCTGGCATACAGTCTCCGTTGAAGAATGCGTTGATGGGCAGTCTCGTCCGGACGTTGTTAATTCAGGTTCAAAAGACAAAGGCAGGTCCAACCATGTCTCTGGGTTGTCGCATCTCACATCGCTCCCTCGCTCTGCAGACCGACCTATCGCTCTCCCTCCTGTCGCTGGACCACCTGCTCCGCTCCCAACAACTCACATTCGCTTTCGTCGGTCTGGCACCATCATTGCTGGTGCTGTACGGTATCGGTGGATGGGCTAGGCGCGTGTGGAACGGTGAAAGGAGGGGAAAGACACGGCGGATGGCATACGTTCGGGGTGTCAGGTGAGGCATTTGCGAAGATTCGATCAGGAATCTGGCTGATGACTCTACCGCAGGGACATCGAGAGGCTGCTCCTGACGACCGGCAAAGTCGAACAGGAAATGACTGACCGGGATCGTGGTCTCTTGATCCTGTCCGTGGGCGGTATGCGGGCTTGGGCTGCCGGTCTGAGGAGACACAAGGAGGTGGGTCCTGGACTGTCGACCCTTTGACCAAACTGCTAAACGGAGCCTCAATAGGAATTCATGGATGACTTGCGATTGCTGGAGAACGCAAAGCTCGGACGCAAGGGCAAGCTCCGGGTCATCGACCGGATATGGCGCGGATGGGGAGTGGACGGTCGAGGCACGTTGGGTAAATAGGATGACACGACGTCATAAATCAAAAGGTCGCACATGGAGCGAAAACAACGTTTGATGAGCGATACGATCGTCCGGAAGCCGTACCCCTCAGCTGATGCCGTCATGATGTACTATCTCGATGGCTTCCTTTCGCGCTTGCAGACCTCAGTTTCCATCCATGAAATCCGCCGCATCGTCGAGAGTCTTGAATCGCTTGTATATCGCGCTGCATCGATGACGATCGACGCGTCAGGTCAATATAATGCGTAATCGTTATGAGAGGAGATTGACACAGACAAAAGAAGAAGGTGTGCTCTCGTGAGCTACTAAGGACAAAGAAGGTACGCTTCATCCTTGCGCACCCGGGGTAACCCTTGACGAGAGGTTCGACAGCTTGCCTATTGCACGACCATATGATCAGCCATCTTATTCGGGAAGAAGCTTACGTGAAGACAGCAAAGTACTTTACTTACCAGTCAAGGTAGATCCCTGGAGCTCCCCCGACCCTGACAGCGTAGTAATATCCCGTAGAATCGTATCCCGCCAGGAACATCTGGGCGTCGTGGATGTTGTCGAATTTCTTGTGGATGGCACTACCGAAGGTACGATTCGTCAGCATAGTAAATGTTGCGTGGGAAGAAAAGTCTTGCCCAGGATAGCCTTGCACGTGTCGTTGACATTCATCCCTGATGAGGGGATCAAATTAGTCTTCAATGGGAAGCGGTATCTCGCGGCATGTTGCGGACCGGGTGCCAAAGGTCCCAGTCTGTCTTCCAACCTTGACGGCGTAGTAGGCGCTCCTATTAGAAAGATCGTACTGTCAGCTCTTGAATAGATGGCAAAAGGGCAGATTATCGATGGAACGCATACATCTTGTTCTCCTGTTCGTCTAGTGCTCGACTTGATTAAGGCCTTCGTTGAGGGAGCGGTGAGAGATACGCGTTATGTGTTCCTGACATCGACGAGGGGGCCTGCTTAGGTGGTTTCCTGTATATCTCGCGTTCAAAGTAGCGACAAGGGAGCGAACAATACGCCTTGCCGCTTGAATGGGCGAATTCTCGAATCTTCAAGCCTACGAAGAGCTTCCAGAAGCTGCTCAATGACACCTCAGGTTCCAGAGGGAAACCAAAGGAGTGACCTCAGGATGTCACTGTTCCACGCCGCATCGGGCGTTTCTGGTGTCCAAAGGAGGTCCCAAGGGGCGTCAACCTCGGTCGCACCATTTCGCCATCAATCCGACGACTTAGGGTTGTTGCAGCTGCAGTCACTATGGCAGCCACCATACATGACTGGCGCTGCGCTCCCTCTCAACTGGTACTGCCACCCCGAGGGTATCGCCATCAAAGCCTTCTCCGTATGCACGCCCCCGAGTCACTTTTCCGAAGAACCCGCCGAACCCGTCAATCGGAAGACCGCTTCCCAGATTGACGCGATGGAGAGCAAGTCGCCTGGAGTGGGTCAGTCAAGTAACGCACAGCGGGATCGTCCAACGCTCACCGCCTTATGATAGGCTACAGGGGAAGGCTTATGGGCTCGAGGACATGGAGTTGCTATCCGAGGCTCAGAAGGAGGCTATCACGTCCGCCGCCCGAAGCGGAAAGCACAGAGGTTCTTCGTTTGTCCTGTGACCGGAAGTTCGAGGCGGTCGACAATGCTTTTCTCGCATGATCGGCTGTCATTGTCTAGGACGACTGGATGAGCCGGTAGGTGAACCATGACAGGAAGAGCAGTGTGTCGATCGAGGTCTTGAGATGCTAGGGAATGCAACATTGCGACTGAGTCAAAGATAGTTGCCTTGCTGAACACCATCGAAACTGGACCGATGCCTTTTAGACAGCACAATACATCTGATTCTCTGGAGCTACATAGCCTCTTCATCGCCTCTTCACGGGGAAGAACAAGCCAAGCACGCTATTCAGGGCTGGGCTGTACGAGAATCCCGGCATGGTGTTCGACTTGTATCACGTCCGCAGTCATCGAGTTGGGCGCGATCCTGATCTGATCAGACGCTTTGAATCCGCCATTTAGAGCTCGAGCGCGTTCGAGTTTCCCGTCATGCGACGAAGCTCCGGGCTGAGCGTGACGTAATTTGATAATGCGCGGTACGGGTAGAGCGATAGACCGAGCGCGTGTCGTTCCATTCCATTCCAGTGCGAAGCGGAGGGGCCAACCGAGTACGCTATACGAGCTGATCATCAGATCATCATGGCATCTCCGGATCGCTGAATCACTCGCTTGAACTCTCCTTGACGGTCGGTCTGCAGTCTCCGATTCCCCACGACTCCCTACTCCCGACTGTCGCTTCAGCGTCTATTCAAAGTTCGCAACGCTGCGTTGGGTCTCATCTCTGAAGCGAATTTTGCTGGACCGTCTCCCCACAACTCCTATCGACTGTCAAGATGGCACCTTCCGCTGTCGACACCACGCCACCCCACACGCCTGTCTTTCACGCCACCACAGCCACTAGACACGCCCATCCGCCATCGTCTGCACATATCCTCGGGATCGGTACAGCATATCCCGACAAGATTCTCCACCCAGAAGGTCTGGACGAATTTGCCACGAAATGGTGTGAGCCGAGCGAGAGGTGGGTTCAACCGGAAGACTGCACCAGACCCGCACAGCTGACGCGTTGATACAGTCTGTCAAAGACGCTCATGGTGAACAACCATACCCAAATCAACAAACGCCCATTGGTACAGGAGATCAGCGATCCTCTGCTGAATCAGGAGGAACCGCCAAAGATTCGAGATGTCAACAAGGTCTTCATGGAGAAGGGTGTAGAGCTCGCATTGAAGGCTGCCAAGAAGGCTCTAGCGGACTGGGGAGGGAACTTGGAGGATATCACGCATTTAGGTAAGTATGGAGCATGAGATCGCGCATGCATCGCATTCCAACCTGGAATTTGGAGATCGCGCTTGCGCCCGTCATTCAGCGTTGATCCGGACATTATGCTGATTCACCTTCGTCGTCACTCTCAGTTTGCAACACTTGCACAGCGAGCAGCTATCCGTGAGTTCTTTCAGCATACCTCCTCAAAAGGTTTCTCCTTACGCTTCATTGATTCACAGAGGATACGACCATGCCGTTCTCATGGCGTTGGGACTTCCCTTGTCAACCGATCGAACGCTACTACACGGCGTCGGCTGCGCCGGGGGTCTTTCCCTCGTCCGGCTCGCGCACCAGCTCGCACGAGTGCCTCCCGACTCACCCACGTCAAAACCGAACCGAATCCTCATCATCTCGGCAGAAGTGACGTCGACGCTATGCCGCAGCGAAATCGACGAGCTCAACAAGGCTTCGAAAGCCGCGGGTGGTGACCCAGGGTGGCCGAATGTCAGCTTGTGTCTGTTCAGTGATGGTGCGAGTGCAATGGTTGTGGGATCGGCCGACTCTCGAGGACTTTTGGAATCTCACGGTAAGCCCCTATTGGTGCATGGCATATCCCGCAGCTAAAGTCTTGTCTGCGACGTTGATACAGAACATTCTTCTTTCGAGATATTGGACTGCATAACAGAGACTGTGCCAGACACCGTAGAAGATTTAGGTTTCAATGTGGACGAGTACGGATGGAAGGTTGGTGGAAGTGCCGAAATAGAAACCCATGATCCTGACAAACAGCACTCTGATAGGCTATCATTTCACAACGGGTACCAAAATTGACGTCTCAAGCTGTTCCCCAACTCTACAACCGACTCATGTCCAAGTCATCACTGGCTCTCCGCGCAAAAGTCTCGAAAGATTTGCCGTTTGTTGCATCACCGCCTTCGGGTACTCAGCCGCGGACTCTCGACTGGATGATACATCCCGGAGGGTCCCTTATCATTTCCAAAATCGAAAAGGAACTCGGCCTGTCGTGCGAAGACCATACACAGGCTTCGTGGAATATCTATCAGAATAACGGAAACACGAGTTCTGTTAGTATCGGCGCCGTTATCGAACGCAGTCGGGAGGTCCAATCCAGGGAAGGCTGCATCGCCGTTGCGTTTGGTCCGGGTGTGACAGTGGAGATGTGTCTTCTCCGACGGACAGGCTGGAAAGGCGCGGCGGTCGAAGACACTGCGAGGGCTGCTGATACGTCCGGAGAAACTGGTAGCAAGGGAGGCCATGGCCTTCCCGTGGACGATGATTGGAAACGCGACGACACACCGGTAAAGCAAAGACTGAAGAGAAAAGCGCGGGAATATGTCGATCTGGGAATACACGAGACGACTGCGGCTATCGCCAAGGACTCCTCTGCAGCAGGACATCAACTCAAACGGAGACCCGACAATGATCTCGCTGAGGATATGGTTGGCGCGAAACGCCCAAGGACGGTGGAAGCGGATAGCTCAGACGTCGAAGCTATCAATACCAAGGCAGCATGAGCTACGCAGGGGCGGGGCGGAATCAGTCAGCTGGATCTCGCCAGATGAGACAATATATCGCTCTTCTCGCTAGCGTACAGTACATCGCCTTTGTCATGAGCACGAGGATCAGCTGTGCCATTTTGATGTGTTAAGTAACGAAATAAACGCCGTTTTGTATTTGAGGTGACACATGTTGCGGGAAGTTGAAAAATCAAATGTTTCTCGAGAAATTGCTTGGGCAAGAGAAAAGATCGGTACATAGCTTGCTTCCATAATACACTGGTACGCGTAAACAACTACCCTGTCAGCGAAGCCTCAACAGAACGGAACCGTATGACAAGAAAGCCCGTCCAACACTCGCTCCTTAGCACGAACAACTCGACGCTTGTGGTACCTGAGAATCTCGAACAGAAGTGACATCGATCTCTGCGATTGGTCAATGATTAAATTAGTCGAATGTCGCTGAGATACCGATGTCACGTCGACTCACTCGTGCTCGTCGTCCCAGCTTCCGGCTGCCCGTTCGCTCCCGGAAGAGCCAGCGCAATCTTTTTGAAAAGGTTCTTCACGTTGTGTCCTGCCTTGGCGGATGTCTCGATTGACAGGACACCCAATTCTTTCGCGCGGCGATCCAAATCCTCAGCTGTCACTTGACTGCGAAATCATGGAACGGATTAGCCATCGTTCAGCGTACGCCTCGACAAAGGAATGCTCACCGCTTGTCGCTCAAATCAGTTTTGTTGCCGACTAGCACAATGATGACATCCTGGCCCCGTTCGTTTCGCACATCGTCCACCCATTTCGTCGTGTTCTGGAAGGATATGCGGTCTGAACGGGTTGAATGTCAGACATGGGTCAATGCTCTTTGAACAGAGACGCACTTGTTATGTCGTAAACGATAACGGCGACTGAACTGTCACGAATATAGCTAGGAATGAGGGAACGGAAACGTTCCTGAAAGAAGAAGGTTTCAGCCCCAATCCAACCCGCAGATACACCGCGCATGAAGCTGACCTGACTGTATATACACCCGATGAATGATATCCATGTCGGATCAACGAAGGTACGCGATTCCCCTAACAGACTCATACTTACCCAGCTAGAAGTAACAGATTTAGTCTGAGGTGTCACATCAAAAGGCCGAAATGCCTACCTGTGTCCCATAACTGTAGCCTGACCGTCCTGTCATCCATATACATCGTTTTCGACAAGAAATCGATACCTGTAGGAAGGAAAGCAAGGAGGGCTCAGGACTGTGATTTGACTCGATGCTTCGTCCTCTCTAACCTATCGTTGCCTGATACGTGTTGTCGAATGTGTCGTACATCTAAGGCAGAAAGCAGGTAACGGACATGGTTCAGTACGGGTCACAACGCACGCAGACGCGCCGTCGCTCGTGCCGCCTACTGGCAGCTCAGTGCAGCGACATCTGATGGACCAGATTGCAGAACGAAGGGAAGGGACTCACAAAGCGCGTGATCAGACTCGTTTTGCCGACACTCTGTTCACCTAGAAAGACCAACTTGTACTTCTTCATCTGCGCGTATCGACCATCGTCAGCGAGTTCAGTCCTTCCCAGACCGGTCCAAAGCCTATCCGTACCGGATTTGTCACCGAGAAGTCGGGAGTGGCAGAAGACGACATGATGACGACGAGTCGGAGGAGATGTGGGTTTGAGCGCAACGCAGGGCGGAGATTCCAGGGCCCTCTTGAGCGATGATTGTAGGATCAAGCAGGTGGATGTCGTACGAGGTCGTTCCTTGGGTACAATGTAAGATGTATGAGCGGTGTATGTGGAATGAGCTGTTCTGAGGTCCTCTGCTGAATGTGGAGAAAGCATGTGAACGGGCAGACGAGCCACTCGGACGACGGCTGGAGGAGACCGACACAATCGACATCGCGTGGCGAGCGCGGAAGCAAAAGGGAAGGAGCGACCTTGACCAGCAGCTCGCCATGGTATCGCTTGACTTGCTCACTTCACAGACCTTGGATACAGCTTTCAACAGCCATACATTTCTCTGCTACAGGGAGTCGAGTCTACGCGGTCGAGATCCGCATGTCCGCGGACACAAGCTAAGGAACATCAGCCGACCGTTCCACCGTCATATCCACTATGCCGACGGAAACCCAAATTACTAAGAGCGCCGTCGACCGCTTGAAGAGCGCGATACAGGCGAAACGGAAAGCAGACAAGGCTCTGGTATGTTGAACTCTCGATTGAGGCTCTTTTCGAAGCTACACTTTGCGGTTCTGATATCGCCTAACAACTCTAATTCAGGCTCAGCTTGAACAATCCATCGCGGCTTTCGAGGGCAGTTATCTGTCCGAAACAGCGTTGTCGGGAGGGAACATCATCAAGGTAGGGACGGACGTGCATCTACGGTCTAATCTTAGCGATACTGATACATGTTCGGCGCCAGGGATTCGAAAACTATCTCAAGGTCAATCCAAACATGAAGAAGAGAACAGACGTACAAGATGCCGACCGTTTATTCAGCATGAGCAGTGGAAGCTACCAAGCTGTGAGTACTCAAACTTGGCACATCGTCGAAGAGATCATCTTGGCCAGCGATAACGTCTGATCACTCCATACTACAGTCTATGAATCTTTTGCAAGCCGAGGGGGAAGAGAAGAACAGGTAAGTTTCAGGTCTCTTCTGTCTTGTGGAATTCCCGGATCCTGATCAGACAACCACCTGCTTTGTCGCGGCAGATCAAAATTAGAAGGCTCGTACGCGGACGATGCGCAGTCCAGCGCAAACGGCAACAAGAAACGGAAACGCGAGGAAAGCGTGATGAGCGGCACGGGGGATGATTCGCAGGCTCCGTCAAGGGCGAATGGACACGGAGGAAGACGTGTCAAGGGACAGTCGACGAGAGCGGATGATGATTGAGGCGCTGCGACGGGATCGATCGTGCTGCGCGTGTGTTGCGAGCGCGTGTCGTAGTGGGCTTGTCATGGATTTGGGTCGAGGATTCTCCCCAACTTGTATTGTTCGATTGCCACTGTAAATTAGTATTCCTTGTATGTCTGCTCTGCGCTATCGCGGGAAAGATGACCTTTAGAGTGCACTACTCATTCATGTCTCAGCGGCTATCAGTGATAGACAAGCTGGTAGACACGATCTGCAGACATCCACTTTCAAGTTTCTAGTCGCAAAGCCGGTGAAACATCGAGGTCGATCGTTCACCGTGCGTGATCGACGCCGTTACCAACTTACATATCCTGCCTCGTAAAGCGTTCACAGGCGACTTCCGAATCCCAAAGACAGACATACAGGATCCAGGAGCCACGAACCCGCCCAGCACCCGCTACCACGCCTTCAATGAATTAATACAGCCGGCAACATGTCTCAAGGCGAACCTGATCTCGGAGGATCGACGGCATCCTCGTCAAGCCATATCGATTCAGGCAGGGATCAACAGCTCAATGAAGATCTGCCCTCTCTCTCTGCGCTCTTTCCGCCGCTCGATCTTCCACCTGCAGACCCGGAGGATTATGAACCGCCGTACACGGATCAAACTTGCTTCTCGTGGTGTGGTCAGACCAACCACCGGCGGAGCGATGGATACCTGCCGATATGCCGCATGATTTGCCTCAACGTGGACAAGAAAATCGACGGTGGGGACGACGAGGCGAGGAGAGACCTGCTACTGGGCAACACGTCGAGCAAAGGAAAGGGGAAGGCGACGGAGAATGAAGAGGCGTTGACGGCAAAGGCGAGACGACGCGTGCGGCGATGGATTGCGGAGAGGCAACTCGTCCTTTTCAGGGGTGACATCGATGGTTTGCATCAATTGCAGACAGAGGATAGGGCAAGCTCGGGTCCTCATCGCTTCAAAACACGAGCGACGCATCACATGGGCGACGAAAATGTTGAAACTGCGACCAGTCGAGAACAAAGGCAAAGACGTCCAGTAAAGCGTCGCCTGGAAGACGAGGAATGGAGTATCGAAACGAGACAAATCGGTGAAGACGGGTAAGTCTTCTGCCGCAAACAACCTTATCCTTGCTCACACTGCATGACTTTCGTGAATCCTCACCTAGACGAGCCGTTATTGTGCCCTTCCGCGACATGCTGCTCACACCCTATCACGCCACGGTCGCTCGCTTCCAGCGCCTGTTACAACCTTCATATCGCCTCGTATCCGCGTACATCAAGTCGTTCTCCGATGGCTCGCAGGAGAAGTTCTTCAAGATGGCCTGGAAAGCGGCAATTCATGGTGATGGCATCGACGTGGGATACAGACTGGCAGGAAAGGTCAAGGAAGGCTGGAGCAAGAGATGGGCTGAGGCTGAACGGCGGCTAGAAGAGCGCGAGAAGGAAAGAGACCGCGTGAGAGAAGATGCAGAGAGACGTCGGAGAGGTGAATGATCTTCAGAGCTTTTGATCAGTTGACTCTTCAGAGGTTATATATGTTTTCGATACAATTGAATCCATTTCCAGTGTCAGTCTGTTACTTAGTTACGTCAATCTTCTTCAGGTTGCTGTGAAAATGACAGTGTCAATCATGTCTCCTTTCGATCAGCCATTCACACTCACTAGGCATCCTTCGTTATCACGAAACCCAACTTCTCCTCAAACTCCTGCGACTCCTTCGGACCATACGAACCATACTTGTACTCTACGGGTCGGGGAGATTCTTTGCCCTCGCTGAAGTGCAGGAGTCTGAATGGGATGGAGGCTATCATCCACCTGATCGTGGTCACGTTCCTATTACACTTACGGTGTGAAGATGCGCCATTCCTCTTCCAATTCGTCTTGGCGAACGACTGTGAAGGTGGGTTGCACAAGTCAGCTGCGGAATCATTAGTACAGACGAGTAGGTGGCATACAGCTCTTCTGATTTCCCTTCAACACTTCGTGAATGACGAACTCATATGGCTCGGGTGCATCCAGACCCTCAAACTTGCTTTCGTAGTCCAGAACCATTTCAGGTCGAACGATACCACCCTCCATTGTGGGTTTCTTAGAGTTGATCTTGAAGTAGACCTTCTTTTCGTAAAGCTCGATGACAAGCTCGTTTGGGTCGTTGGAGGGGTAGAGAGAGTTTTCGGCTTGTTTCAACTGGATGACGATTCGAAGAGCGTCTTCCTCGATTGCTGTAAAGGCATGTTGTCAGCTTGCGCAGTTTTGCCAACCTTGCGAGAGCTTACCCTTGCCCGCCTTCAGAATGAATGGGACGCCCTTCCAACGGTCGTTGTCGATTCGCAGCACGACCTCGCCAAACGTCGCAGTCTTGGACTCTTTGTTCTCGACGGATTCGTCCTCGAGGTAGCCCGGCTTGTCGCCGTTTCCAGTGTATTGGCCCATTACAGCCTCATCGTTGGCGATCGGCTTGATGGCTTTTAAGACCTTGACCTGTGGTAGCCTTTAGCTTGGGCGCCCAATGTAGGTTTCATAGGCTCCTCGTACCTTCTCGTCTCGGATGTGATCCTCTTCCAGTGACTCGGGTTTGTCCATGGCCAAGAATGTCAAAAGCTGCATCGAGTCTAGCAGCGACACATGTCAGTCGCATACCGGGCATGACGGAGACGTCAATTAACTTACGGTTCTGCAGGACATCCCGAATGATTCCAAATTCGTCAAAGTATCCGCCTCGACCCTCGCAGCCGAACGTCTCTTTTAATTCGATCAGAACGGCAGAAACTTTGTCCTTGTTGAACAATGAATCGATGAGAAGCTCGTTGGCGAATCGAAGTTGCATGATGGATCGCGCCTAATGCCAATGCACTGTCGGTAAGAAAGACTTCTCCAGAGACGGTTGACAAACGGCCGACTCACCATCTCGTCTCCGATAAAGTGGTCAATTCTGTAGATCTCCTCTTGCTTCCATCCGTCTTTCGTGATAGCATCCATCATCTCTTTGGCGCTTGCGGAATCCTTTCCAAATGGCTTCTCGATGACGAGACGGTTCGTCTTGCCCTTGTAATTGTTCTTGTGTAGTTTGTCCGCCAGCGATGTGAATTGGCTGGGAGGAACCGCAAGCTGCAGCAGATGATCATGAGAGAAGGTCTTGGATCTTTGCCATGCGTTGGCACTCACATAGTAGACTCGGTTCGATTCGCCGTCAAAGTCCTTGTCGGCCATCTTCTGCAATTCCTTCTCGAGGTTTTGGAACGCCTCATCCTCATCGTAGGCACCCTGCACGTATGAGCTGATCTTTTTGAACTCTTCGACCTTCTCTTTGGACTGTGACAGAGAGTGAGTCTGGAATTGAACTGCCACTCTGGCGTCCGCGACGCACCTCTTTCTCCATGTCCAATCCACCCGTTAAGCGATCTTCGAAATCCGTCTTTTCCAGGTCTGACCTGGCATAACCAACTATGTGCGTCTTCGGGGGTAGGTACCCATGCTTGTAGAGCGCGAACAGAGAAGGGAATGTCTGCGATAGATGGACACGAGATGATGAGCGAAAGCGAGACCGACGTTTCGAAAAAGATTACGCACCATCTTCTTGGCGAGATCGCCCGATGCACCAAAGACTGTTTGAAAGGTGATCAGCCTCTGCGACATCTATCCCCCGGCCAGATGTCACACACCAACCACCAATGTCTTCTCCTTCAATTCTCCTTGCGATTTGACAGACATCGTAAAGGCTCTTGAAAACGTGTGCGTTAAGCTCGGTATGCGAATCGGAAAGTTGGTGAGAGAAGCGTTCGTCCTGAGGAGAAAGATATGTTGAAGCGTCTTGAAAGCACTGCTGAGCATCGACAACTACCCAGCGACTGGGTGGATTGCAGCGTACGCTGATGATGTCGTCTTGGGAGCTTGGTAGTGGCGTCGAGGAAGGTTGAATGTGAGACAATTGCAGGGTGACGTCAGAACCGGCGCGACGCGACTGCCAAGTAGCCGTACCGTGCGTCGTTGTCGTCAAGATGCTGCACCAGCAACTTGAACTGGCATGCAGCTCTTCTAAGTCCAGTCACGTCGTATCTGCAGAGTCTGCAGCATAGGCCAGAAACCGCGTTGCATGCGCTTTGGTTGCCTAGGAGGAATGCGGTCTCCGATACTGCTCTTACTAGGGCCCACCAGCCGATCTACCAGTCTCACACGAAGCAATGCCTAATCACAAATCGCTCGGTTCTTGGTGGGGGCAGGCGAAAGTGGAAAGACAGGCGCCCAGGTGGCAGATTGCAGAAAGCAGGTGACCCCTTATTCCGGCTCCCGCATCGCTATCGAGTTTTCATTACCAGAGCGAGCGCTCTGGCATTCACCGCTAGCTTCAGGCTGGGAGGCGGCTGGGACTGGCGCGGAAGAGCGACGCCAGCGACGAAGGCTTCTGACGTATGATAGGGCGATAATCTCGATAGAGCCAATCAGAGCCTCACAGCTCCAATACCGGTGCATCCGCCTGCTCCAGGCATATAAGTCAAGCGGATTATCTATCTCCGGCTTGATCTCACGCGCGTCTTTTAGAGATCACTCGGACAGCATAAAGCTTCACCTGAAGTTCCCCTCGGAGCGAGGGTTTCCCCGATATTATCCATGTAATATGTCGCTACACCGACAGGTCCCTTACAGCGTGCTGTTGTATTCCCGACGTATAGCCTCGATCCGTGTCAAGATGTTTATTCGTCGTCGGCCTGGATGTACTTGTGACGGATGTCCTGCAAAGCCATAGAAGTTAACCGCGGTATCAATGCTATCAAATCGTCCGCATAGCTTACCTTCCATTGTTTCTGTTTTCGTCGAGAAGATATGCAAGCAAAAGCAGAAGAATCGGTATCAGCTTCGGTCTTCGGTTTTCGTTTGATTGAAGCATCCGTTCCGAGCGTGCCAGACCGCGCCACGCATCTCTGCGGACCAAGAGTGCAACCGGTGCCTTCCACTAAGAGCTTCCACAAATGCCTTGTGTGCTTTCATCCCAGCTTTCGCGCGACTGCTCCCCCTCGGGAACCGCATCTGGGTCCACGTATGGTGGCAATTCAGTAGGGAATGAAAGTGTGTCTTCGCGTGACACGAATAATGGCGATCTTGGGCAGTACTAGTGACGGAGGAGCCGTGTTGACGATGTGTTGATAGCGATCGCGTAAGGGACCGCGGCTGTTCACGCCTCGAACGTTCTCCCCACCTCCAATGCACCGCTTGCACTCTCCTCTACACCTCCATTTGAGTCCCCTGCGTTCTTGTCATCCGCCTCCCAATATTCCCACCCAGTCTAGCGAATCGAACCGTCACCGCACACTCACACCTCGGTTGTGAGCGTCCCACCATGCGGAAGTAGCCAAGTCGAATCCAATGGAGAAGGCAAAAGCGGAGCCGAAGACCGTGGCGACGAAGACCGAGTTTCGCTTGAAGAAGGTGTTGTAGATGATCTGGTCAAGTCAAGACGTCGTTTTCAGCATTTCCGCACGGAACAAGCCGGCCGGGATGCTGGGCTTACTGCTGCCATTTTTGCTCTACCGGAGACCTATTGCACAACACGGATGACGCTGGTGATACAACCAAAGAACGACACGAAATAGATGCTCAACAACACCACCTTGACCTTGCGCCGCGATCGACAACCCGACCCATTGCGAGCGCTCCCGTTGGCCCGCCGAGTGTGAGAAAAGAAAATGGGCTGGGGAGCGCCCGGAACTAGAGAGCTTGTCTGAGTGTTCTAAGCCAGCTCTCGCCTTCCGCGAAATGAAACCCGATCGCAACCTCGACCCGGAGTGGAGGAGGGATACATCCGCCCGTACAGTTCGGTCGTCATTTGACTCTGCCCGTGCATGTTATCGTGCACCTGAAACGTTGAGCGTAGTGCCGTTGATAGCGACGATAGCAGACGCTGTGGACGAAAGTAACGATCTTCAACTACGACTGATTCCTTGGAAAGCCACCTCACCCATCCATCAGCGGGACTGCCCTTTTCTATTGTTCGTTGGATCTACCTTGCCAGAGCAGGATTTCAATACTTGCCTGCGACGTTTGATACATCCTAACGTCTTCCGAACTTTCCGCCAATCTAAAATACTGCAGATTCAAGACCCCATCAACTGCCTCACCCAAGATGTCAGACTCTCAACCATCTCAACTCCCCATCAATCCGGAGGACAACCAGAGAGCCGTTCAAGAAGCTCTAAACAAACTCGGATCCCTTCGGAGAATGTCGATGAGCGGAGGCGGCGCTTTCACTCCGCTCAACCCGACGCCTGGTAGCGGTACCCTTTCCCGTCAGCCATCGACGGGCGCTTCATCACGGACTGCCTCGCGGGCAGCATCGCGCGCCGGATCACGACCGGGAACGCCTGGAGTGCACGCCATGCAAAACCCTTCGCTTCATTTGACGGAGGGAATCTCCGGTCCCGATGGATTACCACTGGGAATGACAGAGCTGGACGATCCCAACGATGGCATGACCGCGGCTGAAGCTCGAGCACTCAGCGCACCTGGAACACCTCATTTCGGAGCGCAGACCGAGATGTTGAAGGCTCTGGACGACACCACACGGTTGATCCGACAGACATCCACGATGAACACGCGGACCCCATCGGTATCCGGTATCGGTACACTGGTCGAAAAACCAGATTACTCGGAAGCCAAGCTTGTCGTTGCCATGGTCGGCTTGCCCGCGAGGGGGAAATCATATCTCAGTAACAAGCTCATGAGGTATTTGCGATGGCTGGAATACAAGGTCGACGTGTTCAATGTCGGACAGCTTCGGAGGCGAAAGGCTCGCGACCAGCAAGAGGCTGGGAAACAAAAGACGGATCATTCGGCGGATTACTTTTCGGCTTCGAATGAAAAGGCTTCGGCGCTGAGGGAAGAGCTGGCAACCGAGACCCTGGAGAGTTTGATACGCTGGGTTAAGGCGGAAGGCAATGTAGGCATCATGGGTGAGCGTTCTTCCGTACTTTGCGAGGAGTATCGGCTGACCTCTCGCCGTGTTACAGACGCAACCAACAGCACATTCGCACGGCGGAGCAAGATCCGAGAACGACTTTCACATGAACCAAATCTTCAGCTCATCTTCCTAGAGTCCTACTGCGACGATCCCGCTACGATTGCAGCCAACATTGCCCTCAAGGCTTCATCGGGCGATCCCGACTATGCCGGCATGACAAAGGAGGAGGCCGTGGCAGACTTCCGCAAGAGGATTGCGCAGTACGAGAGCATCTACGAGACCATCTCTGAACCCGATATCTCCTTCTGTCGGATATTGAATGTCGGGCAAATGGTCACGATGAACAAGATCGATTCGTACCTGCAGAGTCGAATTGCGTTCTACCTGATGAACTTGCATCTCAAGCCGAGAAGCATTTACCTTTCACGCGTGAGTACAGCGTGAGCCCTCCGGTGTGATCAGATACTAAACCGAACACTCGCCTTCTAGCACGGCGAAAGTATGCACAATGTTGGAGGCATGATCGGTGGAGACTCTCCGTTATCGCCCCGGGGCGAAAAGTATGCCTCTGCATTGCCGGCTTTGGTCCTGGAGAATATCGGAAATGCACCGATACAGGTAAGCAGACTACCGGTATAGCCCATCGTTCGGAATTCTGATCTTTGTTGATCGTGTTCAGGTCTGGACCTCCACCCTTCAACGTACAATTGCTACGGCTAGACATCTCCCTTACCCAAAAAAGACTTGGAAGTCACTGGACGAGCTAGACGCAGGTGTTTGTGATGGAATGACTTATGAGGAGATCGCCGTGAGTCCGCTTGATGCAAGCTCGCCGCACGTACGACTAACAAATCCTCGATACAGGACAAGTACCCTGAGGACTATGAAGCGAGAGATGACGACAAGTTCAATTATCGATACAGAGGTACGTGATGAGCGGCCAACAAGACGACTTCTTGTTGACGTCTTCTGTCTTTCCAGGCGGTGAATCTTACCGTGACGTCATTGTCCGTTTGGAGCCTGTCATCATGGAGCTAGAGCGACAAGACAATATCTTGATTGTGTGCCATCAGGTACGATTTCGATGCTCTCGCGTTGCGACCATGCTGATCACGATCATTTTCCAGGCTATCATTCGATGTCTGTACGGCTACTTCATGGGCATCTCCCAGGCGGAAATTCCGTATATCAAGGTACGGACCCTTAGCTGTGTGGAAACCTGTGCGCGAAACTGACCATTCGCTCGCTCTCAATAGGTGCCTTTGCATACACTCATCAAATTGAGCCCCCGCGCCTACGGTTGTGAGGAAGAACGATATCCGCTGCCAATCGCCGCCGTCGACACGCACCGACCCAAACCAGCCCGAAAGACGAATGCAAACACGCCCATTATGTCTCCGCCAGCCGCGGATAACTCGTCTACTGCTCGGGACTACTTCGGCACTGTTCCCGCATCCATTCAGCAAGCTACGATATCGGCCTCCCAACCAGGCTCCGCAGCCAAATCGCCTGAAGCGAAACTTTCGAAGCAGGAACAGCATGAGACTCAGCAACAAGCAGATCAAAATGGCCGGGTTGAAAAGGAAGAAATAGTCACAGAGCACAACGCCGCCATCCACACTCGGAACCATAAAGGCGAATTCACCTCGGAAGTGCATGAGGGCATTGATTCCCCATCACAAGCTGCTATGCTTGCCGCGCTGGCTCAACAGTCGGCCTCTCGAGCGAAGAACAAGCCAAGCCTGGTCGCGTTCGAGGATCTGGATAAAGAGACCTGGGACGAGGAGCTCTGCACTAAGCCCGGTACTGATGGGGCGGATCCTCTCCAGTACAATAAACGCAGGATCTACTGCCCAAGAAAGGAGTGTGGCAGTCTGATCCTGAACGCCGGTTCGGGAGATATGGTTATTGAAGATAGAGAGGTGAGTCTTTCATGGCTTACAGACTATCGCCTCTGACTCTTGTTGCCAGATGCCGTTGGACGAAAAGGCACCCTTCAAGCCCGATCCAAAGATGTCACCAAACGGGATTGAGGGCAAAGAAGCTACCTTGTACTGGCACGTGGACGGTTCTCCGTTTGCCTTCGAGAACATTGGTTTCTCGCGGGCCGTCTCAGGCGCCGCCAACGAAAAGAACAAGAACATCAAGTGGCTTGTATGCGCCGAATGTGACTTGGGTCCGCTCGGCTGGTGTTACGAAGGAGGCAACGAGGCATGGCTAGCGATCGGACGAGTCAACTATGGTCCTCCGGCTCAATAGGCACTGCAGTACGTCATTGCGCTAGAGGCGGGCTGGATGAGAACTGTCCAAAGGAGCCCTTAGGGGAATGCATTGTTGTATACATGAATATGAAGACCACATAAGGGGCTTGACCCTCGGGAAAGGCGGATCGTAGGTTGCGGCACTTCGCGTGCTGTCGCGAAGATGCTTTAGTAAATTTTCTCGCGTATGTCGCGAAATGATCGCTCTCGATCTGCACGTCTGCGAAGGACATTGGATATAAGTCATGCACTGGAAGTCCCTGAACTTTTCAGCGGCACTTCAACTGGCTCATCAAGGTTGACAAGTGCAATATGTCGTGGCGAGAACGCCGTAGGGATGATCGAATATCCAGAAGTGGAGGTTAGAAATTCGGCTCCTGCGTCTGAGGCCCAAGCTTGCCATCCATCAGACATCAGACAGCTATCTACGATAACCCTCTGTGCGATCAGGTACACCGAGTCAATCACATCGCTTCTCTCAACTGATCATCGCCTGGTCCAGCACTGTGACAAAGGTAGCTTCGCTCTTCCTACCGGCGCTGCTGCAGAAAGGGACGCAGCAACCTGATATCAACCTTGGCAATACCGCGTCGTGAACGAGATCGCACAGTCGATCAACATGGCCGCCAACTATCTTTCCCGACCGACCCTGGATCCCCCGGCACCTTCTGTGGCGGAGCAGTCTTCTTCCAGGCCAGTAGCAGTTGCATCAACAAGGTTATTCGTGGGGAATCTGAGTCCAGCGGTCGATGAGTGAGTCTAAACCTTGCACTTCCGCCCATCTTGTCCTAGTACTCACAGCCGCCAATCACCTCAATCGTGCCCATTACCTCTTTTGGCAAGATACACCCTAATTCAGGTATTCTCAAAATGTGGTCGGGTTGCAAAGATGGATTTCTTGTTCCACAAGACTGGACCGTTAAAGGGGAAGCCAAGAGGATATGCGTTCGTGGAGTATTCGACGAAAGAGGTGAGCGTCGTATGACTTTACTACACGCCATATGCACCGCGCTGATGGGCCATGCTACCTGTAGGAAGCAGCAAAAGCTGTCGCGAAACTGCATGACAGGTTGTTGAGAGGAAGGAAGCTTGCAGTATCATATGCCGCGGCCGTAAGCACATCGGATTGTACCCTTGAGTCATGATCTCACTTCGTCTGATCTGTTCAGATGAATCCCGACTATAACAATTCTTTGGGTGCCGGCAAGCCTTATCGCAGAGGGGAACCGCCGAAAACGACAACACTCAGTCTGATCAAAGGCCATCGGAAACCTCAGAGGTAGGTCCAATTCCAAGTAATCGTGACTCTGAAACTCATCATGGATGTCTTGACTCAAGTGCCGAGGCCCAGATTGCGGCATTGGAGGCAAAACTGAATTCGATGCAGCAATCCCCATTGGCTCTCGCTGCAGGATCCGCCACTCCCGAGCCAGAGGCGGGCCCGTCCGATAAGGGAAAGCGCTGTGCAGACGATCAGAATGCCGATGGACAGAGCACCACTGGCGAGGATCAAGCGCAACGAGCCAAAAAGGTGAAGACGGAAGGATCTTCTCGACCGAGCATTACGGTTCCGCCTCCTTCTGCGGGTCTACCGTCTAAACCGTCGCAAATCACGCTGGATACGGCCAGATATCAAGAATTGATCAAGAAGCTATGAAGTAGTATTATAATGCACAGAAGGAAGGACTGAAGAGAAGAGGAGCCGCGAGGAGCTGCTTCGCATTGTATGACTCGCAATTGAGGCAAGTTTTGTATTCGCTTTGTTTGTAACCTGTATCTCGGCGCCCCCCTTGACATGCGCTGTGTGTCGCCACCTATATCTCACTGGGCAATCAGGCAGCTGCTCTACTCCTGTCGGCACAGCCAGATGAAAGCTGAGCGAGCTCGAAATCAATCGATTCGCCCATCTACAGAGTTACGCAGAGATCCGGAGACCACCAGTGGCTAGGGGTTTCCCAAATGACACGTATTTCCTTCTCGGCCCCTCGTGAGTCGTCGCGACGTCGCGACGCTCGGAACTCGGTTGACCAGAGTTGGCCAGGCGCGACACCCGGCCATCTGACGCAGCTTGTTTGTTGGCTTGCGTTGCTATCGGGCGCGGAATACTGTAAGCTGCTTCCATACCATCATTCCAGCATCATTGGCGACTTCGCAGGAGAGCACTTCAAGACAGAGCTTGGATCTACGCACTACCGTCAGGCAGGCATTCTCCAACCGACGGGGTACCGGTCCCAAAGGTTGACATCGTAGACAGTTCGTACCGTCGCGTCGGATACAGCTGTTCGGAAGTGCATTCGAATACAGACGCCCATCCGGATCGCTGCTCTGTTCGCAACATCTTCAGGTGAAACGCATCAAGCCGTTCTCTCCACTGGACCCCGCATAGATCGCCATCGTGTCGACCTCGGCAAGGAATCCCGACCAATCGAGACCACGGTCGCTATACCGCGCAACTTCGAGATTGTACCAGTGCAGAGCAGGGAGGCGCGTTCGTCGACTCGCTCAACCCATAATCTCCTCCAAATTGACAGCGGATTTGAAAACTAAGGGGTGACTTGTGGAAAAATGAAAGGACTGAAGAAGGCCATGGTGAGTGCGACGCTCTTGCGATATTTCTAGAGGGGTGTTCTTGCGAGTGATGTCATCTGAGGACGGGTCTGTTGATAACACGAAAGCGTTTCGGCAGTACCAACTGAAGAGCGAACGTATACCAGCGGCCGGCACTGTCTCTTTCCTCCGTTCGCTATCTCATGCTAACCTCTCGATACCTTCCTTTCGCCTCGATCACAGCAGCTGTCGAGAACGAAATCAGGTTCTGACGCTAAGAAGGAGAAGGACAAGACTTCCTCGCCGTCCGGACAACCTCGAACTCCGCTAGGCACAGCTGGCTCGAATCCGTCAACCCCTACGGGGACCGCCAGCGGCCAGCCCAGACAAGGCGCATCAAGCACATCACAAACAGCAGGACTGCCGTCAACCCCTGATCGCCGGGGCACCAGCGGATCACCTTCCCCGCATCATCTTTCTCAGTCACACCCATCGTTCGACAAGACATCGCCTGCCCCGCCCGTAGTCGTGGTGTCTGGAGCGCCAAACGCCGAGATGCCGCAGGATCCAGTGCCACACGGCCGCGCCTCAGATGTTGGAATCGGCCAGGGATCCCCTGCGACCGGAGGTCTCTCGGTGGTTGACTCAGGAGGCCCGTCGACGGCTGTCGGCGGCAGAACAGGCGGAACACCTCCAAAGGCTGGATCCCTGAGAGGACTACGGGGTCCGAAGGATACGATACCGATCGTGGGCAAAAGCCCAAGAAAACAGAGAAGCAGTCGATTCCACGTTACAGAAAAGGTCGATCTGGATAAACTGCCGGGCTTTATGGGTGAGTCCAGGTATAGTCTGCCACGAGATGACATTCTGAAATGTACGGTCGGCAGAGGTCCCGCCGCAGGAGCGAAACGACCTATTCATCCAGAAACTGCATCAGTGCTCTGTCGTTTTCGATTTCAACGATGCGAGCGGCGACATGAAGGGCAAACAAGTCAAGGCGCAGACATTGCACGAAATGCTTGAATATATCACCACACAGCGCGGAGTCATTACAGAGCAGATTTACCCCGAGGTGGTCAACATGGTGCGTTTCATACCAAGTCATCGTGCCGATTGTAGGCTGATGGCACCTGTCCTTGTCAGTTTGCCTCCAATCTCTTCCGTTCAATACCTCCTCAAGTGAATCCGACAGGCGATGCTTTTGATCCCGAGGAGGACGAGCCCGTGCTCGAATTGGCATGGCCTCATCTGCAGATCGTTTACGAATTCTTCCTTCGCTTTGTTGAAAGTCCAGACTTCAGTCAGAACATCGGAAAGAAGTACATAGATCAGACATTCGTTTTGCACGTAAGTTTGAAACATCCTGTTATCAGCGCGGGATCTTCACAACTCATCGCCTCATAGTTGTTGGAATTGTTTGATAGCGAAGATCCCAGAGAACGCGACTTCTTGAAGACCACTCTGCACCGAATCTACGGGAAATTCCTCAACCTAAGAGCATTCATCCGTCGATCGATCAACAACGTCTTCTTCCAATTCGTGTACGAGACCGAACGACATAACGGTATCGCTGAACTGTTGGAAATTCTTGGCTCGATCATCAACGGTTTTGCTCTACCGCTCAAAGAAGAACATAAGACATTCTTGACAAGGGTACTCATTCCTCTACACAAGGCGAAGAGTCTGGCCCTTTATCATCCACAACTGGCGTACTGTGTCGTACAATTCTTGGAGAAGGATGCCGCCTTGACTGAGGAGGTTCTCATGGGTCTGCTGCGATACTGGCCGAAGGTGAACTCTCCCAAAGAGGTCATGTTCCTGAATGAAGTGGAGGAGATCTTGGATGTGATTGAAGCGACAGAATTCCAAAAGATCATGGAGCCTCTGTTCCAGCAGCTGGCGCGATGCATCAACAGTCAACACTTCCAGGTCAGTCTCCGTTACTATTAGATTGCGGGTTTTGCTGAAGGTCTATACAGGTAGCTGAAAGGGCACTCTACTACTGGAATAACGAATACATCGTAAACTTGATGAGCGACAACATTGGAGTTATCCTGCCGTTAGTGTTCCCGGTTCTATACACGAATTCCAAGACACATTGGAACAGGTTCGTCACACGATTGGGTGCTAGCACCATCCGATTGAATTTACTCTTTGCAGAACTATTCATGGCATGATCTACAACGCTCTCAAAGTCTTCGTCGAGATCAACCCACAGTTGTTTGAAGAATGCCAGCATGGTTACAAGGCAATGAAGCGAGAGTAAGCGTTACCGTAGAGGATGCGCCTCTGAAACAATGCTGATGGATGTTAACGTTTTACAGGGAAGCGGAAAGGGCTATTGCCAGATATGACGAGTGGATGCGACTACGCGAGATCGCCATCCAGAACGCGGGCGGTATCGATTCGCCAAAGTTGCCTGCTTCGTTAAGAGAACCACCGCCACCTCGACCGGAGCCTTATGAGGAGACGGGAGATGAGGTTGGCGATGTTTCTGCAGAGATGCTTCACAATGGAACACTAGACGGCGGCGAAAGTTTCAACCTAGAGCGCAGTCTAGCAGAAGATGCGGTTCCTTTAGCTGATCCTGGACTGGACAGGTCACCCGTGAGCATCCAGGTGGAGAGACATTGTAACGGTATCTGATCCAAACTGCGCATCCTTTTAGGCCAGGGAATTGAATCCTCTATCCACTTCAGGAAACAGCCCTCACGCTCGTCGAAAGAGCGTCTTGCCACGTAAGTTGAATCTCTCGCATCTGTCGCAGGCTGGTCTTGACACCTCTCCGATTGCCCGTCTGTCAGTCGATCCCGCAGTGATGCGAGACCTCCAGAATCATCGCAGCTTGGAGGCAGGCGGAGCACCTCCTGGAGTAGATGACGATCGGACCCTGAGCGCGTGATTGCCTGTTCTCTTCGCTTTTGGTAATGCAGCGCCTATACCCGCGGTCTGAGTCTCTTGTCCCTGTAATCCGTTTGTACACACTTTCACAAGCTTGAATCATCATTGTATTGTTAGACAGCAGTCGTCTTAATGCAGTCCCGTTTCGTCCAAGCTCGACTGTTTGCGTCGTGTCAGAGGGTTTTAATGGCACGGATGTCTTTGTCTTCGAGCCTTGCTGTCTTATGTGAGCAGTTCAATGACTAGCAATCTGTACCACAAGTATACGACTGAGCACAACTACTGTTGTCTGAAGTCTTACAGCTTTACGTCACTCGCCTCCGGCAGAAGCGGAGAAACGCTCTGCTCTGCATGTCTAATCATATCCCCTGACATACAAGCGCGACCGTGAGAGGCGTCGGTTGCAATGCGTATTCTTGCATGAAAATCAGTATGCGTTGCCGTCGATGCCTCGAGATTCGAGATATGGACGCCTCACGTCGCCCTCGAAATTTGTGTGGTTCATGATGCAGTCGATGCGCGTCATGGCCTGAATCGGTATTCAGTTCGTGAATCCGCGGCAAAGCAACGACGAAAGGCCGGAGACGAGGAAGGCTTGCCGGAGGCCGGGTTGCTAGCGAGTACATGCTAATGAAGTGAGATGCCAACTATCGTTACGTTCGCGTGAGGCCAGCTGTGAGCGAGGCCCGGATAGGAAAAACGAACATAACCTTGGAAGTTCTCGCAGGGGTGGAGAAAACGTATGGAATCCTTGGCGCATGACGAAGCTGGTGGCGGGGAGCTTAGCCTCCGGACCCGCGAGTGGCGAAACCACTTGAACAATGTTGTCATCTGAATTCAATGCCCAAATGCCCGGCGCAACCCGATAAAGGTGGGACAAGTAGACAACTTCTCCCAGGATCTCCTGCTCGGCGTGACTTCAATGCACGCAGGCTCCAAATTAAGGGCAGACATTTGCGGGCTATTCGTCGTCACCACTACACCCATGCGGATACCGCTGTCATTCGGACGCAGACTTACGAAGGACTAGTGGTTGACCAACGATTTGAAGGCTCCATACTAACAGCTACACTACCCGCTGTATCCAGCGAGGACTGACTCGCCGACTCTATCTACCTCAGCTCCAGGATTTTTGCTTGCCACCACAAAACTGGGAACATGCCCTCAGTGTACTCTAGACACAGGGCCAATCGACCTTCGAATCTAAGACCGGACTCTTGTACGTAGTCTTGTGACCGCCAAGCACACCAGTCTCGCGGATCGCCAGCCATACAGAATGTGCCGGAAGGTCACTTGCAACTTGCTTCAAGTCAGGGCATTTGCACTGGAATGGCTTGAGCCGGCTCCTAGAACAGCGGCAAGACTCGAAGGTATCGCTGCGACTCGAGCGCACACGCACGCTTCCTCGTCCCTGTCCTGTTCTTGTGATCCGGACTTCAATGCTTGCTTGACACACCATGGATGAAAGCTGTTATGGACATTGGCCAGATGTCACATCTCGCTATCCCTCGCCCTCGTCTGAGACTGAGTATATCTGGTTCAAGCTATTCTGCGCATCGAGGAGAGCTCGAAGAAGGGGCATCCTGTAATCTCTGACAATGTGTCAAATACTCGTCTTTCAGGGCTGTCAACGTCAACGTCGGAGGATCCGTTGGAGCAGGGCGGCTAGTAGACCATCGACAAGCCGAGCCGGCGCAGATTTTGCCACCAATGCCGTGCCTTCACGATCTGCATCTGAAAGGACCGAAGAGTGATGCATGTAATAGATGTATGGCTGCCGACCGACTGCCGAAGAGGTTCCGAAAGTGAATAACTGTACAATTGTCGAAGTGCAAGGTTCACTAATTGTAAAGTCTCGAATTCAAGCGGTTGTCATAGTATCATGAGCTGTATTATGCATACAGGCTTATCATACAGACACCTTCACAAGTAACCTAGTACAACGATAGTACAATCAGATATCCTAGCGACTTGAGACGCTACTTGTGGTCTCTGGTACATCACTTCGCCAAGCTCTACATGTTCGGCAAGCTAGCTGCTGACGATATATGGTCGTACGGGCCGAAGAGGAGAGGAGATAGCTTGACACGTCCCTGACTCCCCGTCACTATAGAGCTGTCCCTGGCGACGAAGAGGCTTGCGCTGGCCATTTGATGAGTACGGTTGAGTCGCCACCCACGGCTGCCCGAGCTGTGTCGTTAGTCGGTTTACACAAAGCTGTCAGGGTCTATGCAGGGAGTGAAGACAGCAAGTGTCGCATCACAGTCAGCACAGATCCAGGTCAAGGGACCCGCCTCCAGAGCGTCGTCGTCAAGAGCTCCATCGCGTGCGCGCGCTTCGTTGGTCGGTCATGGTTGACATATGGAAGAAATAGGTAGAGCTGTAGCATGATCCGTACGCCGTAGGGCATGAGATCACGTTTGCGATCAGTCGGACTCCACTTGAGCACTCATAAGGTTTATTGTCAAACCTATCGCCGGACTAGCCAATTAGCTGTTACGGATCGGCCAGCGCGTCCGGCCTTTGCTCAGTCCTCTGCTGGCCGTCGCGGAGCATTCTCATTCGATATCGTACTCAATCGTTCGTGATCATTCGTGAACGCTCCTAATATTCATTTGCTTCCTTCTTCACACCATCTGGATACCCACTAGGGGGCACTAGGGGGTCAAATGGGGGCGCTGATGGGGATCCCTGTTCTCCGCTTCGCCGCTTCTCCATTCCCCACGCATCGAGCGAAAATCCAATCAATGACTGAGCGGGACAGCAGCTTTGAGGCAATTTGTGCTGTTCAGCGATCAGCCAAACGATGTCGCCTCAATAACGTCATAAGGGACCCGCTGCTCGCTTGCCTTCTCGACTCGCTTGTCCAGCTTGAGCTCCAGCTTGTCAGCATCACACGAGCAGAGTAGCCAAAGCTGCAGCCAAGAGGCTATAGGAGCTTGCTTCCGCTTTTCCCCTATGTGAACGTCGATTACATTATGAAAAGCTTTATCTAGCGTCTAACGCTGTACATTTGCTGTACTTGATCTCAGATAGTACAGTCCGCTGCTTTCGGGCCTCGAGGAAGCCGAATGAGCTGCCGAATATCGCTCTCACAAAGCTCTCATCTTACACATCTGTCGAGCATATTGAGCCAGCTTTGTTGCTTGTGCTGCTGATACTTTACATATGGCAGCCCAAGGGAGTTCTCTGCAGGCACGCAGATTAGGTTGGACCATGGTTTCTAGCGACTGTCGGTTTCTGCATTTTAGAACGGAGGGACAAGAAACAGAACTTCGCAAGAAGCGCTGCTGGAACAGAGAGCTGTTTGGAAGGCACCAGGTGGAGGTAAATTCGCTGGAGCTGTCGCTGGTGCTTGAGGAGCCGAACTGAGCCGACTCAGTCGCTGTTATCCCAGCAGCATGCCAGCTAGGCAGCTAGCTAGGCCAGCTACAGCTGTTGATCCAGCTGTTCAGCTTTTATGCCTGTGGAGCTTTATGGGAACAACTGTACTTGCGAGATCAACCCGAACAAAGAGCTCGAACAACGCTTGAAACAGTCTTGTACTACCCGCGCTTGATCCCCATGCATTTCGAGCTTTTTGAGTCGCGGTGAAAAGCGAATCTCACAGACTCGTTTGAAGCGCGAGTAGTTATCGAGAGCATGCTCGTGATAGAGGTCTAGAGACGTTGGACTGCATCGACATCTGTCGTGACAGATAGAGAAAACCCGAGTCCCGACGTCGTCATTTACGCGCCAGTGTGCCCCGTAACTCCCCGGCCATAGCCACCCAACCTTCCTTTGGACCTCCGCCGTCACCGACGCGCCCCCGCTAAAGCATTTTCGTCAAGGGCGTCATTCCTACCTTGCGACTTGCTTCGCATTACCAGACCATCATTTTTCTCAGCCACAACAACAATCCGATACTCTTCTTCGTCGACAAGGCTTCTTGGACCTTAGAGTCCACTCCATCTTGCAAAGTCGACGCTGACACCCCTCGGCGGAACAAACTCGAGTCCGCTTTACAGTAGCTATTTCGACACGGCTGCGTACTAGGCGTCAAGTAACTCGACATCCCCAAGGGTCACGTCGCGATCGCTTTTGGTTCTTCGACTCGCTTTTGGTTCTTCGACTTTGCTCGCTCTAGTGAATCGATCCGTACATAAGCGACCATCGATCTCCGGATACGACACAGTTGCTCTATCTCCAGCAATCTCCGTTCATCGCGTCGATCTAGCGTTTTAGTCGAGAAAAGGTAAGTCTCGCGAATACCTTTGCCTGGATCTTGGGATTCCCTTTGTCCTGGCTGTCATCTCACCGTCGAAGGATTCTAGATGCTGTTGCTATTGTCGCCGGATCGCGCTTCCTCAACCGTTTTTGCTGACGGCACTCTTTTCTCGATAGCTGCCTTGCGTTGCGTTATGCCTTACTTGACGCCGATATCGCCCGGAGGGTCAAGGAGGCCAGCAGGATCGAGTCATCCCACCATGAAGGACATAGCCGACGGGGAGTTCTTCATCAAGAAAGACGTGCCGACTTATGCCAATGGTCTGGAGGTCATGGATCAGTACGTGCGGGCTGGGAACAAGTCGTTCTGTGGGAGAATCAAACTGATCTAGTCCTCAGCCTTTCAAATGGCGTAGCGTTTTCAATAGAGCCTCCGACGCCTGACAGACAATGCCATCAAGAACCGTCAGGAAGTGCCGATTCAGCGAGACATTCCGAAGCAGTCGCCGCCTCGTCGACGGTCGTCGAGTTTCCCACCGTCAGTCCGAGTACTGTTACCGCCGCTGCGGCCATCCCGGCGATCGTTCAGCGTCAGCAGACCTTACCGGAAGTGAGGTCGCCACCAAGGCGTTTCAAGCACTTTGGCAGTTCCAGCTTGTGGAAGGAGGATCCGACACCTGAAGGTGACTCGGCACCGGCCATGCAGCCAAGCATTGATGCCTTGACATCCGTTTCGCCACGCCGAGGGCGCCCACGTCTGTTCGGATTCACGGAGATGGTACCAGATCAAACGAGCGCTACCAACTCGTCTGCCGAATCGTCCAGGAGCGGGAGCAGAAGCTCGAGTCCTAACCGGTCTCCGGGCCTCGAGATGATTCCTCGGTCCAACCGCAGGGCGTCCGCGATGAAGGCTCACGAACGGATCAGCCCTCCGCAGTCCGCTACCGGAACGCCTGTCGCGTCACCGACGCCTGCTTCGGCTCCGTTACCGTCAATACCGCGTCGACAGTCTGTCGGTAGGTCGCAATCCGAAATCAACGTCAACCGACCCGCCAAGGCCGTTCCGCCGCGCATATTAGCACGAGTGGCTCCCAAGCCCTCGTTGTCGACGAGGACATCTGCTCAAAGGAATGAGACGGCTCTCAAGTTGTGCTTGGACGATTTGGGGGCGAAGCCTGTGGATTCGACGCTGTTGTCTCCGGCTCTTCCCTCACCCATGATACGCAAGAAATCCGGTGAAGTCCTCAAACCATCGCTCAAGTCCGTTAGCTCGTATTCGGACGTAGGAAATGCACTCGCACTCAGTCCCGGAGCTCGAAGCCTTCCATCGACACCGAGCTGCCCCAAGTTTGTGCACTTTGATACGCATCTGGAGCGCGTCAAGCTCTTCTTGCACGATCAAAAGCCAGAAGTCGTGAGCAGGAACGGAAGCCCGATAGACTGCCCATCTACTTCGGAGGGCGAAGAATATCCTTTCCCGACCACCGACGAGGAAGACGGGAACGAGAAAGTCCTCGAGATCAGGTTGCCAAACTTTCCGACTCACCACGAAATCGGGACCGACTTGTATCTGGAATCACTCTTCCTCGACGACGATAGGAACAACCTCAAGGGTATCATTCGCGTCAAGAATATTTCCTTCAGCAAGTGGGTGGCCGTGCGTTTCACTCTCGACTGGTGGTCAACCACAAACGAGACCTCGGCCACGTACAAGGAGTCAATCCAGGGTGGACAATACGATCGATTCCAGTTCACGTTAAAGCTGCACGACCTGCTGCACAAGATCGAAGACAAAACAATGTTCATCGCTCTTCGATACAACACTGACGGACGCGAGATATGGGACAACAATAATGGACAAAACTACGAAGTAAAATTCGTCAAGACGGCGCCGACCAGTTCGAGGACACTGAGCCCTGCTCGGCCGAGCGTGTCGTACGGATCAGGAATCATCGCTGCTGGTATGGGTCGAAGCATCGGCGGAAGATCGTCACAATGGGATGTCAACGGAAAGCGTGACGACAGGATGTCTGACCTTCGGGCGCATCTCAGCCGGCTTGCATCGGGTGATGATGCCTCGTACGACGATGACGATGAACATCGGCCCATCGTTCGTCGCGGGCAAAGTTCCTCGCCGAATCGCCGTCCCGGTGGTCTGCCAAAGAGAAAGGACTCGAGCAACTCGAGCAACGAACTCAAGCCGCCGACTTCACCTGGATATGGTCCTTCCTCGCCTTTGGCTCAGCGATACGATTTCTCGTTTTCACTGCAGGATGCCCGAGGCGGAAAGAAGACTTCTCCCTCGAGCAGAAATGCAGAGCTTCCGGCGTCGCCTACCGGCATCACTTTCCCGACCAATTCTACCAAACCCAGCATGGAATTCTACTCTCCACAACTGAACATCTTGAAAGACTTGCCCGGAAAAGGCGCGTCTCCGTCGGTTCAGCCGGCGACGACGTCGTCTGTAAAGCCGACGGAGACTGTATCCTTGTCATTACCAAAAGTCGCCGTTCAGCAGCCGTCACCACCGGCTGACTACTTTGCCACGACTGCTCCATCTGCCACCCAGGGTCCCGACCGGAAGTCGCCGGTCCCTCCAGTCACCGACCTTCCAACCATGTATTCGCCTCTGCCGTCATTCATGACCAAGCCGCTGGACAAGGATAACGCTAAGAGCTCATTGGGTCTAACGACCTCGGACCGCGACAGCCCTGTGGGGTCGTTCGACGCTTTGGACGATTCTCCGCCGTCGATTGGCCACTCTGCGGCTTCTTCGATCACGTCGGCGGACTCTCCCCCGAGTCCTGCTCAGCCAAACCTCCCTCGGGCGAACAGTATCGATAACCTTGCGAGCCTTGATTACAATTCCATTCTCGAAAAGTGAGTTTCCGTCGAGTGGCCTCTGCGTGCATCTACTAACCTCCATTGTCTAACAGATTCTGTTGGGGCGGCAGCAACGTTAGTAAATTTGCCGACTCGGGCGTCAAGCACTTTGGCGCCCGCGGTTATGGCCTGGATAGTCAACACTCGTCTTCCGATTCAGACATCCCTAAATACTACATCGACCACCTGGAAACCTACTCCGGCAACGTCAGCTCGCCTCCACCGATCGATAGATTAACAACCCCTAAATCCCGATTCCGAAACGGCTCAAACCAGGACAAGGAAAAGGGGGAAAGCTTCTTCAAGGCGGTTTCCCGGTCTCTTCAGACCAGCCCGGTGCAAACCCCGATGGCGACTCCAGGAGGACGAACTGCGGTTAGATCTTGATTACGCAACATAGATGGGCTTCACGATTCTCTTTTGGGCAACCTGTGCGATTCTTCCGCATCACATGATCTGTATCACATGATCTGTATCTCACTGCATGTATCAACACTGTAACTTAATGTTTGGCTTGTATCTCTACCACGCGTCCTAGGCGATGAATCATAATATGCTGTATCCACCCATGCATTATGCAATCTTCACTAGTTACAATGATCACTATCGATCCTCTTCAATTGGTACAACATCGTATCCGATCCTTCCTTGCCTTTGCGCAGACGGCACGACGGCCGTGGTATCGAGGACTTCCTCATGCGGAAGATGCGCCAGTTCAGTTGGAGCCGGCGCGAACAGCAGTGGTCGAACGAGGCCGTTGAAGACGAATGTTCCGTAACTACAAGGGGCGGAGCATGAGCTGGCCTGGACACTAACCGAAATATGCTCGGAGACTTACACCAAGAGTACAAAGCCGGTGATTTGAAGCACGCTGAACGGCCAGGACAGGTGTTCCCAGCCCAGGGAGAGGGAGACGACCCAGATCGACAGGGTCCGACACGTATCGATGGTCGATCTGCAGCACGACCCAATTCGATCAGTGCGCGCATCAAGCATAGCGGACGTCGATCGCACGAACCTCGCCGACGCGCTGACCGCCTTGGTCACGCCCAACCCACACAAATTAAACGCGGCAATGGAAAAGCAAATCGCGACCGACAGGCCCAGCACGAGCGGATGATCGATAATCTGGTGCCAGCCCCGGGGAATGTCAAAGTAGGGCGATTTGGCGGCGAATGCGTAGTGCAGCGCGGGCATGGAGAGGAGGATGACGGAGAAGCCCCAGAAGCCTTCGAGGCCGACGGCTTGCTGTGGAGAGAGGGAGGGGTGAGCCTTGGGAGGGAGGACGGGTGGATGGATGGAGGTGGTACGTACGAGCGGCTCGACCTGGTATACCGAGAGGATTTTCTCTTCGATGACCTGGAAATGGGCAAGGGCGCGTGTTCAGATGCGTATGGCTTTCCGCGGCTTGGCGATAATCGCGGGGCGCCTTACAAATTGCGTTGCCGTGAATATCTGGGCGCCCGTGATGAGCAACACGCCGATAAACACCCTCGTCGGATCCTCGGGCGCGACCATCTCGGCCGTCGCCACCGCCATCCGCCTGACCAACTGCGCCACCAACCCACTTTCCCCCAGCCCTGCCTGCTCGGTCTTCTTCACCATGCTTCCCGCCAGCCCGACGAGCGCGACACCCAGCATGACGAGCACCAAGCTCGCCCATTGGTACCCCCACAGCCTCCTTCTCAGGAAGACAACACTGAGGATGCCGACCCAGAGGACGAGCGCGCCTCGAGACATTTGGTAGATGGAGACGGGCGTGAGGATGAGGCCGACGTTCATGAGCGTTGTTCCGGCAATGTCGCACGTAGCGGGGAAGAGGAAGAGGCAGCGCGCGAGGGCCGTCATGGGGAGGTTGCCGGGCGGAAGGAGGGGTTTGTGTGGCGCGGGTGGGGTGTCTTCGGCATCGCTTTGCGTGTCGTAGATTCCGTCTTCGTGTTGCGGAATGGGCGAGTAAACGAGGGCGGATTCGTATGTCGGTCCGTGGCGGAGACGGGTGAACCATGGTTTGAGGAGGAAGGGAATCATGCACATGAGTTCGCCAACGAACATGCTGGGGTGCCGGAGGAATGAGTCGTGTTGCGTCGGCAGGAATGAAGGGACGTACTTTAGGCTTTGCCAGACCTGGAGTGCGTCGTACGATATTGGGATCAGAGCAAGTCCACGCCGGGGATGCCGCGGAACAAAGGGACTGACCGGCTGCTCAAAGTTGAGTCTACGCGTGTTGCCCGGCTCGCAATGCTCGACGCATTGCATATCCTATCAATCCGAGCTGAGCCCCAAGATCCTTGGAGCTTGCATTCTCGTGTCCCTGCGCACCTGATATTTGGTTCTACAAAAATGATCGGGTGTCAGCCACAAGACTCAACTTGCTGGGGCATGGCACACTGACAACAAGCTATTTGCTGATCCCGAGACGAGCATGCCCACGACGAGCATGGGCACGGCCCAGGAGCGGGGAGTCTCCATGGCGAGTTGATGGGTGATCCGAGTGATGCGATGTTGAGATGTCGACGTTAACATGCTCCCAAGAACCAGTGAAACCGCCCACACGGTTGTCACCTCGCACGCACCCGGTCATCGCCGGCTTCCGTGAGCGCCGAGAATACACGTCATTAAGGAGAGGGTGAGGCGGGCCGGTATGACGTCAGGCTGACCGAGGCGAGGCTTCCATTCCTTGCTTGCTTGCGACGTCGGCATTTCAGCGTTAAGGCGAGGACTAGAGGGCGTCCTCCGTCGCACAACTCTACTGAGGCACAAACACTACCAGCACCAACGCCACACACACACACACACACGCACACACACACACACACACACAGCATGCTCTTCTCAAAACGCTCCCTCGCCATCCTCTTCAAAACCCCCGTCGCGCCCCTCGCCACCACGTCGGCCCAACCACAAGCCGTCGAACTCTCCACCCTCGTCTCCTCCCGCCCGCGCGCCGCATCACGGACGTACTCCACCACCACCCCCGTTGCCGCACGCCCACGAATGACCACGCGCGTATCCAGCGCACTGCGGTTGCCTGCCCTGCAAACGCGCGGGTACGCATCGGACAAGGGCAAGATGGAGTTGTATAGCGACGAGGAAGGGTCTATCGGGGCCGGGATTGACGATGTCGCCAAGAGCGATGCGGCGTTTGATGGGGAGACGGATCCGCACAAGGCCGCCAAGCAGGTCGAGCAGGATGTGAGTCGGTGCCGCCCTTTTTGCATTCTTTCATGGGTCAGGACCGCGGGAACTGATGTTTTTCGCGCCCCTTGCGTAGACGGGCAAATCGATGCAGAAGACGCCGGCGAACGAGGATTACTCAAAGCCGATGAACCCGCCGGCGGATACCAGCAAGTCCGAGGCCGAGGCGAATGGCGGGTTCGAGAGGAACCAGTGAGGCAGGAAGGGATAAGGTTGAGGGGTTGCAAGAATTCAAAGGATGGAAATTTAGACAACATCGCTTGCCTTGACCGGGTTCCAACGTTGTATATAATATTGCCAGTACAAGACTGAAGACGGCCTATCATAACTGCATTTTTTTGACGCTCGCGAGGTTTTTCGTTACTTGCAGAGGTCGCGCGAGCCATGCGACCGCGCTCCGCAGCCGACTTGTCCGGTCGAGTCCCGGCGCAGGATCGCCGCCCGCAGCATAGAGATTCGTTCTTGGTTGCGGCACCACGACACACAGAGACTTGGAAGGGATACCAAGAAACTTTGATCATATTGGCTACATTGCCCTTTTTACTATGGATACAACTTGTACTGTATGGATCACGCAGGCGTGTTGATTATACGACGGCCGACCTCCGCATCGATTTACCAAAGCGTGCAACCGCCGTCAATCAAGTGATCGCTTCCGGTGATATCTGAGCGAAACAAGAAGGCGCCGGTCAATCAACTAGGCATCAGCCGAATCAAACCATGACGTACACGAAGCGGCATCCGACAAGAGGAAGACGACCATTCCGGCCTGCTCGTCCGGCTGCGACATGCGCCCGAGCGGCACCTGCTCCTTCATCTTGGCCTCGAGCGCGCTCCTGTCCTCCTTCAAGCCGGCGGTCATGTCGGTGCTAAGGAAAGCAGACGGATCAGCGTCGGGGTTCAGCTACGTAGCGGGGGTTTTGAACGTACTCGACGAATCCTGGACAAACGGTGTTGACGCTGATTCCAAGCTCCTGCCATTCCATAGCGAGCACTTTCGCGAGCATCGAGACGGCGGCCTTGGACGGGTTGTAGAAGCACTGCGTCGAGCCTTTGTTGGCGATCTTGGCCGACATGGCTGAACGGAGCGGGCCCCCGGAGCGGTTAGCCTCTGCACCGGATCAGAGAGGAAGGACGGCGGGGCTCACAAGAGACAAAGACGATGCGGCCGTTCTGGTAGCCGTGCTCTTTCCATAGCGCGGCACATGCCTGGCTGGCGGCGAACACGCCCCAAAAGTTGGTGTCGAATTGCTGCAGGAAATCGTCGTGCGTCATCTCGAGCGCAGGTTTGGAGACGCCCTATAGCAAGCGACAGGAGGGTTAGCTGAAGGAGCCCCTCGGTCGCTCATCGCAGGGCACGCACCACTCCCGCATTCGCGACGAGTCCGCCGACGGGTCCGAGATCCGCATACACCGAATGCACGAGCTCGTGCATCGCCTTGGCATCCGACGTGTCGACCTTGTACGCCTTGGTCTTGACATTGAATTCCTCGGCAATCTTCTCGGCGACTTCGGGGGCTTCTTCGCTGCTGTGGTAGACGACGGCGACGTGACCGCCCGCTTGGGCGACTTGTCGGGAAATGGCGAGTCCGATTCCTCGGTTGCCGCCTGTGACGATAATCGCCTGGAGGTTCGCCGATGTTGTTAGTGGGGATGCGCTCTGGATAAACGACCGCTGATGCGCACCTTTCCGCTCAAGTCAATGTTCCAACCGGTTCCGACCATTTTTGCTATTGATCTGTAGAGTGTTTGGGATAAGGGTATTCGTACGCGAATGGTTTTTGGGCGTTACTGTGTGTCATGTCGCCGGACATGGTGACTGTTTATATATGACCGCTGCCCCGGGACGACGTACTGCCAAAGTATGACGCTCGTCAACTAGGCTTTGCTCATTATCAGCGATCGCCCGATTCAATCTGACGTCACGTTCCGAGCGCGTCGCGTGCATAACCCAGCTGCTGTATACCTTGGTAGCAAGGACTGTACGTCTATACATGGCAAGCGCATAATGAACAGCTTTATACATGGTCTCCTTTACAACGGACAATATCCGATTATAGTATGGATCGTTACACCCCTCCGGCCACTTCCCCCGCATCCGTGTCAATCACATACCCATCCAAGACCTTCCTCCTCCCCCCGTCCATCACAGCCGGCGCAGATTCATCATACGCCTCGGGCGCAGATAAACTGCCCGGCCCATTCATCCACAGCTCATCCCAGAGCGTCCTATCGATCCTGCTCCGCCGCACTGGATCCCGGACAAGCAGCTTGGCCACGACGCGCTTGACGCCCTCGCTGCCCTTATTGGCCGGCCAGTCATATGCGCCCCGCGCGATCCGCATGAGCTGTTTCCGGCGCGAGTTTTCATCCGTCTCGGGCGACCGGTAGGCGGAACGCTGGATGAAAGCGGAGCTGTGGCCTTCAGAGGGCGTGCGGTCAAAGGGTAGTTCACAGGTGACAAGCGCGAATAGTATGACGCCGACAGCCCAGGCGTCCGTGTCGCGACCGTCGTACGGCATGCCCATGATGATTTCGGGCGCGGCAAAAGACTCCGATCCGCAGCGTGTCTCGAGACGAGGCGATGCCGGATCAATGAATCGTGCAAGGCCAAAGTCGGTGAGCTTGACGAGCCGCGCCGGCAGTACGTCGACCGGAATCTTGGCATTTGGATCGGAGCGATCTGCCAGATCGAATGGATTGATAGTGAACATTATGTCTTCCGTGAAGCGTCAGCATCAATAGCCATCGAATGATGGGAGTACTCACTCTCCAGCTTGAGATCTCGATGAACGACATTGGCGCAATGCAGCCAATAGACACCCCGACACAATTCCGTGAACACCCTTCGAAGGAAATCTTCTCCCATGCGTCTATGGTTGCCGCGCTGCTGTAATAGATCAAACAGTTCCCCTCCGGTGACTTGTTCGAGAACAAGACAGTTGAAGTACTTGGTCGAAAAGGATGACTTGTATTCGACGATTTGAGGGTGGCATATGCGCTGAAAGGTCAAAAGTGGTTTGAGCACGCGCTACGCTGGACTCGGCAATCGGCTCACCTTGAGGACAGCAACCTCTCTCTCGAAACTGATCCGTGTACGATCATTGTCCCTGCAGATCCTCTTATCCATCATCTTGATAGCGACGACCTCACACGCAGCCTCCTCCTCGTCTGGACCCTCGTCTGTCGCTCTTGCCTTGCCCTTGTTGCGAACCAAGCTGCGAGCGGACCATACCCGACTGAACGCCCCCTCGCCGAGAACCCTCTCGAGTCGCCAAGCACGAGCGCCGGACGAGACTGTCCCCATGCTCGCATCTTCGGGCTCCAATATATCCCCCGGTTTGACAGTGATGGTATCCGGAAGCGCGTCCTGTGCGGTACGATCGTTGCAGCTCGAGTTCGAGACCTCTCGCGTGAGTCGTTTGTGCGGGCTCAACAAACTGCTGGACGGAACCTGTAATGGCGACGTCGTGGCTTTGTCGGTACCATCCAGAACTGACGAAGCAGACTCGACAGGGCTAATCGGCAGCGTGGAGCTCGCCGATGAAGGGGCGTTTGACGTGGTCGGCGAGAAGGGCATGGTGACAGCGCGTGAGTCGGGTATACCCAGAAGCACGGTGGGCAGACCGGATGCAGGACCTGGTGGGTTGAGTCTACTCCCGAATGTTGCGGTGAGCGGCGAGGGCGAAGGCGATACAGTGAAGACGTTCACAGACTCTGCTGGCGATGGCATATCCTGCAGTGGCTTGGAGATGATGGAGAGACTTGAAGGCGGAGATCTCGGCGGCGGTGGAAGGGCGTGCGATGCATTGAAGATTGCGTTCGATTTTGAAGGCCGGGACGCCTCGCCGAGACTTCGAGCGCGGTTGACCCCTGCGGCGGCTAAAGCCGCCCGTCTCGCGGATGACGATGAGAATTCGGAAAAGACGGGTTCTCCCTCAACGAGAGTCGTTCCCGAGTCGAGTGTCAGACGAGGATTGTCTGCCCGTCTAGCGGGACTTGTCCCGAGTCCCAGGCCGGATCGTTGACGGTTGCGTGGCGGGAGAGGGGCTGCCGAGGCGGAATCGCCAAAGATGGAGTTTCGGCTCGGCAAAGACGGGGTACTATTGCCAGTCTTCGTTCCCGGTGAATCGCTTGCCAGACCGCTTAGGATAGGGCAGCTCGACTTGAGATTGAGTGTCTTGTTCGCAGTCTCCGTCTCTCGCAGTGGTCGAGGAGGAGTCGGTAAACCGTCGCCGAAGCTGACCGAGAAGAATGCACTCGTCTTGCTGGGGCCGGTGCCCGCGCTCGTCTTCCTAGTCCCTGTCTCGGTGGCTGAGGCTCCGCTATGAGCGATTCCAGGCGTCGTACAGTTGCCGGCGCTGCGACCAAACACGCTTTGACTTCCCGGTCTGTCATCAAGCAGAGGCATAGGTGAAGGAAGCGGTAGAGGGCTTTCAGGGCGTACATCCATGGTTTCCTCCCATCCGAGACCGGACAGCGAAGGACCCAAGGAATGAGGCGGATTATAGTTGGTGTCAAGGGTGATTATCTGACGCTTCGACGTCCCTCCAGGGTATTGTATCGACGGATGAGATAATGCGAAACCATGTTGCACAGAGCCGTACTCCGCTGCTCTCTCCCCCTCTTGTTCGTCTTCCAAGGGAATCGAGGATATTGACGGATAAGCTCGAAGACCAGTCTGATCGGAGACTGTCTGAGCTCGCGCGCGAGATGATACCACCGAGCTGCTTCGACGATGCACGGCACCGGAGAAATTGTTGGCCGGTTGTGGAGGAGAGTACTCGGCTTGAACCAGGTCTTCTTGATGCCTCTGCGGGAGTTTCAGGTGCATCCTCGCCCCGGAAAGATGGCTCGCCGGGCCAAAGTTCTGTCTCTGGGTAGCCGAAGCCTGGAAGTCCGCGTCAGGGATGTCGAGCGAGACGAAGCCGTTGGACATGGCAGAACGGGCGCTGATTCCTTCTGAATGCGTCGAAAACCCGATGCCAGGACCGGGAGCCACGGAGGTGACCATTGAAACGTGCGTCTGCGCAACGTCTGTCAGACCGACCGTCGTCAATCCGCGTTGATAAATCAGAACCGCAAGACTTGAGTGACCCACAGCTAAGCCTTTCCTCGTCACCCTACACTGTTATTATCCTCTGAAGAAAAGTCTCGAGACAGCTCCCTGCCCGCTATGGCGCGTGTAGATCTGGACCGAAATAGCGGAGATGATGAAACGCGTTATCGGTAAAAAGCTTCGGCGTCTCCCTTTGATCGTATTCTGCCGAGATGAGGAATGCTTGAAGAGTGGACTGTTCCGGCGCAACGGCCCCGATGACACCCTGAGGACGTCGCAGCAGACACGGGGACACTGGACGAGGATGTAACCCACAGGGTGGGTGACTCGGCTTGTTTCAGCAGGATGCAGTTTAGGATGCCCTCTGAGCGATCGACGCCCGCGGAAATGTAGCGCACATGAGGGCGAGACCTCAGCAGAGGAGGCGCAGTCGCGAATCGACGAGTTAATTAGTTGACGTCCCTTTTGCCCGATAACTACTCGGACGTCTAATGAGGGCTGTGCGAAGGGCTCGGGGAAGCCTGCAGAGTTTGCATGACAGATTCGTCGCTGGATTAATCAAGGTCTACAACATATACAAAAGCGATTGCGACAGGCCGCGTCGGCGCCGCCGAAACTTCGAGGACCGGCAGCGACAGCATCGTCATGTCTTGGCTTGGATCTCTTCGAATGCAGAGCTTGTGCTCAAATGTGACTCGCTTTCACCACTCTCTTCACTACCCGTCCAGATCGTGTCTTTATTTCCACCTCTGGCTCAGCTTTCAACTGCGATGTCATTTTCTTCTCGTTGGCGTCGGCGACTTGCCTCGCTTCAACGGCGGCTTTCGGAGGGCGGCCCCGTCCCCGCTTGACGGGCGACGCAGAGAGCGGTCTGCCCTTGACCGTGTCCGTGGGTCTCACAGCATGCGCTCCAGTTCTCGCCCCTTCCGTTGACAGACTCTTTGCCTTTCTAGAACCCTTTGCGGCTGTTTCATTCCCTGCGAACATCACTCTCCTGCCTGCGGGCGGCATATTCGAGAGACTTCCTGCGCCGGAAAGAATGCTGGTCCGTATCGAATCCGATCGCTTCCTGGCCACCGCTTGTCTCTCAAACTCCCGGAAATCGGTAAACCACTCGGGTTCCTCCGAGGATGTCGATGTGTCGGTCGGGGACGAAAGGCGTTCGGGTCGGTCGTACGGCTTTCTCTTGGGTTTCCTCGAGAGTTGTTCCTTGTTGCTTGCTCGATACCCGCCACGAATCCACACGCTGGTCGCTCGAGGGAGGGAGGCTGGCGCTGTGATATAGCGCCCTTTTGACTGTTCGCGGGGCAGCTCGTACCTTAGTCTTTCGGCGCTGAGGTTCGCCAGAGTGTACAAGGGCGATAGGGATGTAGGCGTTGCTGGAGGTTTCTCGCGATCGGGAGTGATGCTGTTGGCGATTGAATCTGTCGACTCGCGAACCACCACGTGTACCTCGTTTCCCTCCAGAACATCGGCGGCCTGCAACAGTAACCCGACCATAGCGTTCATCCTCTGCGCTACCAGTTCTCCGTGATGTGCAGATTCCAGTGGCTGATCTGCTGGACCATCGCAGTGATTCGACTGCGCTCGATCAACATGCTTCGAGGGTAACAAGCGCTGCCTCTCCCCGAAAAAAACGATCTCTCCGTCCTCGTATACCTTATCCCGAAAGATTCCGGAGTGATGAGCCTCGTCTTCGAGAAACGGCAAATAATCGGCAGGGACTTGTCGGCGGTCCCACAACTGCGGCGCTGTCTTGAATACTGGAACGGCTGGGAACAGAGATGCGAAGTGGTGATTCGACGGAAATGGAGTGATGTCGGCGAGTGGAGGAGGGTACGCAGGGCTGATTCCTTCCACTCTGTACCGAGTCCCCATCTGCACGGCATCGACGCTCTTCCATCCTCTCGGGCCAGTCCGATGCCGAATTCCCTGCGGTTGTACCTTGATAGTTGGTGGTGGCTCCATAAACCTGTTGGTGTGCGGCATAAAATACTCGATGGCTCGAGACGAGTCTTCGGGAAAGAGTTTGCTGTGACCTGCGATTCTGTCCAAGAGGCCTTCGCTGGCGTAAGAGACAAAAGGGGAATGTCGATTGCCTCGGGTGACTGTGTTGTGCCTGTTCTGCTTTGGTCTGAAGCTTTCTTTTATGTCCAGTTCCGAAGCTTTCGAGATGCTCATGGTTTCATCGTGTATACCTTGCTCGACGGATGTCATTGTCGACTTGAAGACTGTTAGTTTTTCCCGTTACTGATCGTGCCGATAAAATTCTTGTCAGTAGACGGCAAGCCTCGAAAACTTCGAGAAATACAAACCGGAGTTACGTCTTCAGCACAACAATTCTCGCTGTACCGTTTGCAATCACAGGGAAGGGGGAGATGTGTCGTTGATGTCTGATTGGGTTTAAGGAGGTACGAGCGAAGAATACAGCGAAAGTCGAAAGCGACGATCCCTCTCCTGTAGCTGCTGTTTATGTACGTTTCTTGCCAGCGAACAACCAGCTGAACAACCTTTCATGTCAGTCGCTACCGTGTTTCAAGGGCACCTTTCGATCAAGCACTCCGCGTCAAAGGTGCAGGTTCCTTCTTCGCAATGGAAGAATCAAAGGGGAAGGGTACAGCCTTTTCGGAGCCATCAGACGTGATGGACGTGATGGAAAACGAATGTCGACGGGACTTGGCGTTGTTCTTGCGATGCGATTTATGATTGATCAAGAACTACTTGATGGACTGGTAGCCGAGCAGAGTCTCCAACCAGATTCGCAAGCATCGTACCATATATCGATGTTCTCGTTTCGATACCCATCTCTTTGTCGATTCCGCGGTCAGGGTTTCGCTTCTTGCAACAACGCGACCGAGCTCCGTCGCGCGATCTCATTTCTCCGAAAGATAGTTGGATCAACGATGGATTGTCGCTTGCCCTAGTTCAGAGATTGCGCTCTGCAATTGACAAGTCCCCCGCGGAAGACGCTTTAATGAGGCTGATCAGCAGCTGAGAGCCATTCTTCTCAAAAGCAGAAGTTGCGGAGAAAGGTGTTATGATAGCGCGGATCAAGGTGGACGAGGTGACGACCCGACAGTCACCTCGGCTGGCTTTTGCTACAGTTGCATATGTCGCATGTACAACGAGACAAGACTTCTATGCTACAATGATCTCTCCATCTATAATTGCAATCCCTTAGAAAGCGCGGTTCCGAGACTAACGAGCTGTCCCGCCGCATAATACACTCCTAGTCCAGCGGTGGCCACAGCCACACCAGAGACCACTACCATTTCCAGCAGAAGCAACCGGTATTTGTTGACCGCACGTTGAGCCCCGCTGGGATCCATCCGCAAACCCGACGCTTCTAGTTGTTTGATATCCTCCGGCAAGTCTCCCGTCTGCTTCGCGCCTTCACCCTCCACCAATTTATGCGGCCTGAACATTGACCGGCGTCCCTTGAGTCCGTTCCTAACAAGTCGTCCGAGAAGATCCTGGGATAGCGACATTCGTTGACGTTCCCAACTTTTGCGAGGGTAGTACATTCCGAAGTATTCTGGGTATATAATGGCGTAGTAAGATAGTTGCATCAGCAACACCTGCATCGGCGAAGATTGAGGTATATTCAATGCGGTGGCTAATTCGTCACCGAGAAAATATCGAGCGGCACGAAAATGGTGTTTGAGGGGTGTCTCGAACGGTTTCATTCCTGCGGCGGTGTGTAGTAATGGCAGCGTCGGTGGCGGAAGACGGTTGCGCTTTTCGAGATCGGCGGGATGGGCCAGCAGGTGAGTCGATAACGACGCGAATATCTTGTACGCTGGGGCGGGCGAACGAGATACGTCGAAATGCCGCTTGAGAATATGGCTTGGCACCCCGAGGTAGTAGCCAACATGTCTCCAGTGACCTGAAGGAACTTGGTCTCAGCGGAGGAAGCGCCTCGCACGCTTCGACTTACTGATGTATGCCATTCGCATTCGCAGGGGCATCGGTGAGCCGATCTTTAACGACGCGACGATAGGAGGTACACAGAAACTTCCGAGCGTGGCTGTCATATCTTCGGCGTTCAGTGGATATCCATCTGTGACGGAAAAGCAGACATCAAGCACATGCCGGATAAAGAAGAGCGCGCGCGGGACTCACCTTTATCAAAGTCATACTTTCCGTCTTTCACAGTATTCATCAGCCGCCGGCGAACGATGCCATGCAAAATTCTGGTTCTGATCACGCTCTTCCATCCTTCGCCTGTCAATGGCGTCAGACACGCCGGCCCAAGTCGCGTAGCATTGAGTTTCGCAAAATCGTTTGCGTTTTCGACATCGCCTTGAGCTGCATCAATTGAAGCGATCGGTATTGGCGAACCCATGATGTCCAGGACGAATTGCAAGGTCTCAAGCAGGCGGACCGATGTACGCTCACGTACTGGCTGGGTAATAGGTGCATAGGCCAAGTCCTCTAGAGCCTCATCGGTGGCCACTTGAAGTCCACCTTTCTTGCGCATTGTTGGCGCGACGAGGTAGCTAGTTTGATGGAGGACCGAGGATATACGAGGCCTGTTATGTCGAGAATCATTAGGCTCTATCGCGGGGATCGTCGACGGCACCTGCACGATACTCACGAAGAAAATCCACCGACGAGGCTCACATAGAAGGTTCCAAGCAGAATTCCGCCTGCGAATCGGTAGAAGCATTCCTGAGCCAGTCGTATATCATCCTCGGAAGCCCGAACTCCGTCAGGTGGCGGCGCGGTGATCTCCTGCAAGAGCGCCTTTGCTTCTGGTGTGTCCGATTGTAACAGCAATTCGAGCTGGTCATGAGATGGATTGAACTTTTCAGGAGGAACGGTTGCCAGGTATTCGTCCATGGGTGTATCGGGAATTTGTCTCCACCTTATATACGATGAAGAGGTTTCAGCCTTGAGCATCACGCAAAACCAGTTTAAACCTACTCACTCTTCCAGCTCGGCAGCGGACCGACAGTCCTTGTCCCATTGGAAGAGGTAATCCCATGCCTGTACCACGTCTCCATCCTTCAAGGTATTCATGTCTTCCGGGCAGTAAATCCGCACCGGCTCGAAGTGCGGTGGCAAGTTGGGGTCGATCGGATTTTGCGGCATCTTGTGGCGATTCAGGCGGCGTGGAGTGATATCTGTCGAGGTATGTGTATTGGGCTATTGATTCGTCGACCTTTTTGCGGTACCTTCGGGGCGCTTTTGGTCACGATACAGGGGTATCACGGTAATAGACTCTCTGATGTAGATTGATGAAGAGCCATTCCTCGCCATCTTTCCAGTTCAAGCTTAGCCCATGTCTCAGTTGAAAGCAGAGATCGGCGGATTGGATTCCGATCGCGCTGAATCAGGAAGGGAACGGCGTTCATCAGGCCATGTCGAGGAGCTTGTTGGGTACGAGAAACCTTCGTGCAACCCAGGCGTCTTCATCTGAGACGACTAGAAAGAACGGTCACCAATGTGCAGCGCCATATATCCTTCGACTGCATGATGAATGCGTTCTCGAGATGAATGCGTACTCGAGATGAATGCGTACTCGAGATGAAACAATATACCTTGGGCGTGGGATCGCCCATCAGGGATCAGCGGTTTCAAGAAGCGAAAGATGCCAAAGGACCCGCTCGAATGTAGACTGGAGATGGGCATTCATAATTGAAAGTTCATACGTATGCATCGTCTACGCGATCTCAATCCGAACATAGATCCGTCCAATACAGCTCGAATCTTCAGCCTTACTTTTCAACCCAACTTGCTGCCCTTCGTGTCATTCAAGGTTCCAAGTTCATCGCTTGAAGACCCGACTTTTCACCTCTCGGTCCCCTGCAGCCTACCCAGTAACCATATCAAGCTCGCTCAGGCCGTCACACACGCAACCATGTCCAAGAAAGGTCTTTCGCTAGAAGAGAAGAAGAAGAAGAGTAAGTCACCGAGATCCCACTGAGTTAGGGGCTGCAATGAGCGCCTTTCCTGATGTATGTTTCTGATTTCTCGTAGTGGTGGAGATCTTCCATGAGACAGTAAGTGAACTTGTCAATACGATGAGAAGCGTGCCTAAAGTAGCTTCTTCCCGGCAGAAAGAGTTCTACACGTTGAAAGAGCTTGAGAAGATCGCGCCAAGTCAGTATATGCGGTTGGCCATCCCTGTGCTGCGTCAGGACTAAGTAGTCCTGAATCACACCGCAGAGAGCAAGGGAATCGGTGAGCATGGGTCGCTGCAGCTGTACTCTCCCGTAGCATCACGTTGAACAGATCGCTTTCGACAGTCCAACAGAGCGTAAAGGACGTTCTCTCAGATTTGCAGAGCGACAACTTGATCCAGTTCGACAAGATAGGCACAAGCAATTGTGAGTGGCAATAGCTCTCTCCCATATCTCAATGGAACGGCTTGACTGAGTTCTGTTTGTTCCCAGATTTTTGGTCATTTCCGAGTGCAGCTGGAGCCAGTGTCCGTTGCTGCACACCGCTCATGAAGGTTTGTCGTCTGATCAAGTGCTATGGCTCCTGTTACAGCGACAAGCAGCGTTAGCCAAGGAGAAGTCAGAGTTGACAGCGGTGCAAGCGAAAGTCATGGATGCCGAGAAAGCGTTGCGAGAGGCCGAAAGGGGAAGGGAAGACACTGTAAGTGGCACTTGACACAATGAGCAAACTTGCGAGGCCTGATTCTTGATCATTCAGCAAGAGCGCCGAGACCTTCTCGCGCGACTTGCGTCCGCTCGTCAAACCCATGAATCTCTCAAGACTGAACTCGAGGCTTATGGTGCTGCCGATCCTGTCAAGTTTGCCGAAAAGAAACGCGCTGTTGAGTCTGCGAAAGAGGCGAGTCTTCGATGGACCGGTGAGTACAAGATGTTGCTTGATGCGGGCGGGATCGTCAGTTGACAGTCATGCTAATGTGCCTTGCAGACAATACTATGATCCTGTTCAAGATGGCGACCGATACTATGGGAGCCGATGCCAATGACCTGCGACAATTCCTCGAGATTCGTAAGTAAGGCTGGCTGAAAGGAGCGATGCGTTGACTGCACACTCTGTTGCTCTTTCAGCCGAAGAATGGGAGGACCTCGTGATTTGAGGAGACACTCCGTTCTTTCAGGAAATCTCGTTCAACCCTGGATATGTGATACAATGAGGCATCGCCTAGATTGTTGTTGGTGTAGCAGTTACTACTTTTATCGCCGAGCTCTAGTACGGATCCGACCGGAACAAGGCAGAAATCGATTCACTGCGAAGATGCGCGAAATTGGGTCAGTTGACGGATCGTCACGTCCTGGCCCGGCAGACTTACCCGTTGTGAGTACGCCTGATACTCTCGGCGAGCAAAGGAGCGATATCGATTGTTTCGATCAGACCCTTTGATTCCTCAATTCGAGCGGTCTGATCAATGCTGTTAGTGAGCTGGAGAGAAGCCTTTGTATCAGCAATCGACATCATAGCCAGTGTTACGGGTAGACATACCACCAGCTTCGTGATCGGCAGGTTCTTGAGAGCCTTCATAGTCACGTCCGACAGAAGTCCTGTGAATAAGATAAGGAGTACCGTGTCAGTCTGCAGGAACCCAGTCAGCGACTTCGCGCTCGTATCTCTACTTACCATGACTGATGATAACGTAAACCTCTTTCGCGCCGGCTTCACGCAGAACTTCTGCGGCCAGCCGAACCGTATGGCCCGTGTCGATCATGTCGTCAATTAAAATGGCAATCTGTATGAAGTAGGCTGAGCATTGACTCAGGGATCGATCTCTAGACAACGGTACCCACCTTGCCCTTGACGTCCCCCACCAAAAGCTCCATCTTATCGGGCTTTTCGTCATCCCCATCAACACCCCCAGCAAGGGTTTCGGCAATCGATGCCGAGCTATTCGTCATGCTCATGTGGAAGCTGTTGGACATGCCGCCACCTCCACTGAAAATGCCCCGACCGATATCTCCCTCGATAAGCGGGGTCCCCGGAACAGGGGTGTTGGCGGAGGATATGTTGAACTGGCTAGACAGGGAAGTCGGCACGCGGTCCTTGTGTCCTCGCTTCCGTTTGCGGTTGATCAAAGCAAAGTCCAAGTTCAATCGGTCCGCGAGGGCGGTTGCGCTAAGAACAGACAGCCATTCAGATGTCAGTACCGATGCCAGTCGCCTTGATCTTTCGTGCCTACCGCTTGGCACCTCCCGCATCCGGACTGACGATAATCCCTTCCTTCCAACCCGGGACCTCGGCCTTGATATACGAGACCATGGCCAACTCCGTGAACAAGTTGTCACAGGGGATGTCAAAGAAGCCCTGGATTTGCGGGGCGTGCAGGTCCATCGTAATGACGTGATCTGCACCGGCAACGGCAAGAAGACTGGCGACGAGTCTGGAGGAGGTACCAGTAAATGTGGTTAGCTTAGTCCATTCTATCCCAAGGCATACATCGAGACTTACTTGGCCGTGATCGGGGCTCGGGCCTTGTCCTTCTTGTCTTGACGAGCGTAGGGGAAGCACGGGATGACAGCTGTAATCCGTTTTGCTGATGCAGTCTTGCATGCTGTGGGACGAAGTCAGCGATGACCTCTTCCATTCTGCAGTCAAGCCAACGTACCACTAATCAAGATCAAAAGCTCCATGAGATGATCGTTGATGGCTGGCGGACTCGGACTTTGCAGAATGAAGCAATCCTCGTCTCGAACGGATTGGTGAATTTGAACACCGGTCTCCAAAGCTGAAAATTTAGAGACATTGCACGGTGTCACTGGTATACCCAGCCTTTTCGAGGCAGTCAACCATTAGCATAGGGAACCGGCGCTTGGAGCAATTGGCTCACCTCTCGGCGACTGCCTTGGCTAACGCCGGATGACTGTTGCCTGTGACGACATGGTTTTAACATTGCGGTAGCAAAGTAGCGGTTCAAGTCAAAGTAGTTGTATTGGGTATCATAATAAAGTAACGCAGAACACAGGAACTCGAGTGAGCAAGAGCTTGTCTTGGATACAGAAATAACGACAGGAAACGTCGAGGACTGATCAAGGGGCTTACCCGTCAACAGCCGAACGTTGTTTCCTGCTGCGTGCGGCATGGCCTTTATGAATAGCTACGGTATAGAAACTGCGTATGGGTTCCAGAGAAGGTGGACAGGGCAGAAGGAAACAAGCACAATCAGCCAAATGCCGATGGATTGCGGTGGACGAGCTCTCGACAGTCTCCACCAACATTGGGTTCAGGATGATACTCACGGATATCCCAAGAAGGTTGCTAGTGAGGTATCTCTTACAAACCAGAGTTTGTTGGAGACGATATGGCTGACAAGTCGACCTGATTCGGTTCGTTTTGCTCCGAGGAAGTTGTGGCTGTTCCGTTACCTGTCTGCGGAATCCTCCTGCGAGGCGAGTATGTAGCGACGATCGAGCGTGTCTACTGAATTACAGGGGCTGAATAGCATAGATAGATAGAAAAGACAGACAAGAGAAAAAAATCCGCAACGCGAAGCAGTCTGAAACGCAACAGATTCGAGGTCGGAGCTGTCGGCTCGAAGCTGCGGGAGCAGGCCTGGCATCCTGGGCGAACTTTTTGGCCCGAAGCTCATCCCACTCTGACCCAGGCTTACCTGATCAGACGCGCCTTTGGCTGCCTCGATCGTCTGGCCTGCATTAGCGCAAAAGTGACCTTCCCTAGCTTCCAAGTGTCATACGCTGCGTCTCACAGGACTGGACGCGGGGAACCTGTTCGGACCATCTACATTATCGTTCGAAAGCTTCAGTAGCCCCTCTCAAGCGGAAAGAAAGTCAGTTGTGGTCAATACGGAGCGAAAAGAGCAGAAAACGGATTTCAAGACGTCGTTTCAAGGTCAATCCCGGATCTTTGTCGTCATTCCTCATTCAGAGCTCAGGGAAGCAAGCACGACAGCTTGATATATACTGTAATAACGGAAGAGTATATCACGATGGATTACACTCCCCAATATGCCTGTAAGCTTTGAATTGAGCTTTGTCGCGTCTTTCGGCTTGATTCGTATTCTGACATTCACCTCGAACCACATGATTGTTAGACCGAGCTCAGAAGAGCATCGGACTGGTCGATGCCCACCCTTCTTACGTCGACTCTGCAAGTCTTTCCGCGTATGTATCTAATCGAGTATGACTGAAAATGAGCTTGACTGATTCGCTGCCTTTCAACGCTGCTGATTATCCACATATGCTGCTATACGCTTTATCCGATTCCTCCTTGCTCGTAATACGCAGTCGGGCGGCATCAGCAAAGAGCTTCAAATACTCCCCGTCCGGCAAAACGTTCGGATATATCGTGGGCACGACGTAAGCCTCCCCTCCGAGTACCTCTAGACACATCCTGATCGATATGCTCCTCAAGCGTGCATCTTGTCTCAACGAAATCAGCGGACGCGTCAAGATCTCTCGAATTGCCCAATGCCATGGACATGGCCTTTTCGCCAAAAGGACGCTTCCTCTTCACGTGGGAGCGTCTGACCAAGGTCGAAGACGGCGAGGCGGGACACAAAAACCTCAAAATCTGGTGGCTTGGTTCTGAGGACGAGCAGTCCGCCGACGGGACACCTCGAGAGATCGCCGGCTTCCAACAAAAATCGTTCGCCGACTGGCAGCCGCTCCTCAACGACAATGAAACACATCTCCTTCGTATTTCGGGACCGTCGGAAATCTCGATATTCGAGCTGGCCGCAGAAACGCCCGATGTCGCTTCGTTCCCGCCCGAGACGGATATCAAGACGATCGCCGAAGCATATGGTCTCCTATCGCCAGTATCCAAGCTTCGCGTAGACGGCCCTTCTATTCGCTCGATATGGCTCAGCCCTTCCAAACCCTTCTCGACAAACGGCTCGTCAGCACCCGTCGCGCCTGTATCGCAAGGAAAGGAGGGCGTTGCTATCTGGACGGGAGAGTACAAGGGAGCACCTGCCAATGTCAGCCTATACACACTGAGGGACCTTATCGACGCTGTGAGCGGCAAGGGCGGAAGCGGACCTCTTCCCGTGACGCAGGCGAGGAAAAACTTCTTCAAGGGGGACAAGGTATCTCTCAAGTGGAACAAGACGGGTAACATTGTGAGTCACTACCCCGCTCCCACCCATGCAGCGAACATTAAGTGATCTTCCGCTGTCTCAGGCTTTGTTCCTTACCACTTCAGATGTGGACGCCAGTGGAAAGTCATACTACGGTGAAACCAATCTCTATCTTATCAACCTCAACGGCCAGTACGAGTGCAAAGTCACCGTCGAAAAGGAAGGACCGATACATGACTTCGCCTGGAATCCCAATTCACGGGAGTTCGCCGTCACGTTCGGTTACGTACCCGCCCGGACGACTTTGTTCGACGCCAAAGCCAACGAGCTTCACTCGTTTGGCACGGAAGCACGAAACTATCTCAAGTATCAACCGCAAGGCCGACTTCTCCTTTCAGCAGGTTTCGGCAACTTGAACGGAAACGTCGACATTTGGGATCTGCGGAGCCGTAAAAAGGTGTGCGAGTTTGTCGCATCGAACTCGACTGTCTGCGAGTGGAGTCCTTGTGGTCGTTTTATTTTGACCGGTATCCTCAGCCCAAGATTACGGGTAGACAACGGCGTCAAAATCTGGTGGTGCGCCGGCAAACTTCTACATGTCCAGCTCATGGACGAGCTATATCAGGTGAGCGCAAAAGCTTGTTTGCACATGCCCAACTAGAATTGATCATCTTGTAGACCACCTGGCGGCCCGACCCAACAGATATTCCTTTCCCAGCTGAGCTACCGCCGGCACCGCAACCGTCTGCGAGTGTCGCACAATTCGCACCAAAGGCAACCACCGCGGCCGCGAAGCCTGCCGGCGCTTACCGACCACCGGGAGCTCGAGGAACGGCTGCTCCCGACATCTTCAAGAGACAAGAGGAAGGTGCTGCGGCTATCCCTGCTGCCGCTACTCCACGATACGTTCCCGGTCAACGCACGCCCAAACCCAGAACTGTGCCCGGCGCTGGCGCTGCAGGAGCGATGCCTAATGGCACGGCCACTCCGCCAAATGGCAAGCAAAACAAGAAGAAAAAGGCCGGTGCAGCAGGCAGCAATGCCCCCACGCCCGCGACCAGCGCACCTTCGACTCCCGTGCAAGAGGTCCCCCCACCTGTTGTTGAGAACACGGCAGATGACGCTGAGGCGGAGGCTCTGCAGAAGAAGATTCGAAACCTGAACAAGAAGGTACGTCGTCAAGCATGTTCCACCCACGCCCCGTGCCTAATCCTTTGTTGTTCCTATAGCTCAAGGCAATTCAGGAATTGAAGGACAGACGCGACAAAGGCGAGACCCTAGAAGGAACTCAGCACAAGAAGATTGACGGTGAAGGGGCCATCTTGGCGGAGCTGTCTGTTTTGGAAAAGGCCGCGGGCAAGGCCAAAAAGTGAAGAGGATGCAAGCATGGAATACGACCCACTGGAGGAAGCTGTGTGCGTCATTCAGGCGCACGGAGTTTGCCGAATCGGGGATGACGGAGTATAGGATCTTGCCAACATCTTGTATGATTCAGCACGCACGCACATGGTGTGTCATATGGAGATGACACCTAGTTCTAGATTACTATCTTTCCGTATGGTCGCGTCGTAGCCTGCTCGATGAGGCAGGATCCGACGGGGCAAGCAGCATTTTCCTGGTAACGGGGCGATGCGCGATTCGCTCCGTCGGCGAGAAATCCTTGAACACCAGTGAGACGCATTAGATACAGCAAAGGGATCGTAGGGATCATCGAAAGTTCAAGGAATGGGTTAAGCGGGGGCTTGAGGAAGCCTCGGGGGACGATCCGAGTCATGCGACGAGAGGTAAGGTAGAGCTCCCGTTACGTGCTATGAGGCATTGCTGAGAAGGCGAGAATTAGCATCCGCTGCCACGCGTTCGCGACGACGAGCAGCCAGCATACCGGTGCCGTACCGGTCGTGCGCCGTGTCAGTCGTGATTGAGATCAAAGTCATCAAACGTCTCGTACCGACAGCTCAGCCGTATAGTCCAAATTTTTGATCCTGAACTACGACATGTCCGCGCAGCCTTTCTTCAAGACGATTACCAAGGTATGTAGAGGAGAATCTCCTGTCTACAGCACCGACTGACGCAGCGCTCCCTACAGTCTTTCCGAGACGTTCCTACGGAACCTGGAGTGGATACCGCTCAGTTCTGTGATGCTGCCGAGGGCCTCGTCAAGATCTTTGGTATGTCGCGTCTCGCATAGACTACTGCTGCACGAACTTGAGCTCAAGTCCTTCTATGCATGCAGATCTCTTCGGCAACCCGGCTTTCGGAGTGGTTCAGTCCGACCTGACTGGTAACATCGCCGTAAGTTGGCCAGATGACTAAGTCGATACAATTCGCTGATTCGAATCCTGTCGGATCACAGAAAGTTCGAGCGCGATTGGCGTCACACCCGGCCCAGTCTGCTACTTTGGAAGACATGATCAAAGCGGAAAAGCCAGAGAAGAAGAAGACCGCAACGGAAGGCCTGATGTGGCTGCTCCGGTCAGTACATATCATGCAGCAGTCAACTCCTTTGCTAATGCGGTATCTCGCTTTCCAGAGGACTCAAGTTCACCGCTATCGGTCTGCGACGATCGCAGCAGAACCCGACGGAAGAACTCTCTGCTTCATTCCAAAAGGCCTACGAGGCAAGCTTGAGGCCATACCACGGCATGCTTGTCCGACCGCTGTTCTCGGTGAGTGTTCTCTGCCGAACTTGTGGAACAGCTCCTGATCCCGTTGCGTCTCGTCAACCCAGTTGGCCATGAATGCATGTCCATACCGAGCCGTTTTTTACCCAAAGCTCGGCGAGCCGCAAGCCGAAGTGCAGAAGGAACTCGACGAATGGTTGACAGGACTCGAGAAGATTGTCGCCCAGATGGAGCAGTTCTACAAGGCGGGCGGTCACGGAACGGTCTAAAGCAGCAATTCCTGCTCCGCGTTCATACCACTTAGCTGCATCGGCTTTGAAGTGTATACTTCTTGTAGCATCAATGCAATATGCATTAGTGCAAAGCTCAGCAATCAGGTCGCACGAGGGCAGCTTTTCCAGCGTCCCGGCTCTAACAACATGCATGATTGTTTCATAATGCCAGATGAGAGATGTCGTAGCCATTTGTACAACAGGTTGTGTGGTATCACTTGTGCGAAGAGCGTGCAAGCCGTGGTGCTTTGCACATTCCAGCGGCCATTCTGCAAGATGGCGTCTTTGTCCGTGATTGTCCTCGTGCGCCCAGAAAGGATTCTCTGTGAGTCGCTTTCCTTCGTCGTATTCACCATTACGACTGCTCTTGTTTGCCGACTGCTAGTGCATCCACCTTTGCGACAATGTCCTCCGTTTTGCCTCCGTCCGCACCATTGGCATCTCCCTGGGCTTCAATCATTTCTCTAGCGAGCTTGAGATCCGCCATCTGCTTGTACACCAAAGCAGTAACGTCGCTGGTGACCATGATCCCGCGATATCCTTGCTTGATCTTGCTCTCAATGAATGCTGGACCGAAGGCAAAGCCGAATACCGGCATATCGCCGTTGTTTTTGGCAGCTTTGAAGACTTGCTGGACGCAGAATTGGTATGATGCCTCTGGGCCGTCTTGCGTAGGTGGGAGACCAAGCTCTAATCGTAGGTCACCTGCTCCGATCATCGTTGCATCGACTAATCGGCAGAAGCATTAGTATCAGTGATAACTCTAAGCGCGTGTTCGAATACTGACCTCCTGGTACAGCCAGGATCTCCTGTGCATTCTCGCATCCCTTTTTGCTCTCGATTTGCATAATGATGGCAGCGTGCTCATTGTATACCTGATACAGCGACTGCTTGCCCTTTGGGAGGCCCTGCGAAAGCAACAATAGTCCGTTAGCGAGAGACGCAACCATTATGCATCTGGGGACGTACGTCCGTCAATCCAGGGACTGCCGTGAAAGGCGGATACGACCGTTTGCCCTGTGGTGGGAATCTGGGCAGGTTGAATGCATAAGTAGACATCCTGCGTTGAGGGACAGAGCAATTTACTTGGCGGCTTCAACGATCTGTTTCGCTTGTTCTGCCGTTTCTGACTAACGGAGCAACGACTAGTCAATACCGATGTCCTCTGGACTTGTCGATAATGCACATACGTGAGGAACCACAATCCCAGCCGCACCTGCATCAAGCATCCACGCTACCCATTCATGACCGAATGTCGGTATCCGAACAATCACATGAGTGTCGCCTTCCGAGCTAAGGATAGGAGGTGCGTCAGCGCCGGACATTCCATTTCGAATGACCTGACTTTGCGCAACTTACTGAGCGTGAACGCTTCTGATGATCTCCCGAGCAGTCTCAGGGCTCATGGGCGTGTGCTCAAGATCGAGGAAGAGAAAGTCAAAGCCGATGTTGGACGTGAACCTGGCGACATCGCTGTTTAGAATCGTGATGCAGCTTCCGACGAGAGTCTTGCCTGAATGCCGAGTTCAAGGTTAATTGCCATTTCGGACGACGTAGCGGTCAAAGCTGCTTACCCTGCTTCAATGCCGCTCGGAAGTCTGGTGGCTGATCAAAGCAGACTGGCCGATACACAGCCATCTTCACCTGCGAAGGTGGTGGCACCGGCAGTTTGTAGAACTGTTGGATTGCACGGTTTCCGCGGGAAGCCATGATGATCGACTGAGAGTAGATGCGTAGTCGATGCCGATATCTTCAGGACAATGTTGGCTGCGGTTGACGGGAAGGGGATGCCTCCTGTAGAGAAGGGCTGCCAGTGGCCGAAACGATGCAATGCTTGATCGGTCGCGCAGTCCAGGTGATTCTCACAGGCAGACCTGCCTTTAAGCCGGGCATGATAATCTTCAGATGACCGAGTAACGTCCTTCCTTTCGCTGCATGCATGCCAGCCGAGGAAACAAAAAGAGTGTACAGTAGTACACACCCCGCAAAGGTCTAACTTGCACACGTAAGACGATCTGCAAATTCAACGCGGTCAAGACATTTCCGAGAATATCTATTCCGGCGACAGCTTTTGCCGCTGAATGTCCCGCTTTGATGGCTAGCGAGCTAGCTTGGTGGCGTTGATCAGCTTTTTTTGTTCGCCTTCATCATTCTCCATCTCCACGTCGAGGATTCATGGCGACGCTCATGATAGCTAGAGAGGTCTAGGAATTGGCCTAGAGGGCCGCCCCAGGGAGCTGGCGAGGGCCAGAGTCCCAGGGCTCCGACTTGGCAACAGGGTAAGCTCAAGCTCGCAGTCTGCATAGCCATCAGGAAAATCTTGGAAGGGGCGGTAGTATGTTGTAGTGCATGCACGCGTACGAAATCGTATAGAAAGCTTGTGGAGGGCAGCGATGATTGGAGCCCTGCACCTGATTTTGGTGGACGGTCGGAACTGCCGCGGCGAATGTAGGCATGACAATGGGGCGTCTTGTTCGGAGCGACAATCCGAGGCCCAAAGGGATCTTGAGGAAGCCCCCAAAGAGCTCTCCACCAGCTTCACAGCTTTCTCCACCTCGAGGGAATTCGCCTAGGCCAGGCTTTGGGTGAGCCAGCTGGTGAGCCTTTGGATTAGGGGTTAGCTAGCTGGTTATTAGCTCTTTGGTTTGTCATCTTTCCCATGTCGCTCCGCTTTGCTGCGTGAAGGTGGAGGCTGCCGCGAGCGGTGGCGAGGCGAATCAATTGGCAAAGTTACCCCCGTCTCAGTCGCATATTCGCGATATACAGCCAGAGCTGTCGTGTCCTGCTTCTTGCTGTATTCTCCGATAGCCGCGATTTCGATGAGAATCCAGCCGTTCCCTGGATTCGAGCGGCGTGGCCGAATCGGCCATCGGCGCTGCCGTCTCTCGGTTGAACACCAAGACGCAAGACACTGAGGTATGTATCTCATGTCAACCTTCTTCCCATGTGCCCATGCTACGGAAGGTACTGCATATCGAAATCACTATGAAAGCGCCCCCGACAGCTCCCCCAAGGGTCTCATCAAGGCGTACTGCGGGGACTTCTGACGGGAGTACGGAATCCGCGTCGCGGAGCAGCGAGTCATATAGAAAACATCGGCCGAGCTGAAACCCACAAGGAGCTTCATCAAGTCGATCAGGCGCTCGAGAACTTTCAGGTGCTTCGTGCTTCTCGTTACATTCCTGATGACGGACTCGGTGACATCCTCAACCATTGCCCCGCGGCTCTCAAAGACAAAGCAGATCATCCTGAATCTTGGCTTCATGTTTGCGCAGTCTCTGGATAGAACCGCAGTGATTATGTACTTGAGCGTCAACATCTCGCTTACTGGTATGGACCCCGTTGCTTACGGGGAAACAAAAAAACGACACCTGCGGATCCCCAGCTGATGCCCGCCTTTCTGTGAAAGGTAGCAACGTATGCATATGCGACCAACCGATCGGACGCGGTCATACCCGAGGCTATCCTCAAGGTAAACCTTCCGGGGAAAATCTGAATCGTGAAGTTCGTGCATATTTATGTTATAACTGGGGACCCAGGCCTGCTCAGTCAGCCCTTGATGTCCAGGCGCTGATGAAAGGCAAGGCCATTGGATTTGGCTGAGCGCTGGAGTCAACTCAGGAGACCTGAGAGCTGACTCGAGGGAGATCTCGTTGACCACGTGATCGAGGTTATCGAGCCTGGCATGCAGCGACACGTTGCTCCTCCGTCTCGTCTTGTAGTCAGAGTCGCATATACAGAGCCTACACGGTTTTGCCTATAACGTCATCGTTTCGGCTGTTCGACCTCACGCAGTCACATGAATAGCGGTGAGACCGTAAGCTTGTATCCTTTTGTCGTCAGGCATTCCTGACAAGGTCAGCGTTACATCCTCCCTGTGAAAATGAATGTCTTTATGTATGGGTCGAGCCCTAACGCCTCGCGATCCCTGGCGATAATGGCGCTGTGGTCGTTATCGAGGACGGCGGCGAATCAAGCGACGAAGACGCTCAATTCGCTGCGCAACTACCCTCAGTTAGGGTGTCATCACAGAATACACTGGAAGATAAAGACATTTCGGCGTACAGGCGATGCTCATCATCTCCAGTACTTGGCGTCTTGCGTTCTACAAACACAGCAAGGCAGATGAACTGCAAATCTCGATCGCAGAAGTTGCTGGACCTGCCGCGCTCGTCGCGAAACTACAGCTGAATGATAAAGTGTCCGGTTGCGCACCTCAACTCATCGTCAAGGTGTCAACATGGTTGGTGTCCTGTAGTCATCTTTCGCAGGTCGCCTCGCTGGCACATATCAACGTTTCAGCTTGACTCCTCAGGAGAAGACCAATTCCGGTCGCGACAGTGGCTTGCGCTTGAGTAGTTGCCCGCGTCATCATCTCATGGCCCGAAGTCCGATCGCGCGAATCGATCCTGGCTCAACCAAAGATTACCATGTTGGCTTCATAGATCTGGACTGTCGCCATAGCGATTCAGCACTTTTGCTTTCAGAACACAAATCACGATGTTGCGAACCCGAGCTATCCCCCTGGCCAAGAGCATCGCTCGACCGGTATGCATTTGGTAACTGCTCACAGCCGGCTGCAGCTCATACTCCGATTTTCGTCTCTCAGGTTCAACTGACGCAGCGACGAGGATATGCTGCTGGAGGTGCTGGTGGTGGTTCCAGTGAGTACCGAAGCGCGAGACACGCCCGGGAGCGATGCTGATCCTGCTTCCCGCCAGACCTTCCTCTGGCCTTGGGTCTCGCCGGTATCGTGCGTATAAACGCTAGAGCTCTGAATCCAGCCAAAGCTCGACCTTGACACAATCTCCAAACTGACTTACGATATTTCAATCTCGACAGGCCGGTCTCGCTGGCTATGTCTACATGGACCGATGTTAGTGTCACCGAACTTCAGATTTCGGACTTGCAATTGACTGACATTCTTCCCTTCAGCCTCTCGAGCCGCCACATCCGCCAATGCGAATGAATATGCTGACCGAGCCAAGGATGCCGCGGGACAAGCCAAAGGATACGTCAATGAGCGAACCTCTGCTGCGTCCGCCAACGCCAACGAGTTCATCGGCCGAGCCAAGGATGCCGTTGAGGATGCCGCCGACAAGGCAAAGGGATTCATGCATGAGCGAACCGCCGCTGCCAGTGCCAACCTGAACGAAGCCATCGGTCGGGACCCTTCTGCATCTTCTACGGGTGAAGATGTGAAGAACAAGGCTCAGGCCGCCGGTGCTGCCGTTTCCGCTAACACCAATGAAGCTGTTGATGAGGCGAAGGACGCTGTCAAGAACGCGAAGGACACCGTTACCGGGCCTTTTGACCAGGAGAAGAAGGCCACCGGTGAAGCTGGTGCTGGTGTTGTCCAGGCTTTAATCAAGAACAACTGGGTCGACTTCAAGCTTGAAAAGGTTGAGCCGTACAACCACAACACTAACATGTGAGTCGGCTTTTCAGAACCTCAGCTCCTGCTGTCTTACGCCTTTGCCTTAGCTACACCTTCTCCTTCCCGGACCCTAACGCCACTGCCGGTGGACAAACCGCCTCCGCTTTGCTGGTTAAGGCTACCGACGCCCAGTCGTGTCTGGATGACAAGGGAAAGCCTGTTATTCGACCTTACACCCCTATTTCTCCTCAAGATCAGAGGGGTACTCTGCAATTGATGGTCAAGGTTTACGAAGTAGGTGTATTGACAACGTCATTTCGCATATCTGACTGAACTCCTTTTCGTCTCTCAGAACGGCAAGATGTCGCAGCACATCAATCACCTCAAGCCCGGAGAGACCTTGTCGTTCAAGGGCCCCATCGCCAAATATGTCTACAAGCCGAACGAGTTCGCTCACGGTTTCGCCATCGGTGGTGGAAGTGGTATCACTCCCATGTACCAGATGATTACTCACTCGTTGGAGCTTCCCGGAGACAACACCAAGTGGACGCTCATGTTCGCAAACGTTACCGAGAAGGACATCTGTAAGTCTCTGGATTGCATAAGCTACCTGTAGATGTTGATTGTGCGCGCGCGTCTTCCAGTGCTCAAGGAACGATGGGACAAGCTCGCCAAGCAGCACCCGGATAGGTTCCAGGTCGTCTACTCGCTTGACAAGCCCCCTTACTTCTGGCGAGGCGAGAAGGGTTACATTACCAAGGACATGATCTCCAAGTACATCCCGCAATCGAATGCCAAGGACGTCAAGGTACGTGGGCGGGTCTCTCCAGTGAAACAAGCAACAATACTGACGTTTGCCAATCTCTTGCTTTCCTGCATATAGTTCTTCGTCTGTGGACCGTGCGTAATGGCTCTCGGTCAGGTGACCTGATACTAATGTTTCTTTTCTCCTTCAGTCCCGGCCAGTATGCCGCTGTCTGTGGTCCCAAGGACGGCATGAAGCAGGGCGAAATCAAGGGTGCCCTGGGTGAACTGGGCTACGACAACGACCACGTCTTCAAGTTCTAAGTAATGTTAAATATAGAAGAAAACTAAGAGCCACGTAGGGCATATGCCAACACTATGTAAGGCGTGCGAGCCATCGGTCAATGAATAGCACAAATAGCAAGGGCGAGTTCAGGACGGGTCGTAAGCGCGTGAGCCACCTGACATGCAACAAAAGGTCCGAATGACATGCAACAAAAGGTCCGAACATGGATTTCTCCAAATACCGCCTGGAAGTCGAGCGTTTGCATGTCCATACATGATATCAGCTTCATTGCCAGCGCGATCAATACAGTCGAGATGTTGCATTGCATGTGACTGTGCCGAGCGTCGAAAGTGAATCACCGAAACGATACCGAAGCTCGGCTGATTCGCCAAAGTGGCGGAATCAAATGTCGCTTGGCCCGCTCGGTCTCGTCCGCCGGCTCGTCCTCCTGCCACTTCGACCGAGGAACAAAACTCGATGAGGAGGTTGCATCGTCTCCTCGAGCGAGCAAGGCCCGTCGGCGTGATCATCCAATAGAGCGACGTTCTTGAAAAGAAAGGGCGTAGAGAAGAGATACGTATCGATACCCTGGCGATACCCCTGTGTAATTACACTTGAAACGTCTACGTTGAACTAGAACGCGGACAATATGGACATCGAAGCGTGAGCCTTTACACTTAAACCGCATGATCCCAAGCTGATAGTCTACGTGTCTTCAGATTCCGAAAGGCAGGCTACCAAGCCGTAGACGCCATATGTGACTATTACACCAAAATCCGGGAGATGCCTGTCAACGCAACCGTCGAGCCGGGATACTTGGTAAAGCAACTTCCAGGTATGTGGAATTTCCTCCCATCGCCCATGACATGATTCCTGACCTTGCAACCTAGACCAGGCTCCCGAGAAGGGAGAAGACTTCTCCGTCATTGCAAGCGACTTTCAATCTAAAATCCTGCCAGGCATCACGCATTGGCAGCACCCCAGTTTCTTCGCCTACTTCCCGTCGATAACAAACTTTGAATCTATCCTAGCCGACATGTATGCTACAAGCGTGAGCAATCCTGGTTTCAACGTAAGTGATCCCAACCGCTCCGAAGCTTCGTGCCTTGACCTCTTCCGGATAGTGGAGTTGCTCGCCCGCTTGCACGGAATTGGAGATGGTTGTCATGGACTGGGCCGCGAAGCTCTTTGGCTTGAATGAAGTCTTTCACGGACAGTCCGGCGTTGGTGGAGGCATTATCCTTGTCAGTGCTTGAAGCTTTGGCCACGCCAATGTAGCTAACGCCCGATATCTACGCAGGGCTCCGCGTCGGAAGCTTGTCTTACCGTAGCCGTAGCTGCTAGAGAACGTTGTCTCCGGATTCTCGTCGAGAACCAAGTCACGGAGAAGGTCTCAAAGGTCAACGGGACTGTCAACAGCGATTCCGCTCGAGGCTCCGGAATCATGACTGGGATCGATGGCGCTCGAGTCAAGGCCACGCAAGTCGTCATACCGGAGGAGCTGAGAGCAAGCAGTACATCGAGAATGGTCATGTACGGGAGCACACAGACACACAGCATCGGCAAGAAGGTCACTGTGATCACCAGTCGAGTGGGCTAGAGTAGCTGACAGTATCTCTGGCAGGCGGCGATCATCTTGGGAATGCAGTTCAGGGCTTTGCCAACATATCGAAAGGACGACTATGCGCTTCGCGCTGATGTCGTTCAGGAGGCATTGACGGAAGACACCAAGAAAGGCCTGATACCATTTATGCTCAGTGTGTGAAGCTTCTGCGTATTCGGCGCGAAATCTTACAACCCTTTCGTTTGCCATTGCCCTGACAGTCGCTACAGTCGGGTCGACAAATACCGGTACCATCGATCATATCGGTGACATTGGTCAAGTCCGTAAGTCTGCCGCAAGATTCCGAATATTGGCATGCTATTGACTTTATGGTCGACATAAAGTCAAGGATTTCCCCACCGTCTTCCTGCATGTTGACGCTGCAGTATGTCTCCCCTGCCCGTAACGGTCGTGCCAGACATTCTGACTATGTTCTGCGCGTCAATAAAGTGGGCCGGCGTATGCATGGCACTTCTGGAGCTTCGCGCGAAACTCCAACTCGATGCTATCAACACCTACGCACACTCCTTTAGCACAAACTTCCATAAATGGGGGTTGGTGGCGTTTGACGCGACGGCACTTTGGGTTAGGGATAGGGAATTGTTGACGTCTGCGCTTGATGTGACTCCGGCCTATTTGCGCACGGCGCAAGGTGATGCAGGTGAGTCGTTCCGTGCGCGTCAGGCGATCCTCATTATCGACTCATCGTATCCGCTTCTTCAGGCGCAGTAATTGATTATAGAAATTGGCAGTTGGCAGTCCGTACTTCGGTGTCTGGGTGACCTTAGACGACGAAGCTGACTGGCCCTTATCCTGCCAGCTCGGAAGACGCTTCCGGTCGTTGAAGGTATGGTTCGTGTTGAGGAGTTATGGTGTCGAGGGTTACCAGAAGCATCTGCGCGGCGTGAGTTTCGCTCGCCGCTGTTCTCCCATATAAATTCATAGCTGACGACAACACCTATTAGGGATTGGAGATGGCTGATTACCTCGAAAGGATGATCGAGGAATCGCCCGACTTTGAGCTACTCGTTCCGAAGTCGCTCGCGCTCTTGGTGTTCCGATACCATCCTCAAGATCGGGCATACACACAATCGGAATTGAACACACTCAACAAAAAGTTGCACGCAGCATTGGCGACGAGGGGCGACATTATCTTGACTCAGACGGTGCTGCCTGCGGAAAATGGGGAAGAGGGGACGTTCTGTATCCGTTTTTCATTGGGGAATGCCAGGACGGAGAAGAAGGATGTCGAGCAGGGCTGGGATCTGGTTGTAAGACTCGCACACGAGGTGGCTAAATAGGTTGGTTATACGCTATATCCAAGAGGGCCGCATAGCGATTTGTCATTCCTATTCTTTGTAGTATACCCGCTCATGGGCCATCTCCGACTTGGACCCGATCCGGAACGTGCCGTCTTCCTGTACGAGTCCCATATGGTGCAGCTGTTTCTTCATACTGTCGAGCAGGATCTCGCGTGCGTGTTGACGGATGAAACGGTTTGGCCATGTGCTCGTCGCTTGGTCGAAGAAGACATTCTCGAGTCGATCACAGATGCCCTTGATGTCGTGCGAATTGAGCGGGATCTGCACAAAAGGGGCGAAAGGCGTAAACATCTCCCGTCCAAACCCTTTCCTCCCCTTCAACTACTCACCATATTAGGCACGGACCATTGGAACGTAAAGCCCTTTTGCGTCGGCTGGACCATAGCCGTATCTGAGCACAGGATGATCCCCGTACGGACGTGTTTCTCCGACTCGAAGGCCGGCTCGAGTGAGCGATCCCAATGCAGGACTGAGGAGCCTGGGAAATGTCTATTCGTCCAAGCGGATGTGAATCGCGCATTAGAGATAAGGTCATGAGGGAAAGAAGCATGGACTAACCCTCCGCATTGTATAACATTAACGCCGTCTTCGAGCGGCGCTTCGTTATGGAACCATTCGATTTCCCCTGGCTTGGCGTCCGAAGAGCGTTGGAACCAGTGCGCATCGGCTTTGGCGATGAGGAGCGGTACGCGCAGGCATCGGGCCCAGGTGAGGCTTGTTGAGTAGAACTGTTGTCATATGACATCTGAATGAGTACCGGAAACGGACAGGAGGAAAGGGTGCGTACGTGTGGGTGAGAGATGGCAATGGCTTTTAATGGCGGATCGAGAGCGCGTAGCTCGTGGAACAGGTTGTGGGAGAGGAAAGCATTGCAGTCCCACATGTACGTCGCGCGTGACGTCTTGATCAGAATAGCTGAAGGATATGCCGCACATGAGAACTCGTCTGCCGGGACTCCAAACGAAGAAAGGCGGAGACGTACGGGTTTGTCCGATTCCCGTGGAGGGCTCGGTGTGAATGAACAAGATGCGTTCGTCTTGCTCGTCCGGGACGATCTTGTTGATATGCCCTTCTTCGGCCAGCTGGCGCAGCGACGTCCATGCTTGTCCCGTAGGAGGAACGAACTGTCTATGCAGGATATAAGTGTCAGGAGAAATGAGTCGAGAGCGCAAGGCTTACCTTGGATCCAGACAGATGGGACATTCAGTGCGCGCTCCGGCGGGATACTGAGTCATGCATGCCTTGCATATCGGGAGATCGGCGTCGTCGTGCCAAGGCTGGAGGGACATTGTGCGTGGGAAGGGAGCTTGAACAGATACCGAGAGAGGGCAGGGCTGATGGAAACGTCGGCGGTAATCCCTGTGCCGAGTTTCGTTATATAGCTGGCTACACGTACAGTACTGGAATGCTAAGAGGTGTTCCACATTCGTCAGCTAGCTGCTTGCTCATGACGCAAATAGCATCCGCGCCTCGTGTTTCACCGACTCGCGCTCGCCCTGCGGCTTCTTCATCTCGTGTCAATCCCGTCCATCAATAGGAGAAACCGCTCATCCCGCGATATATACCTCCCTTCCGTCGCATCCCCTCAAGTCGTATCTACCAGCGATCAGTACCAGCCTCCAAACCATGTCTGTTATCAAGACAGCCACCCTTGGCACGAAGCAGGTTCCTGCGCTCTGTCTCGGTGAGCTCTCAAAGGCCGGGATGAGCGTCTTTCCGTGAACGCTCACTTGTTGAGCCCTCGATAGGTACTTGGGCCTGGGGAGACAAGGTAAGCCAAAGGGATCCCTTCCCCCTCACCTGCTGATCCCGATGTCTCCTCCTTGTTCAGCACGTATGGGATTACCAAGAAGCCCGAGACTATGAGAACCTCAAGCAAACATGGAAGGCGTGTGAAGAGCTCGGTCTTTCGTTCTACGATACGGCCGAGATCTATGGCTACGGCGAATCCGAACGGATCATTGGAAAGCTTCTGAAGGATTCGTCCGAAGAATATAGGCAGAAGGTAACAATCGCGACCAAGTGTAAGTGGAACTCGTTTTGCGGGAATGGCAGCGCGAGGCAGACGAAGCGAATCATCGTCAGACCTTCCATTTCCGCATCCTGGGAACTGGTTCTTCTTTCGTCCGGCGATCGTTACGGCCTGCAAGAAATCACTCGAACGTCTGGGCGTCGATCAAGTGGACCTTTATCAGGTGAGTTGGCATAACCGATCCCGGAATCGGTCAGGATCTGACAACCCACGATCCCCTCAGATCCACGGCGCGACGAGCCTTCCGTTCCACTCGTGGGAGGCGCAAGGTGCACAGCTCGCTCAATGTGTCAAGCTCGGATATGCAAAACAAGTCGGCGTCAGGTATGGCTCCCCTATCGATTGACCCGCTCGAAAGGGGTAATGCTGAGACGCCTAATCCGTTACATAGCAACTTCAACAAGGATGAGCTGTAGGCTCCTGGGCCGTGAGGCAGACAGGCTGTGCTCGCTGACGGTATCTGCGCTCGATAGGATCCACATGTACGACATTCTCCAATCGCATGGCGTACAACTCGCATCGAATCAAGTCGAATACAGCCTCTTGCGTACGTTGCCCGAAGACAGCGGCCTCTTCGCGGCAATGAAGGAACGAGGAATTGCTCTCTTGGCCTGTACGTCCACCGTTCAACGTGTCTTCCCGCCTCAAGGCTCATCCCTGCCACCGAATGCCCCTTCTCCCGTCGGCAACTCACACAGACTCTCCCCTCGGCCAAGGCCGTCTTACCGGCAAATACTCGGCGGCGAACCCACCTCCCTCGGGCCGTCGATTCTCCAACATGCCAATGCAAGAGCTCGAGCCCCTCTTGGAAACGATGCGCACGATCGCGGCGAAGCACGATGTACCCGTGTCGGCCGTTGCGCTGAATTGGGTGATTTGTAAAGGGGCGATTCCGCTCGGTGGTGCCAAGAATCGGGAACAGGCGGAACAGGTGCGGACGACGCTCTGAAAGGGTCGAGTGGAAGGGTGCTGATGACTGATTTTCTTATCGACCTGATAGAATGCCAAGGCTTTGACGTTCACGCTGACACCCGAGGAGGTCAAGGAGCTGTCTGCAAAATCATTCCAGGGCAAAACGTTAGTTGATTCGTAGACAAGGCCGGAACTAAGTCTGGTTACTGACATGCATCTACAGGTCGTTCTGGCAACACGGTTGAGGTAGACTGCGAAGGGCCTCAAGGCGATCGGCAACTATAGATTCCTTGGCTCAGACTCCTTGCAATGCAAGGGAACCTTCCTGCACCTGTGCATATTTCTTGATCCGTGCAATTAATCTGGACTTTAGGTATTTCGATACAATCTGTGATGGTCATACTCTTCGAAGAAGATATGCTCGCATCCGCAATGTCAACTACTTGAAAAATGCACAATTAAACCGGCTGTCCGCAATTTCAGACCTCCTTTCTCATATCACACAATCACCACATGACGCGACCATCCTACTTTGCCTTGGCGAAACCAACGGCGTCTGTGAGAGAGAATCAGCTACTGCTTTGATATACACGTCCTGACCACTCACTCCTGCCCAAATCGTAGACGGTGTAGTACTTTCGCAAGAAAGTGTCACCGACGATCCAAAGGGGACCGGTGGGCGCCGGGATGTCCATTCCGGTGAAGGACGAAATGCAAGTTCCGCCGGCGTTCAGGATGTAGTCGGATCCCTTCAAGGTGTAAGGCTTGCCGCCAAAGTGCAAGGTAAAGTCGGGCAAATCGGGGATCTTGGCGCAGTCGATCTGGTATTGGCCGTTCCATGACTTGGTAGCGCCGATCCTGAGGGGAAAGTCAGCACTGTCAATGAAGAGGACATTAAGAAAACCTACTCCTTGTGCAACATCTCGGCGACATCCGAGGGCATGACAATCAACGACGTTCCGGTATCAATCGCGGCGCCGGTACCCTCGAGCTCGAGCTCCTCATCGCCAAAGCCAATCTTCTCGAGTTCGACCTCCCAGTATCCCTTTCGTCGGATGGGAACGTAGGTGACTTTGCCCTCGTACGCGCTATCGTCGGTTCCGCCGAAAATGCACTCTCCTCCGTCGGCGTCGGACGAGCCGAGGCGGAAGGAAAAGATGGGCTCGTCGAGGAGCTTCTGGTCGATCATGTTGTAGAAGGGGGGCGGGATGTGGTTGACACTACGGAATGACGAAAAGGAGATAAGATACTGGGAGACGTGAACAAGAGTCGGTCGGACTTACGAGATGGTGTCGTACGCCAAACCGAGGATTCCGTCAAACTTGCCGAAAGCAAACGCCAATCCGGGTTCCTTGGTCGTCTCACCAAACAACTGGTTCTTGACCTTCAGGTCGCCAATCTCGAGCACATCCCTGCTGATGTAGCCCTCAACGGATCCCGAACCGTACTGGATCGCGAAGGCCGATCCGTTCTGCTTGTAGGTAGAGGAAGCCGTGGCGTCGTACTTTGCGTGCAGGAAACAGGCGATGCTGGTGCAGCTGGCTCCCGGGACCCAAAGGTTCGATGATCCAGTATCGAGCACGACTTTGAAGCTTTGCGGAGGCGTACCGAGGCCGATCTCGGCGTAGTACTGAAGGTTGGAGTAGTCTGGCGCGAACGGTAAGCGACGATTGAACGATGAGAAAAGGAAAGACAGTACGAACCACTGAGGGGAACACCGTGTCCGCCCTGGACCATCCGCTTGCCCAAGCCTTGCTCGACCTCGACACGCTCGATCTCCTCGATCATCTGCGTCCAGAATCGCTCGTGCTCCTCCTTGTCTTCGACATGGCGGAACTTGCGTCCGTGACCGCCGGATCCACCGAGAGGCTTCTGCTTGATAGCATCGAGGGCTCCCTCGATGGTTTGAGGGATGGTGTGCTTGTAGCCCAACCATGCGGCTTCCCGAGAAGGAGAGAAGGCAGGAGTGTCGGCAAGGGGGATCTTGTTGAGCTTCATGCTGTGGATCGGAGAAGAAGGCGATGACGTGTTAGTTGAGTGGAATGGAGGGGAATGCATCCCCGTGCGCTGCTGCTTACCGATGGACGCCAGCATCGACGCCAGTCATGACCACAGCCAAGGCTGCGGATAGGTAGAGAGCGGTCTTCATTGTGTGATGGGAAAAGGATAAGGAACGGTGACGGTGAGGGGCAACGGAGGCGACGATGAAGGCCATGATATACCGCAGCAGGCTTGCGCGGCGAGCCAGTCCGGATGCAAATGAGTCATGGCGAAACCCGGATCAGGAAGTTATCCGGGGAGGAATACACGTCAGTGGGGAGTGGCGGGATCGTCTCGCTGGTTCGTCGATCTGCTTTATAGGAGATTTTTCTGACTTCGGTGAGGTCTCTGGCTGAGATGAAGCGTGAAGTATGGTTGAGGGAGACGTAAACCGGCAAACCGACGACCACAGCACGATAATGCTGTGCAGGGAAGGCTGTTTAGGTAAGCACGTAGAAATTCCCCATTCATCACGTGACTGTATAGTAATTAGCGAAATTTGGGCCGATTGATCTTTGAGCAGCGAGTACAAGAAGAGCTCCTGTTCCCATGTTTCTGCATCACTGTTCGTCAACCCGGCCATCAAATAAGACAGCCTCAATCTATGGATCAGATACGCTGCATCCATCGACAGCCACCCTCTTTCGTCTGCTCTTAGTGGAAGGATGCAGGGTACCGTCTTTGGTCAAGCTCTCATTGCACTGGAATCGGTCACTCGTGCCGGATAGTGGGATCTGCGTTTCGTCCACCGTTCGAGGTCTATTCTGTGTGAGCATTTCTTTCTCGTCTCTTCCTCCTTCCTCTCCCTCTTGCTCCGATGCAAAGCCATGGTCTTTAGATCCGCTACCAAGGAGCTCAGCCTCCGGAGTACAGGCGAGCCCTCGTGGCTCGCCCGACTCTTATTGGTTGGTAGTCGATGAGTCATACCCGTGGAAGATCGATACCCTCTCATTCCCCCACCTATGTGGCCGAAACGCTCCTGGTCTCGTCCTTTCTTTCCTGTCTTCGGGCAACGGGATCGAGGCGAGAGCAGATCCGGAGGGCTTTCATTCCAAACGGTCGTGTGTCTCGGTGGATTCATGTACTCGTCTTGAGTACCCGCCGCGCCTCGCTTGGTCATTCTCGCGGGGCAAGGGACAAGTGTACCGGAAAGCCCATCTTATTCCGGGTCCGCGCGAGTCGTGTCCGGGGGTTGCTTGCCTGCTCGGCCATCCTTTTTGGTATGGCGGGGACTTTTGGGCGCTGGAGGGTGCCGTTGGCGAGTGCGGCCGATGTGTTCTTTGATTAAGCCTTTTTTGCCGTGCTGTATGAGATATATATGCGCGGCGGGCTCCCTTGATGCTAGAATACGCCCGGTTCCACTCTGACGGACAAACTTTCCTTGTCGAGTTGTATGTCTTAGAATGATTATATCGGTATGCCTGTGCAAATACCTGCTACTCGGCACGGCTTTCATTGCTTTCGTTGGACTTTGTATGATTGCATATCATCACGACTTGTCGATTCCCGTCCTCTCTGCCGGAGTGTCGTCGACGCATGTCATCTCGCAATTCTCTTTGATTGTATTTGATTGCACTCCCTTTCCTTTACCCATTGATACAACTTGCAAGATCATAGCGGTGAGGTCCAAGTCGATCCGTTCTCCTCATTGAAATTGCCCAAGCTATCTAGCCCCGACAAGCAATAGCGACACCTCGGCTCTCTGCCGCTTGCGCACTACAACTTCGCCTTGACCAATGATCCACCATCAACGGGGATCGTAGCACTGCCCGCATTGTTGTCAGCGCGCGCCCTCACGCACGGTATTGGCACAACTCACCCGGTAGTGTACGCTCCGGCCCGTCCCGACAAGAACAAGCACACACCGGCCACATCCTCGGGCGTTCCGATTCGACCCAATGGCACACCATTGAGGATCGAGTCCTTGTTCTTCTCAAGCGTCTCCTTCATCATCTTGGATTGGAAGGGACCGCATGCGAGCGTGTTGACGGTAATGCCTTCAGGACCCAATCGAGAGGCGAGGACCCGCGAAAGGCTGGGCAGCGTGTCAGCGAGGGAGAAACGGCGATATGATGAGGCGACTTACTGGTGCAGCGCTGCCTTGGAAGACGAGTATGCGTAGGTTTCCAAGGCCGGAGGGTCGACACCGTTAACGGAACCGATCTATACCAGTGGCCGCTAGTCAGCACCGTTTGGGGAGGACCTGGCCATATCTCTCACATTGATGATCCTTGCGACACCGTCTTTCTTCTGAGCGGCACGGAGCAAGGGAAGAGCCTTTTGCGTGATAGTGAAGACTCTGTTGATGTTCAAGTTCATGACCTATTCGAGACAAACGGTAAATAGAGGTTCTGCGTTCGTTATGGATAGACTTGCCTTTTGGAATGCAGCGTCCGGGTATTCATCAAGAGGAGCTCCCCAGTTGGCACCAGAATTGTTGACGAGAACGTTCAAGGCTGTGAGGAGCCTAAATCAGTAAACAGGCATACGAGCGTACTGCCGGAAACTCACTCTCTTCTCTCTTGCTCAGCTCGCCAATAAGTTTGACAATGTCTTCGTACTTTGACAAGTCTGCAGCAAGGGCAATGCATTTTCCAGGGCCCTGCTTGTTGAGTCGCTGAGCCGTGGCTTCGCAGGCTTTGATGTCACGGGAAGCAATGTAGACCTGGAAGGCAGATTGATGTCAACACGACACCTTCTTGACGGTATCGAGATTACGTACCTTGGCACCGTTGGAGACGTAGCCCTCGGCAATCATCTCTCCGATACCCCTTCCTCCACCAGTCACGAGGACAACCTATTGAGACGAAGCCAACGCCAACACTGTTAGCTATCGGACACTCCGGGTGGCCGGTATGGACATACCTTGTCCTTGACATCGAACAACTGGGCAGCGTGCATCTTCGGTATAGTGTTGAGGGTAGGTGTAGTTGTCTGACGGATGCTATGGAGAGCTCTTCTCATCAACTTTGGTGTGTCAGCTTGACGGAGATGTCGCTGCCAGTCGGCTGCATGTTGGACTTCAAATGCATTGCGAACGCTGTTGCGAATGGACCCTACCCGGTTGTCGAGTCGTTCCCGAGCAGCCGGCGGGATTTCGAGATTACGTAAGGCGGAAGTTGGGCTCCATGCTTGTTCTGCTTCTCGGAGATGACCCCTCCGTTCTGATGACAAGCATCGACCGACGTTGAATCGGTGTCGAACAGAGAAACGCTTCCAATGTGAACGGACGCGACGCAAAGCAATAGATAGGGCAACAGCAGAGTTGTGGAGTCTGCTCAATCAACGGCGACCGCCGATGAATATTGCATCAGGGCTGACCGCAGCCCGCCTTGTAGCTACGTATGCACAAATACTGTTCGAGACAAGCATGGAAACATATACCCTGACTGTTGTGAAGCATGCACGAGACCTCTTCGGACATGAGGGAATCTCAGATAAAAGTGACGGCCTTGCTCAGCCCGAAGGCGAAAGGATCTTGTGATTCCCCCTAAATCCCTGTCCGTGCTTCATGGCACTCCCGCAGTTCCCGCATTTGCCGTGAGAGCCTTGAATGGAAAAAGTCGGAGCCACCGAAGAAGGGTTGGTGACAACAATTAGACAGCCGAGGAGACTAGATGAGACTCCTGCAAGAGCATCGCGCAGACTCTCTTCATTTCAGTAAATCGCGTTAGAATCGCGATCCCTCCATTCCATTCTTCATGTGCTATCATACTTGTCTTCATGTGACTGGGTTCAGCGACGCGTCCTCGGTCTTCTCTTTGCTGCCGCGAAACCCCTGGAAATCCCAGGTACCCGAGCTTGCGCGTGCTCGAATCGAGTCACCGGGCCGAGAGGTCTCCGACAGAAGCCAGTTGAGCAATTCTGAAACGAGGGTCGTCGTCCCTTTGTTTGGATACTAGGCTAAGGGCAAGCCGACTGGGCCCTCAAAGCTGTCCTCATTGGGTCTAGCAGCTCGTCTCAGTGTCGTCTCAGTATTCTGCGTTCGACAGCCTTTTCGAAAAGCTGGTTCACAGATCACATTCGCGTAGTCGATGAGTTTATACGTGTACCTAGTCGTGCATGGCTCCTTTCCCATCTATTACAATCTGCATAGCTCTGTGTAGAGAAGACCCAACCCAGATCGCTGCTGAACAGCCTGTGAGGGGACTTTACTGAAAGGACAGCAAAGCTTGCTGATCACAAGGTTCAAAGCATGTCTTCAATTCTGGCAGTATGGGAGGATTAGGGAAGTAGCCCCTTTACCCGCATGGAATATGGAAGTCCATCGGACGCCAGTCTTGGAAGTTGACTGAACGTCTATCTTCCCGCCGGAGTTACTGCTATCACCCCATTAGATAAACGTCATCGACATCGGTCGTCATCACGACAACGTCGACGTGACAGGGCCACAGTAGAAGCCCCTTCATCATCTCCCTGTCACAATCCCGTGAGATCAGGAGCTTGAACACGATTTGAAACAGCTATGAACGGCTGATCCGACCCGATTCCGCACAACAGATCGTCATCGTCGTTCCGACTTCCGCTTGATCACCTGCGTCCGAAAGCTAGTTGAGCCATGCCATGTGATGTAGTGCGTGAGTGACTGAGGAGCACAAGTCAAAGCGACTCTCACATTTGAGCGGCGACGTTCATTGTCCTGGATGGCTAGAGGCGTAGGATAGACGTAGGACGGTCATCTCATCTCGCTCTCATGCATGTGATGTTCAAGCGGTCTTCCACGCTGACATCCTGTGCCGCACTTGTGGCATGGCTCCATATTATGTCAGTGCCCTCGAGTTCCCTCCCCCATAGACTTGTGTCTGCCACCAAGCCCTTGATTGCTGGCAGTACTGATCCTTTTTGCGGGGAGAGTGCCCAAAAGCATCTGTCAAGAGTGAAGTATCCAGTTCGTGCTCTCAATCAAATAGTTAGGACTTAACCATCATGATTGTGCTGCTACGGGCACAGCGAGAGCGATGTGGTACGCAATCCGGCGGAGCAGAGTTTATACATACCCAATCGGCTGATTCAACCAATTACTCAACCAAGTTCCTCGAGATGATTCAGCAAGGCGATTCCCGTACAGTATGCGTTAACCTCCTGTAATGTTTACTGTGAGCTCGATCTGGTGCTTCAGTTGGAGGGTGCTGGCTGATGACTCTCTTGTTTGATCATGGTATCTGAGTGTCATTTCTACGCTGAGATCGCTCTCTAGTGGTTGGATCCATTGATCGATTGCTACATAGCAGTTTCGAAAGCAGGTTCGAATCTGGGTACTTCAACTGGGAGCTTGCAGTTCTCAGCTTGCAGTTCTCCCAGCTGTTCTTCCATCACCTTTATCTTATCGGATTAGAAGCTGATTAAGAGGAATGTTCGATCACTTGCGAGCGGGATGAGCTAGCTCATGAGCTGCGGGATGGCCTCGGGTACGCCTCGCGAGCGGCCACGGGGACAATGATCGGCGATCGAAAAAGAGCTCACGTGGATCATTTCAGGGACTTGAAGAATGGGGTATCAACGAAAATACTTTTTCTCGTCAACAAGCGGTGGAGAAACGTGTGGAGAAGCGGCTGAAGAAGTTTATCGGAAGATCCCCCGGTTTTTTATCTTCGACTTTTTGGCTTTTGTGACGTTGTGCAAACGTTGTGCTGCGCTGCCAGACAACCTGACTCGTGAGGGCAAGGAAAAGGTGACCTCGCTGATCCAGGGCTTCAGGAATCGATTACAGCGGCCGGGCCTGACTGAAAAAAGTCCGCAGATTGGCCGGGATCATGGGAACTGCGATCACTAATGTCATATTCCGGAAAAGCCGCATAGGCCCCTTTCGAGGGTGGTGCACCGTGGAAGCGAGGACGTCGAAGAGACTGGCGAACGAACAATTGATGAATCAGGGTTGGAGAAGGAGTCAAAAATGGTTTGGAGATCTTCACGCTTCACGCAGTCTTCTTGCCTGATTGCGACAACGGCTGCAGGTGAACAAGCTAATTTCAGCTTGACACCCTGCTTTACTACCTCGGTTTTCACAGGCTCCATACATGATCTCCAGATATATAATCCATTGCGTTTGACTCTTTCCTCTTTCGTCCACTCTCTTCCCTCAAACCACCACCTTTCGACTTCAGTCTTCATCAACAACAAGGATCTCGTCAGATCCCCCTTCCATTCCTTCCCCACAACCAAGACAATCGCGTCTTAGCCTTGTCCACCGCGACACCCTACAACAACCAACTTCAACCTCGACCCTCAATAAAATGTTCGCTCAGCTCTCTGTCGTTGCTCTCGGCCTTGCCGTCGCCAACGCCGCTCCCCTCTCGGTCACCTCGTCTTCGGCTAAGCCCGCTCCTACCGGATGGGCTACCGGCTACCTCGAGCCTTACCAGGAGTACAACATCCGATACAACGCCCTCGACTGCAAGAGCCAGCACAACACCACCTTCTTCGCTGACTGCTGCCACCCTCTTCTCGCCAACGAGACGCTCAGCATCCGACCCGCCGAGTGCACTCCCGGTCAGGCCGCCAACGCTACCGCGTCTGCCGTTTACGCCACCGAGACCTCGAACGCCACCGAGATCTACACCGAGTACTGCGAGGAGGCCACTTCGGTCGCTTCCCAGGTCCAGAGCGTCATCGCCACTGCCACGGAATCCATCTCTCAGGTCACTTTGACCTCGAACTCTTCGACCGCGACTGTTGTCGTTCAGGTCTCTCCCTCTGCCACCGCTTCCGTTTCGTCGTCCGCTGAATGGTGAGTCTTGCTGTCGCAAGCTTTCCTTCCCACTTGCTCACCTCTCGCTTTCTCTCAGGGTTGCTCCCTCTTCGTCTGCTGCTGAGGCCGAGCCCACTTCTTCCCTTTGGGTCCAGGCCGCCCCGGTCGCGACCGAGGAGCCCAGCACTTCGACCTACGTCGCTCCTTCTTCCACCTACGTCGCGCCTACCTCGACTTACGTCGCTCCCCCCGCCGAGACTACTCAGGCTTCGTCTGGAGGTGACTGGAAGGATGGTGGTCATGGTGAGTTTTTCAAGCATTTGTCATCAAAGTCTCAGAACTAAGTCTCGTCTCTAGCCACCTACTTCTACCAGAACGGTAACCCCGGTGCCTGTGGATGGTACAAGTCGGACTCGGACAAGCTTGTTGCCCTCAAGGGAAGCTCGTACTGGAACTCCGACTACTCGCAGGGCAACGCCGCCTGTGGTCGATGGATCACCATCGAGAACCCCGCCAACGGCAAGACTGTTGTCGCTCAAATTACCGACGCCTGCCCCACCTGTACTGGTAACGGAGAGTCCATCGACCTCTCTGTCGGTGCCTTCGAGGCCCTCGCCGATCTCTCGCAGGGTCAGGTCGACGTCAAGTGGAAGTTCAACTAAACGACAACCACCCACCATCATCTCTCTTATTCCGGGCTTTTTGGGTTTTTGGGCTTAAGGGCCGTCTCTTCTGTATCCCTCCACGAACTCTCTGCTACTGGTTCTACTCTGCAGTTCGTTGTATACCACCATCACCAGCATCTCACGCCATACGCGATACAGGGACGTTCATACCGCCCGCCATGTAGCCACCACCCAAGCCATAAAACGCGCTGTATCTCATAGAGTGCGACCTTATAAATGCATAGATTGCTACACATCGCTAGCCTTGCTTGCTGTTCATCGTTTTATCCTGATCATCGCCTGCAATGCAGCAATACTGGTCACGCAAGACCTTGCCCTGTTTGCTCTGCCAAATGGATTCCGCGCGCGGTCTCGCGTGACATTTATTTCTCCTATTTCTGATTCGCCATCGCTATGCAGCTTTGCGGCCGCGGTGCGCACGCAGCGTGACAAGGGCCGACGAGGAAGAAGAGATCCTCGTACTCAGGGCTCATCCGCTACAGATCCTTTGACGGTTCAAGGGATAGAAAATTGAGGCGAGGCGAGGCGATGGCCAGGCGATGGCCAGGTCACCCACTCGAATCGCGAGGTAACCGGCATGCACGCCATGCGTCAGAAAGATAGACGTAACGCAAGGGAGGCTCCGCATACAGGACGGCCGGGAAGGTGGACATGGCCCGGAGAGGGTTGTCGACTGGCGTTTGTCGCCATCACCGGCGTATCAGGAATCGCTTGACTTGAAGAAGTCCACATGTTCTTCCCCCTGTGACGTTGATCGAGGTATATACCCCGTACATGGTCTGGCCGTATCAGACAAAGATTATATCCCTCCTACTACATGATTTTACAAGTATAAGTCTTCCCCCAAATCCCCACATCCCGAAATTACTCATCTTACCCCCCAATCCCACGCCTCCGGACATCCTTCACGCAAACCCCTAACATCCACTACCGATAGACCCACGGCACGGCCCGATACACCGCATCCACCCTCCTCTGCATTCCCCGACTAAACCCGGGATCCTCGGCATGCAGCCTCGCCAGTCCGATCCCCAGCGCCGAGACGAGCGCGATGAATGATCCGCGAAGGAATGTTGCCCGTCTGCGACTGGCGCCGGGCAATGTTGTGCGGAACCAAGAGAGGGCCTTGGGGGTGCCGAGGAGGGCGTGGTATGTCCCCGTGAGGATGAGCGCTGCGTATGTCGTCCAGCTGACGAAGGGCCATGTGCGGAGACCGTACGAGACGAAGGAGTAGCCGAGTTCAGAGGGGGAGAGGGCGTTGATTGGTGGCGATGGAGAGGAAGGGATGAGGCGATGCGTAAGGATGTGTAAGGTTAGGAAGGGGATGAGGATGTAGCCGGCGAGGTGGTGCGTTGAGGGGCGGAAGGGTGTGGAGCGGCGGAGGTGTAGGCGCCGAAGAAGGGATGCTGCGACGTGGAGGGAGATGGAGCCGTAGACCAAGACCGGCTCCAGCGGATGGTAGTATGCTCTTCCCAGGAGCTGATCTGTTATCAGAGATGCATCCAGGCGAGCGAGTCGGAACGACGCACCATGAGCCGCGTCGCGCCCTCGCCGCCCGCGACGGCGGCAACGACGGGCGACGCGAGGTGAACGGCCAGGAACGTGCCAAAGGCGAGGGCCGAGGTGTTTTGGATGCCCGTGAGGACGCGCAGGTACGTTGGGCGGGGGAAGGGCATGGTTAGCGGAGAGAGGAGCAGGAGATGAAGAGGGCTGAAGTTGTGTGATTTCTTGACTTGTGATTGAGCGATCGATGGCGAGACAAAAGACGAGACAAGACGTCATCGAAGAAAAGTACAAGTCGAGTCACGTCGTATACAAGAGATCAAACGAGTCCCAACTCTCGTGGCACATCGTATCCCTCGCATCGCCAGGATGTCCTTCCCGCTCATTCAAAAACCGCTGTACGCGTACCAGCTGCCTCAAAAGCTACTCGACATTCTCTCCGTCCGTTCCGCCGTCGCACCCGTCGCAGAGCCAGAACAACCTGCACCTGACCAGTCGGAACCGTCGACGGCACCTCATGTGCCCGCCGGAGCACTGAGCTGTCAAACATGTGGAAATGTCGTCTTTCACGATGTTGATGAGCAGAGACGGCATTTCAGGTCGGATTGGCATCGGTTCAATGTTGCGGGGAAAAAGGCAGTGACCGAGGAAGAATTCGAGGCGATGGACGGTATGTCGGGCAAAGCCTTTGCGTCGTCATGCTGATTCTTCGCCAGACCTCTCGTCCCTCTCTGGCTCTGCATCCGACTCGGATGAAGCAACCAACACAGACGGCTCCACCACCGCCGACCGCGTCACCCGGCTCCTCCGTCGGCAAACCCTTCGCGCCAACACGGACGCCAACGCCGGCGGCGAGATCGACTCGGATCAAGAGGCAGAAGAGCAAGAGTACCGTCGTCGTGCAGAGCTGCGGACGGCTATTGTTTGGTTCCAGGCGAGGGACGCAGCGGCGGTGGAGCGGAAGCTCGTCCCGGATGACACGCAGCTGGGGGTCTACCGTGCGTTGCTCCCGCGTAGCATCATCGTTCCCGCGCAACCATCAACGCTCCTTGATGCGCTGCACGCGATGCAACTTCCCCTACTCGCACCGGGGGAACTATTCGATCCATTCGAGGAACGGAAAGTCACTTTACTCATGGTCGCTGGGGGTCATTTCGCCGGCATGGTCGTCAGCCTGCGGCCGTTGAATCTCGCGCAGGGCAAGGGGCTCAAGCCGGAACGGCAAGAGGTGAAAGGCGCCGGTGAAGTGAGGGTGTTGAAGCACAAGACGTTCCATCGGTATACCAGTGAGTATCCGACGACGTCTTCGGGATCGCCGGCTGACGGGTGTGGGCAGCGCGAAAGAAGCAGGGTGGATCGCAGAGCTTGAATGACAATGCAAAGTCAAAGGCCAATTCCGCCGGTGCCATGCTACGTCGATACGGCGAGCAGAGTCTCAAAGAGGTAAGTCCCTCGACATATTCAGTGCTGTGTGCTCATCCTGTCGCAGGAAATTCAACAACTCATGATCGAGTGGGAAGATGAGATCCGGTCATCGGAAAAGATCTTTTTGCGCGCAAGCACCGCAGGCAAGCGGAGCTTCTGGGGATACCCAGGAGCCGTGTTGGAAAAGGGCGATGAGCGGGTTAGCGTGTTCCCGTTTCCGACGAGACGTCCCGTCAGCTTCCCATTTCTCTTGCTCAGATTCCCTCGCTGACTCCCCGCTTATAGACACTGTCGGAGCTGATCCGATGCTGGCAAGAACTGACGCGCGTCAAGATCACGCACCTTTCCGAAGACGCCATCAAGGCACTCGAGGAAGCCTACATTGCCTCGCTCCAGCCCAAGACCCGCCCCGTCCCGGCGCCCGCGCCTGCACCTGTGAAACCGTCAAAGGAAGCGCCACCCAAGCTTTCGCCCGAGGAAGAAGCATTCCGCGAACGACGACGACGGGTGATGGATATGGTGCGCAAGGGACGGATGGAACCGCTCGTGGCGTTTTGGGAGAAACATGGAGCGGCGCTCGGTGGGGTTGATGCCAAGGCTGAGCCATGGGTCGATGAGGGTCAGGGCCAGACATTGTTGATGGTGGCAGCCCAGGCGGGGCAAGAGGACGTCGTTCGGTGGTTGCTCGAGGAACAGAGAGCGGATCCGACGGTTGTCTTTGCGGTCGACGTTACCCCCACGATATCTGACGATGACATCGAGGACAAGAAGCCGGCATCGCGGGGCCGGACTGCATACGACTTGGCGTCTACCAAGGGCGTGCGCAATATCTTTCGACGACTCGCTCACGACCATCCGGACTGGTATGACTGGATCGGCGCTGGGCATGTACCATCGGGCTTAAGCGAGGAAAAGGAGCAGGAACAGGACAAGAAACGCGTGGAGAGGCGCAAGGGGCTCAAGGAGAAGCTCAAGGAACGTGAGGCGAAGCGTGCGGCGGAGCAAGAGGCAGCGGCACCGGAGCCCGAGGTGGTGCAGCCGGTACAGGCAGCAGCGTCGGCGCGCACGGGACCGCAAAAGCTCGGTGGCGGGAAGCCGAATAGCGATACGGGGCTAGCCGGGTTGACGCCGGAGATGCGGGCGAGGATTGAGCGGGAACGGCGGGCTCGGGCTGCCGAGGCGCGGATGGCCAACCTAGGTCGGTGAGCTGGATGGAATGTTTAGGTATATAGATGCTGGCGCAGTACAACGATGAAGATACAACTTGATGAGGTACAACTCTGCCACACTCCAATGACACTGGTCTAGCAAGAATAACACCCTGTATCCGTTACAGCGCCACAGCGCTTACACCTCGTCTGATAATCGAGAGCGGTCCTGGAAACACAGTCAGCATGTGTTTGCGAGCGCTCTCTGCGCTTCAACGCACCAAATGCATCCTATCGGACAGAAGAGTACTCCAATCAAGACTCCCAGCACGCCGTAGTACTTCTTATCTACGTGCCGACCGTCACGAGAAGCGGGACAGAGGCCTGCGTCCGGCGGGAACGGGGACGCGATGGTTTGTCCTAGATGAGTGCAAGGTCAGTCTGACCGACCTAGATGACCGGCATGGGAGGTGTCCTACCCCCTGGTGTCCTGTAGTAATGCATTGGCGAACCTATCGGCTGAGGCTGTTGCGAGATGTATTGATTCTGAGTCGCTCCGTAGCCCATGCCTGGGGTTGAAGGCTGGCCGTAAGATGTTGTGGACGGCACTGATGGTCTGGCGGATTTGTCGGCTGGGTAGGATGATTGAGAGAAGGACGTCGTATGGGAAGGGCTTGAGGTATCTGCTGAAGGAGTCAGTGTGATGTGTGTTGAAACAGAACAAGGCTTACGAGCATGTGCACCGCTGTACCCGACTCCTGCAGCGTTGACGTCCCTCTCGAACTCCTCGCGCTCCTTAACGACCTGATTATAGTCCGGAGGTTGCGCCATGCTGGTGGTGAGATTGTATCTGAGAGGTGTGGCGAGGTGAAAGGAGAGTAGCGGAAAGGAGGCGATAGCATAGCCCTGATGAATCATGTCTATCTGCAGCGTGAACGTAACGTCATGCCGATTGCATGACGAATCAAGCTAAAATCCAGGCGGCACAAAATGGCTGTAAATAGGTGAAGGATGCACCGGGCGGGCCTCGGTCAGTATGGTCGATGGTATGATGGTGTATGAATGTATGGATTGACTCGAGAGGCAACAGTGCTTGGACCTTCGAGCCCACATCTATGGAGCAGTACGAGGCTTGTATAGAATCGCCTGTTTGACATTTCAAGTCTACGTTTTGTCTATTATAAGATCTATCTATGATACAAGACGTGAGATAGTGTAGCTACGATATCGGTTCTATGGCTACAGTGTCTAGATGCTGCCTCCGACGGAAGCCATCGTGAAGGGACTGGCGACGGGTCCATCAAGGATTGCGAGCTCTTCAGGTGAGAAGAAGGATAGCTTGGGTATGATTAGAACCCTGATGGGAATCAATAGCGCGATGACCACGGGGAAACCCTACGACGACGCGAATGAGCAAGTTGTACAGCTGGATTAGTACAAAGAACTCACGATGGCTGCGATGGTATTCGTGATGGCAAATGTCGCCGCGAATCCAATCAATTCAAGGAAAAGCCAGCCCCACAGACGAGACTTTCGGACTTGATGGTATGGATCGGTGGGCAAAGTGAGATGGCGATCCTTGATAAGAAACAAGAAGATTCCGGTCACGCCAGACGTGAACAGGGCATCAAATCCCATATACAAGAACAATCCTGTTTGCAATCGAGTTGGCATGGGCTCACCGTTGCGGGAAAGAGGGGTTTTGCGACTTACCGGACAAGACACCCTTGGGAATCTGTGCTAGCACGGTCTGGAACGGGCCAGTCATGAGGACAAGGCCTGTGTCAAGTATGAGCATCGATGGTGCCAAGATATGCGGGACCGACTCACAGATGGAACCCTGAACCAAGTTGGACACTCTCTGCTCCACGACCGCCACGGGCACTTCCTTTACTTCTTTTGCCACGGCCTGACCCGGTTCTTTCTCCTCGGATTGCGGGTTACCATCGCCCTCGACAATCGTCTCCTCGTCTCTCTTGTCCCTGCCCATTACGACGAGGGCGGCGGTGTGCATCGGAGCCTGCGGAATCAAACCATTCGGCGCAGGGATACCGAGGAGGCCGGCAATGAAGGTCGTGATGCCGAGCAAGAAAAAGTCCCAGTGGAATCCGGGAGGCTTTCGTAGGGGGAATTCTGATCCTTGTGCGATGAGTGACTGTATTACATTGGATGATCAGTATGAATCGTATGGCGGACGAGTATACTTACAGAGACATTGGCGTCAAAGTAGAACAAGACGAAGAGAACGAAACCGAACGGAAAGGCGATCCCAACATACTTGCCCGGCAAGTTCCAGAACCGCACGAGCCAATCCCGATCACCCGCAGGCTGGAAAGCCGCATTCGTCGGCAAACGCATGCCCTCGACGTGAACATAGTCGCTGAATCGACCCCAGTAGGCGAGACCCGAGATGGCAATGATCGTGATGGGCATGCCATAGTCTGCGCAGAACCGTCTAAAGTGGCGATGCGAAAATTCGGAGTGATAGAAGAGGTTGAACACGAATGGCAGGACAAGCGTGATGAGGGCTAGGCTGGAACATGAAGAGATTAGACTTCAAATGTCCGGGACCTTTCATGCGTGCTTACATGATACCAAGGAAAGCAGAAGTGTCGTTTACTTGACCAAATTGTCGAGTCAACACTTGGACACCGTACTGGGGAACCGGCGTCAACATTATCTTCGGCTTCTTGCCAAATCCTGCTTACCTGAACGTAAACCCAAGCAACATAAAAGCCAAAGGTCTCGCAAGGAAAGCGTGTGATATACCGCAGTGCCGCGATACCTATAAGGAAGGCGGCTTTAGCATTATGTATTTGTGCCTTCGCATTGCTCTCACCGTTTGTGAACGCCGTGATCCAGTGGAGGATTGCTCCCCAGAGATACACCCATCCAATGAATTGATGATAATCAAAGCCTTCGCCACCGGACCCATTCTTCACAAAGATGTCGTAAATGGTCTTGTTGAATACCGTGATGGGACCAGTGACACCAGAGATGAGGAGAGGCTGTCCGCCAAATACCGAGGCAACAAAGGCTGCCATAAACTGAAACGCGTCGTCGTTTGAACACCCGCGCTGGAGCGTTCACATCCTTACTTACTGTCGACAGCAACACCTCTTGAACTCCATATTCTCCCGTTGTTTCCTAATAACACTTGATGAGGCCTTCATCGCACCAGCTTCGTGAGCACTTACGATCAGATCTAGAGAAAAGGCCAAACCCGGCAGAACCTAAGGATATAGCGGCGTGAATAGTAGACCGTAGGTGCCCCAACGAGAAAGCTTACGTTGGCAAAGAAAATAACCTTGACAAGTCCTCCTTAGTAATCATGTCCTTGCTGAAGTAGACGTGCTACTCACCAAAGTTGCAGGCACAACTCTATAGTTCCAGGCATCCGTCCAATCACTGACGTAAAAGGGCAACCGATTCCTGATATCCTGATACATTCCGCGGCCGAGATACTGATACCATTTTGTCGGTGCGTCCTTGCTGCTGCTTGTTGCGGTTTCCGTGCGTGCCAGCGGTCCGTCCTCGTCGCGATACAAGGAGGATGCGGTGTGCACCGGATCTCTTAACCGCGGGTTGTCACCTGGTGTTCTTGCCACGTGTCCCGCAGTCGAGATACCATGACTTCCCGCTGCGTCGCGGACCTCGGGCAGTGGCCCTGCTGTTGTATTGACTGACATTGTCGCTCCTTCCTGAGGTACGTGATGGACGCCAGATGGTTGTACGGTTGCCGCGGGGCGGCTGTTATTATGTGTGACGCTGGCTTGTGTGACGATTTCTGTTGTGGCGCAAATCGACAACAGTTGCGATTTCGTGGCCGGCTCCGCAAATTATTCGGTCTCTTGATTTTCTTGACTACACACGCCGCGCCAAGGCCGAGAGCTCTGCTAAATGTGGCGAAGGCGACACACCTAGGTACACACCTCCGCTAGCTTCTTCGCTGCCAGATGCATCATCGCCTACAACATCTGCCAATTACGTCGAAATTTGAATTCTGTCAAGAAGCCTCCGTGGTCGCGATCGGAAGCCTTCCGGAGTTCGATTTCGCCGATGGCGGTGGCGGCGTTGACTCGGATCAACTAGCGCATTGCGGAGCATGAACTCAGTCGCGTGCTGGTCGCGGAGCCGCCGATGAGGACAAAGAACAATACCAAGCACCAGATTGACTGTCATTCTCATCGAATACTGAGGAAGCGTCACGACCGCACAGCCTCCTTGCTGATAACTGGGCCCACAGAGCCGTTCAGTCATCGAGAAGCGAGAAGGTGCGCTAGGTCTTCAACAATCCCAACGCAGAATCAGCTTCGACAGGTGATGGCCGTGAAGGGGCATGCTCGACCGATAAATTTAGCGTAATATCAAACCCAACTCCACCGCAGCAGATACACCGCGCAAGATGGAGCCGGGAACTATCATGCATACAAGTAGCGTGCGAACAGATATATCAAGCGCGAGTCCAGTTCAATACGCTCCAGTATACTGCGACAGCAGGCGCGAGAATGGTGTACCCTTGATTCCGCAACTTCTTCCGCTTTCACGACGAGTCTAAAGTCTCAGAGTGATTCGAAGTCTTGCGAGACTGATTCGACGTCCGCCATATCGACCTTCAAGTCTTCAAGACTTCCATGCGCTCGAAAATCGTAGACCCGCCCTTTGCCCAGCCGCAGGAGGACATTGTCGGTATAAAGCGCTCCACCTCGCTGCGTTCCGCTGCATCCTTCGTCCACCTTGCATGTCCGCAAGTCTACTTCCGCCCTCCTACCCGACAGCTGTCTTGCAGGTTTTGGGAAAATTCACCATCGCGCGGCGTTGGCCACGTTGGACAAGGGGTAGCCAGATTGTCTTTCCTCCGTTTCAGAGACGCAGCGTCTTGCCCGTGCGCTCGAGCGTAGGGGAGTTTGTTGAAAGGGACATCCGCAAATGGACGACGAGGTTGTCCGTCGTGATTGTGGTTCTCTGCTTCGCTTGCTCTGAAGGGAGAGCCAGCTTGTATCGGTTGCTGCTTGAGTGGTAAGCTCTTTCGCTTCTTGGGATATGCGGGACCAGCGAGCGAAGGAGCATGTGCCGCAGGTACTTTGATTTCGAGCTGACAAGGGAAGCACGAGATGGTGAGCTTGTCGTGTGATAGTGTTGCATCATTACTCCACTTACCTTTTCGGGCTCCGGGTTCTCGTAGACTTCTTTGTTGTCTGATAGCTTCCCGTCCGTCGCCTCTTTCTCTCGCTTCGGCGGTGCCTGGGTGGGATATTGCTTGGATGTGTCCACTGCATCGACGGCCTCGAAATCCTTCTCTACCTTGCAGTTTAGCTTCAGGTCTTGCCTGGTTTCCATATCGATCCTCGCCGATCGTAAACTTTCATCGGTTCGTTTGTCAAGAGCCACGTTCTGATCGAGCAGTTTCTGCGCCTTCGCAAGCTTGCGCACGAGTATTACCTCCTCGATCAAAGGACCGGGTAGATTTGCGCCGTCTCGAGCTGTAGGATATGCCTCGGAATGTCTCTTCCACCTCCCTCCATTGAGCGGAAGGGCAGCATCACTGAGCGTCTCGTGATCCTTGCTGCGCCAGAGTGGCACATGATTCGAGACCGTCTGGGCCTTGCGCAAGTCTTTCAGCCCGTCGCGACCGTGACCTGGCTCCGGGACAGCTTGACCTTTGGAATCGACCCCAGGTTCCCGGTGATCTCGTCGTTTTCTTCTCCGTTCAGACTTGAAATTTGGTGTAGACGTTCGGAATTCCTCCACGAATGGATGCTGTCTTGAGGAGATTACTACCGGCTGATCGTCGGCAGGAGACGGTCCGCCCACAACTCCGTCCGGGAATCCCACGAACGCCAGGATACCAGCCAAATGGCGGGCCAGACGTTTCTTTGCCTCCTGCACCTTTGACAACTTCCTGTGCCACCACTCATCCCTCGCCTTCATGTCCAATTGTAAAACGCGAAGTCGGTCGTCGACCCTTGATTCGATAGCTTTATGCCATCGATCCTCCCGCTCCTGGGTGGCGCTTTCCGCCGCCTGCATTTCCGTGACCAGGGCTCTGTTCTGCTGCTGGAGAATCGCAACCTTGTCCTGCCACATCAGTTCCCTCTTCTTCATACCGTCTTCCAGCAAACGCATCCCCTCTTGAAGCTTGTGCGACACCGCTCCCTTGATTTGCTCCTCCGCATCCAGAGCGCATTGGAGCTCGGTTTGTTCGATCAACGTTCTTTCGCGCTCGTCCCACTCCTCGAGTTTCTTGCGATAAAACGCATTGACTGTCTCTTGCATGGTGGTCAGGTCCTGCCTGTGTTGTCGTTCGACAGCGTCAAGTCGTTCTGAATCTTCTTTCCGCAACCGTCTAAGTTCTTCCTCGTATGACTTGCGCATTTCGTCACTCTCCACACCCGCTGTCCTGCGCGCGTCGTGGAGAAGCCGGCGGAGCTCCCGTATCGTGTCTTGCTGGCAGAATGTCTGGTGCTCGTAAACTTCGATGTCTTCCCGTGCTATTGCAAGTTCTTTGGTCACGTCTTCCTTGAGCTTGGCTCGCTGTTCCGCTAACTCAAGCTTGCGCGCCATCTCCATGTACCTCGAGCGCAAGTCTTCGTATCCCGCCTTTGCCGTCAAAAGCTGTCGCTGCAGGACGTTTTCCTGCTCTTCCAATCGTTGGCACAGGCGCCGGGTCGGACTTCCGGATGGCGCTCGGGTTCGTAGCTCCGCATTCTCCGCTGAAAGAGCCTGTACCTTCGCTGTCATCTCCTTGACCTCTCCGCGCATCTCGTCGAGCTGCGCTGTCTGGTGGCGCAAAGTGACCTCGAGCTGTGCAAGTCCACGTTGCTTCGCGTCGAGGTCAGAGGTCCTTCGAGTCAAGAAGATCTCTAGCTTGGCGTGAAGTTCTTTAAGCTCCTGCTCCCGAATTTCGAGGTCAGCTGTCTTTCGGAGCTTGCGCTGCAAGAGCTGAACCATTTGTCGGGTTACCGCTGAGTCTGCCTGGAGACGAGCGTATGCGTTCTGCAGGAACTCGTATGATTGTTTGACGAAATCAAGCTGTTCGACCTTGGATGCCAAAGTCTCGCGCAGACCAGCTGCGATGCAGGATGTCAGTTCTGGGCGCAGTGTCGATGCGCGGGAGGAGGGATACTTACCACAAGCGGCACAAGGAGTTCCGTGAACCCACATCATGAAAGAGGAACAAAGGCGCTGTATGGTGCTGTAGATGACCAACAAGAAACTGGAAAGTCTGTTGTGAACGGCGTCGAACCACGCGTCGTCGAGCAGACCGTCCTCCATCAAAGACAAGTCCGAGGCCGAGGTGTCGCTCACGTCGTCTGGCCATTTTCCTGGCAAGGGTCGCTTAAAGCGACGAGCAGAGCTCTCAAAGAGCCCTACGAACGTCCACATGCTGTGGCAGAATGGTGAAGAAAAGAGGTGCTGGTCGGTAATGAAGCTGTCGCCCGCTCTGTTTGTCGTGTAGTTGACCCCGTTTGGGTGGCAATGTGATTCCGTAGTGCTGTCGCAGTAGGATAAAGATAAGTCTGTCGCTGGTCAAGAGGATTGAGCCCGATCCCTCCGATAGAGCAAGCTTGGCAGTACTGATGTTTCGATCGATGATGGTGGTGCAGCGTGGCGAGACCGACAGGCCTTTCTTTCTCTATGAGCAGTATGATGGTCCCTCTTGGGTCCCAGAGAAAGATCCTTCGAGGAGATAACGCTCACTGAACGCTGTAGAAGAGGTATCGTCGCAGTCCACAGGATGATTCAATCCGCTATGCGTTGGTCCAGGAGTGCACGGATCTGTAAATCCCGTTTGACGGCGTTACGACGTTCCGTGGCGACTGAGAATTTGGGGACGTGTATTTGGCGTTGATTGGCGTTGCTTGAACGTCGAAGAGTGGGTAGAAGCGACAACTTTCTGCAAGTCGATTTGATGAGGGGGTGTAGTGATGTCATTGCTGAACTTGCCTCAAGGAGACCTCCTTTGGGCGACACAAGGCGCAACGGAAGCTAATTCCCGCCACGGAATCACTGCGCTTTGTCCTGATTTGCACGGTGTCACAGCACTCTTTGGCATACAGGAACGTCTAGGACTCTGAGATCATAGCGTCCGTGAAGTCGATACCTGAAATATGGGGGTTGATTACGCTGGAAAACAAGCTTGACACGGCAACGCGACGATATTGGCCTCGACGTTTCCCCAATCTCTGAATGACTTTCGAACTCTCCTTCATCGACTGTTAAAGCCCTTTCTTCCGGCGACAGATTCGATGCTATTCAGCTTGCTATTCCGACTTCAGATCTTGGTGGGGCAAATTTGGTACATGGACCGCATGCGCTGTTTACTTCGCGGTTACCGGAATCGCCGTTCTTCCTCAACATATCGCCACGCCACCTCACTTCGGTGGTCGATCTTAACGAGTCCAAAGACCCGCACTGTGGCCTGCCTTCTCCCGGACTCACTTTAAGTCTTTCAAATACGAATCCCCCCTCAGCTGTCGTGTTTGTGCTCCACTGTTTGTCGGCCATTTCCAGTGCTCACACGCAACGTTGGGAGGTTTGCCTATAGTCACCGCGCTTTCGATACCTGATATTCATGCTAAGCACATTGCGATCCATAGGGAGAGCCGAAGTGAACCATCGTAGCTCGTTGACTTTCCGCTCGATAGTGGTCAACACCGCCCGCTTGCCTGAGATACCTTGACCTTCTTGCGAATCTCTTTCGCGGGCAAAAAGTCGGTGGTAACCCCGCAAATCGTGCTGGTTCGAGCCCCGCGACAGCTATCATAGCGATGAGAACAGATGCAACCGTAAGAGGCGACTGGCTGTCGGCGAAGTATGGGATACAACATGTTCGCGTGCACGAGCGGCGCAGAAGCGCAATTACATCATGCTTGACATCTTGACAGTCTTTCGCAGTGCGCTCGAGCTACCTTCATTGAACTTGTACATGATCCGGAACTCCTTTGCGGTTGCGCCTGTGTAGAGCGAGATAGATATCAGGTCTATTGTACACCAGTTCCGGCTCATCACTCACCTTTGGCCTCTGCGAGCTTAGCTTCATTGCTCTTTGTGACAAGACGACCGAAAAAGTCCGTTGGTGGCTGAACCGAACAAATCAGCAAATTGCAGAAAGGTCGCGACTATGTGTGCTGTGTCGCTTACCTTGTCCGTAAGATTAGGCTTCTCGTTCTTCTCCCTGAGTTAAGACAATACGATCAGAGGCCCTTTATTTGATAGGTAGCAGAGCAGCTCGTCGCTTACCGTCGCTTGAAAATCGAATGTACATCCTTCTTTCCGGCTTCTTCTGCAGGAGTACCCCCCTTTCTGCGAAGCGACTCCGCCTCCATCTGTCCAGACAAGGAGAATGAGCTTGCGTATAGCTCCGACTGTCAACCAAAAGCACATACCGCCTGCGCAACAAGCTGTCTGACTGCGAACCGTGACTGCGCAATATCCGCGGCTCTTCTGCCATCGTAATGGATGAAGACATCGATAGGGCTGCCAGCGTGCAACCAAGCGTTAGTGATCTGTTCCGCCAACCGAGGCCAGGTCACTTACGGATCAAGACGGAACATCGGTTGTCCGTCTTCCGTCTTGTCACGGTAGAAAGACAGATTCAGATTCAACATCAGGTCGACGAGATGTGTCAACAGGATCTTGTCGTCGGCGCGGACCAGATTTGCGTTGACCTTTTCACGGATACATGGCTAAGTTACTAAAGGGAAAGCGCTTAGGCGTTTTCGAGACTCACGGGTTTGAGATTTGGCGAGAGAATGCGCATCAACATTGGCACAAGTTCTGTTAAAGCGGAAGTCGAATTGTAGAGCGACCTCAGACTCGGTGGAATCGACTTTAGGAGAACTGTCCCGACATCTCTGTTAGTGGACGTCTTGAGATAGGCCTGAAAAACGTCAATCAAGTTAGCTTGACAACGCTGTCTTTGGCAAGCAACGAACTTCGTAATCCGTCTTTGGATACTCCACAGGACGCTCGACATTTGAGGGTGACGCCAGATGAGGATGCCAGGCCACAATGGCGTATGGAGTGTACGTCATCAATTCCCATTCCTGAGTAGAGAGTATGCGGTGATGCAATAGGTCGTAGAAGTGCAGCCATTCGTGGACCTTGTTCAGGTTGGCAAGACTCTGGTCCATCGGCTTCAGGTTTGGGTAATGCTCGAAACATCCTGTCACATTATTGATCAGCGTCAAATGCGTCAAGACCGGAGACCCAAACTGACCTTGAACAATCCTATCCTGGTCTCCAGACGACTGGATCTCGAATGCCAGCCTGTTAACGTAATTATCTGCTGCTCCTATACCATCTCGCTTTCTCTTGCCCTTGGTGGAGATGGGAACGAAGATACTCTGCCAAACCGCGTTCAGCGATGCCCCGCTGTCTTTCATCCCTATTGACGATTGTCGAACGGTCTTTTCCGTAATCGCCATTGATCGTGACTTCATAAACTGTCCGGGCCGGCGTCACAGTGAGAGAAAGGTCGCTGCCTGGACAACCTGTTCACTTACTTGTAGAGTATTCAGGCAACTCCGCACATCACCATTCGTCATCTCCGCCAGACGTGTAAGACCCCGGATGTCAGATTTGACTCTCTCCTGGTCGCAGATCTGCCTCAGTCGATTGACGATGATTGCCGGTTGCGGTTTTTTGAATCGCACGATACGAGCTGAAGGTCTCAGCGGACGGAGAGCAGGCGCATACCTGGTACAAGGGTCAGATTCGAAGACGCAAAGGGGCACGTCAAGACTGACAAGTCGTTGCAAATGCAGATGATCGGGCGTTTCAGGATTTGCGGTGGTTTTCTCGAGTTCTTTCTCGCCGGAACATCTTGAATCAGGTTGCACAAGCTCCGAATGAAACCCTAAACGGAGAACTTTCGATGTCAGCGACGTTCATCACGTATACAAATCCCTCTCTCACCATGTCGCCACCAGCGGACCCGTCAATCTCGTCAATAACCACACATGTCGGTTTTCCTTTAGAGCGCAATCCGGAACCGGCATCCAACGCGTTCTTGATTCGCTGCGACACTGTCCCCGCATTTCGATCATCACTGAGGGAAAGGCGTCAGCCAAGCTTCCGATCCAGGATTGACATGAGGCGTGTACCCACCTAGCGTTGATTTCAAAGACGTCATACCCGGCCTGTCGAGCGACGACGTGCGCCAACGTCGTCTTTCCCAGACCTGGCGGACCAGACATAAGGAGGACCTATAACACATCAGCAGGACGAGGGTGAGTACATCTGGCGACACGCCATTCAGTCCATCCCTTACCCTCTCCTTTGGTCTGCCCAACGCATCACTCTGCCATTCACACGCGTCAATCAACCGACACCAGACACGTCAAGCAGAATTTAGACTCACGTAACCGCCCGAACCCAACTCCTCCGTCTCCCTTGCGCGCTTTCTATTCTGCTGCGGATTGACCCGTTTGAAGACACACTTGTCCCATTCTTTAAGCCATCCCAAGACGTCACGATGCGAGCGCTACGTCCGTCAAAGGGCAAAACCTTCAGCTCGCAGCCCGGGCGCTCCGCTTCGACGATACCTACTTCCTCGCCCAGGAGATCCGTAAACTTGGTCGGCCGATACTTGTCCACCCACATCGCCCGTTTCGCCGCCTCCTTTTTCGCCCGTTGCACTTCACATACTTTGCTTTGTTTCTTGCCGTTGGGAACCGCGACGAGCGCGAGCGCGCGATCTTCTTCTTCGTATTTCTTCTGGAGACTATGATAATAGCAATCAGTACAGGCATACCAGGCGAACCTCACCGCAATAACATACGCCTGTGCGGCCTTTGCGCTTTCGTCTTGTTCAATCTCCTTGAGCAGCTCATGATACGACGTCTCCAAGAGCTTCAAACCCTTGCCCGTACCCGTCATCGATTCCGGTCGAGGCTACGAAATCACTCAACTCATCAGCAAACCTGCATGCTTCGCGCTTATTAGGAGACCGACTCACAGCCCGTCCATCAACGACTTTGCGCGCTCTCCGCTGAAACATCATCTTCCGCCCATTCTGATCCACCGCTTCAAGCGGCACGAGCCCCCGCGCTTCCTCCGTCATCGACACGACGTCCACATGCGGGTACCCCGACTCCACGGGTGATGCCGTGGCGGACTCGGAAGCCATCGGTGTCGCGGACCTTCTGTCCGGTGGCAGCATCGGGTGTTTCCTCGTGATGGCGGGAAGAGGCACGGCGCGTGCTTTGCCCTTTGAGAGGGTTGTGTTTCCGGCGGAGTCCATTTCGTCGAGTAGCTGGTCGAGGGATGAGGTGTCGCGGTTGGGTGACGCGTTGTCTAGAGCAGGAGCGGATGGGGTATTATCGGGGGCGGTATCGATAGGAGCTGTTGCTGGGCGATCAGCTGGCGGATCATCAAAGCTTCCTAGAAGACCGTTGGCTTGGAAGCCTGAGACATCAGCGGTACTCGTCTCTGGTGCTGGCGGGGGTGCCGCAATGTTCTGCTTATCAGTAACGTCCGTGGGTCCTTCCTCCATCGATGATAACAGGCCATTGGCGTGGAATGCGTCGGCGATAGATGGCGGATTTGCCGAGGCGTCTTCCGGATTGCGGAGAGAATCTTGGGTCGCTACCGGCACGAGCAATGTCGCTGATTCGGTCTCGCCATCATCAGATCCATTCTGCGGAGCATCATCCAGCATTCCTCCAGCCAAGAGCCCATTTCCCGAAAACTCCTCTTCCACAGCATCAGAAGTCCCCTGCATCACGGCATCCTCCTTCATCTCGTTTGACAGAATCCCTGTCGATCGATCGAGGTCCCCTTCCGAGGACCGTTCCAAAATCCGCATCACATTCGCATCGAGCGCTCCGTCCAGTAGTCCGTTACTCGTCAACATGTCGAGTTGCTCTCGTGACGTCAAGGAGTCAGATTCAGGGTCGGGGTTCAGGCTTTGCATGTCGGATATCAGGGCGTTGGGTTGCAGAAGGGCCGGGTCCTCCTGCATGGCTTTGGTCATGGTTGATTCAGGTCCGGAGTCGACGTCCATTGTGCGGATTGCTACCGGTACGACGCAATCTCTCCGAAGGGACATACCAGGGCATCTCAGCACCGTCTCTTGATCTTGAAACCTGAGCTCGCTCGACGCGAAGTGGAGGCAGCGCGCGACGCGACGGGCACATAAAGGAGAAACCGGATTCCCCGATCGCAGAGGGAGCCATTGGGACATTTCAGGGGTATTGTATGGTCTTCCTGGGATGAAGCGGTTCTAGGCATTCTGTTGTTGGGAGGCGATGTCTCGTTCCAGATGAGCCGCTATAATCCGTTTGCGAAACCCAAGATCCGGCCGTTGCAGGGCGTGCAGAGTGCGCCAGAGTTTACGACGGCGGTATCGGACGCGAGGGAGGACGTCGGCAGCGCTGTGAAGGTATCCGGCGGGAATCCGTTTGGGACGAGGGACATCAAGGACAAGGCGAACCACACTGTAGGCAGCAATCAGGCAGATGCATCGGGAACGACGTCGATAGCGGCCGAGACGCTGCGATCAACCGTTGAAACAACGGATCAGGAAACGATTCTACAACCGCCGACATCCGAGAGTCAGACAGACACTTCTCGACAAGAAGATCCCATCACAGCCCCAGTTTCCGATCAGGCGCCCCTTTCCGCCATCCGCTCTACACCAACCCATCGCACCATCACCGTCCAACCTCCCCCACCCGCCTCGCAATCCCTCTCCCGATGGCGTCTCCTCTGGCGCGGGGGGCTCGAAGTTGGCGAGCAGCGGTACAAGCTCGAGGGGATCGCTTTCTGCGCACAGATGACGTTTAGCGTGCCGTCGCTTCCGCGAATGGATTCGATGGAGTCGCCCACGGGGCAAGCGAGGGCGTCTGCGGGTGGTGAGACGCCCGTGGAGAGCGTGAATGCGATGCTGGAGAAGGAGACGACGATGGCCGGCGAAGGATCCTATTTCCCGCATAACGCAACGGGCGATCCACCATCGGGTCTATCGGCGCCGCTTCCCGCTGTCACGCCAACGGGAGGAATAACACCTCGACCGCGTCGACCGATGCTGAACACCCAACCAAGCGCCTCTGACAACGCCGGACCGCTGCATACCCCAGGCGGAAGCATCACAGCGAAAGCATTCGAGACGTCGGATCCGGATCTGTGTCTTTCCCTCGAATCGATGAAGGGACGACAGACACTGCGTGTCAGGGGTGTTGAGCGGCTAGGGGAGGATGAGGTGCTTGGCCAAGATGGGGAGAGCGGGGTTCACGTGTACGTCTTTGTCTTGCGCTAAGCGTCGGCGTGCCGACTGATCACGGCTTCCACACCAGGTACCTTGACCCGAGCGGCAATGACGAGACGTCCAGTCTAGGCGGCAATGCGCATTCCGTGCTCGCGCAGTATGTGTTCAATAGCATTTGCAGGGGAAACCTGTCGGCAAAAGGGCGAACACAGAAAGCCCTCGCGGTCACCCTGGGAGATGATGTTATAGGTGAGTATCTATCGCCTCGTCCCGGACTCGCTGGTTGAAGGCTTATATCCTGTCAGATGCCTCGCCATCCGCCACGTTCCTCATATATGGGCAATTACAAGGCTCGGATCAAGCTTCAGGTCTTGGCAGGCCCAAACTTGAGCTGCTGGCGGCGCGGCGTAAACCACCGCCAAAGCCCGATCCAGCGCATGCCGGTCTCAGACCAGGCCAACCCCTGCCACGAGGCAAGTCCGCATAATTTTGGTGAAAGAAATATTTGCCTGACTCGAGGCCAACGCTTGCAGACACGCTCTACACCGAAGACGGGTTCAAGATCCCGACAATGCTTTCCAGCCGAACTCTCCGTCGCAGCGCATCCGTGGCCTCGCAAGCTGCACGCATGTCCCGCGTGCGCAGCCAATCGACAATCTACATGCCTCCGCCGTCTAGCACCAGCCGAAGCCTTTCACGCGCGAGCTCCGTCTCAACGATTCATGAATCAGCTGCACAGCCTGCGGCTGCGGCTGCTCCGCCCGGGAAAAAGCTGACGCCGGGAAGGCGAGGTGAGAAGCGGAAACAGCCGCCGCAGCAGCAGTTGGCGGAAGATGAGGAGAAGAGACGACGTGCGGGCAAGATCGCTGCCGAAGGGATCTCTCGCAAAGTCGACATACCGGCACTGTCGACAACGTCAGAATCCGCTGCTCAGAACGGCAACAGCAAGTCGCAGATAAGCGGCACATCTGCAACTGATTTTACCGAAGTCATATCTGTCGACGACGATGACATCTTTGAAGATGTCAGTCGTACAGTCAACCCTGCTCTAAATCAATCGAACTCGGCAAAACCAAAATCTTTGACAATCTCGGAATGTGAAACCAGGAACAAAGCTGTACGTACAGTTGGTATTCACTGATCAAGCGACTAATCCGTGGTCACAGTCTATCAAGAAACGTCTACTGGTCGCAATGGAAACGCAAGGATGCGGTAGAAGTCACCCAGAATTCAAGGAGGTCTTCGCTGTAGCGAACAAGGGCGTCGCTTTCGCTTTGGTGAGCAGACATCCTAGCCGTGACGAGCGTGCAGCGGAAAACTGAAACGATATCCGGCGGGCAGAGGAGTGCAATTGCGGATACGACATTGGAGAGAGGTTTGATCGAACGGCTCGTCAAGTCGCATTTGGATCTCTACCTTCCGGCTCATTCAGACGTCATTACTATCGACCACGACACCTCTACGGAAGCTCGATCACTTGCTTCAGTCCCCTCCGAGTCTTTCATGACTCCGTACGACACTACAGCAAGTCGCAACGGCTACGCTGTAGCCATCCATACCCATGATAACCCTAATACAACTATAATATGATGTCTATGCTGTGCCAACTAGCGAGGAGAAATAGTGTTGCCGTTCAACTTGAGCGGTATTGGACTCCGTAAATGTCGAGTGCTAAGGCTGTTGGAGGTACCGTTGGCCGAGGGAGGGACCGAGAATACAGCGGAGACACGTCTACTAAGCGATGCCGTATATTCAGCCGGCTTCGGTAGTCGCAACTGAATCAGGGCGTTCCCTTGTCCGAAGAAAATTGTGTGGGTTCCCGCTGCTGCGCTCTTGATAGACGCGAATGCCAATTTCCTATCGTTTCCCATTCCGCGACTTTGATGTCTGTTATCATTCGTTCCAATGGTCTGCAGAATCGTCTCGATCGATAAGGAAAGCTCGATATCCGGCAAGCGAATTCCATGCAAATCAATTAAGGTTGCATGCCATTCCCTCTTGACTTTACTGATCGCCACGAGTAAATTCAAGGCAGGTAGTAATATGGCAACACCCCGAAGCGTATGCCATTCTTCGTTTCCCACCCGATGAACCACCCAATCACGCTTAGTGCCGGAAGACGACGTGTCGATCAGAGTTTCTTCCTCCGACTCCGTTCTCGAGCTGGCCTCCCGGCCTCCGAGTAGTAGCCCGTTTTCGGCGAATAACTTGCCATGTCTCGACATGGGTGAGGGTGATGTCGATCTTTGCTTACCCACCGAGCCGGGTTGGATCGGCTTTTTCGACACGGAAGCGAGCGCTCGCACGGGTGTTGCATCAACAGGTCGAGATAGGGAAGCTCTACCGCCCGGATGGCGAGCGCACATACACACTTCAACGTAAGGTAGCTCGAATGAGAGTCTGCAGCGGCCCACGGCGTTTTCAGTCCAATAGACTAGATCAACAGGTAACGAGGTCTTCGGGAGCGCGCATCTCCCACAAAGATCCGCATTGGGCAAGATCGCCCGAGCTTTGACGATGGGTACCGAAGAGACCGCTACCTCCTGCAGGATTTGATTTTCCGGAAAGGTCGCCACTCTGATGGTGCCTTCCTTGGTCGCAATGAGCCAGAAGTCGTCGCCGCTGACTGAGATCAGGTCGCAATCTGTGACGACGGAATTCCCCTGAGCGATCGTTGCACTCATAGTCCAGCCATTGTCTCCCATGCATTCCCATTCCTCAACGGTACCGGTGGTGAACAAGACTGCAAACCGCAGCCGATCGCCTTTTTGCCGAGCCAGAAACCTGCCGCGCGTGTCATGTGTCCGGGGAGGCGCGATGAGCACCGGGGTCGGTTGATCGGCGGAATAGGAAAGGATACTACCGTCAATGTGCAGGGTGAGAGCCGACCAGGAGGTGGCGAAGAAATCGATGTTGTCGACGATGAGAATCCCGCATGGTGGCGACTTGGTGATTGTGCTGTAGTCCCAGATATTTGTCGCTTTCGAGGAAGATTTCAAGCTTTTGATATCGTAAAGATTGATTTTTCCTTTGCCGCAAGCCATTGCCAGAAGCTTTCTTGGCCCATCCAAGTAGACCAGGTCCCTATGACCCGGAAATGTCGCGAAAGCGACAGACATTGTTTGATCCTGCTCCAGAATGCGCATTTTGTGATCACTGTCAGCAACGATAACAGTTGAAGCGCCTTCATCCGTCCAGATTTCAAGGACATCGGTGTAATCGACGGTCGCGACGGAAGTTGCTTCTGTCTGCTTCAGTATAGATCCAAGCCTTGTGCTTGGCAAGGGACTTCCAGTTGGCAGCAATGCCTCTTCTTGCTCGATGTCGTCAATATCGGCTCGCTCTCGCTGAGCCTCCAGTAACTCGGCGTCTTTGAGCAAGAAACGGAGGATGAGCCATAGAATAAAGGCAGTGAGCAACTGCGGCAAGACGACGATCTTGAGAAGGTAGAATATCGGCTTGATGCGCGGCAGTAAAGGACGACGCAGAGCTTTCAATGAGCCTATCAGTTGTGACGGTTTTACCTTGATGTCTGCTGAAGGCATGATGTATGCCAATGTAGGCAGCAGGTGAATGTCGACAAACCGATGATGATGTGGGTTCAAAGCGTTCCAGATATTCCGGATATGGCTCGGAAGATGTGTGGGTGCCGATATGGTGGACGCCGCCGGAGAATGATATAGGTCGGTGAGATCCAAGCTGTTGGCTTTCGCTAAGCCGTAGCCTAGAGCGGTCATCAAGCGATCTTTTTGATGCGACTCGTTGATGTAATAAACGCCAGTCACCAACGAAAGAAGCTGAAAGGAGGAACAGATTTGTCGTGAGATGGCGAACGAATGCACCTCGTGGTATGAAACTTACGAGAACCATGCTCCCGCCTCGCGCGGTCCTCGCCTTCCATACACTTTTCGCACCGTTGATCCAGCTAGATGTTTGGCTTTTGTGACTTCCTCCTAAGGTCCTTTCGAGCCCTGGACGATAGAGAGCTCCCTTTGCTTGCTCCCCTACCGATTGCTGCTGTCCATCTTTCCCCGGCAGCTGCAGTTTCTGAGGTTGTTCGACTCCTTGACGCAAAAGATCGGCTAGCTCAAGGCGCTGGCAGTCAATGGATACGACTGTGAGGAAGAACGTCTGCAACATCCACCAGTCAACGAAGATAAGAACAGATGCGTATAGGCAGAGATCGCGGACGGGTCCAAGCTTGACTGTCCAGGCGATGAAGCAGAGGGCGATGATATCGCAAATGGACGTCATGAACAGTGTCGGACCGGCTTTCGCTAGCCCGCAGCCAATTCGATCTGGCACAGAGTAGGTGATGGGTGTGGAGTAAATGGCTTTGAGCTAGGGAACGCTGTATCAGCTTGGTGCTATGGGTTTCCGGCCCGAAAAACTCACGAGTGTCGCCATATTTTCTACGCCAACAATCAGAATCACCAGCGGCATCAAATAGTATGGCACGACAGTCTCTCCATGTGCGTTGCGTGTCGTAGCATCTCCCCATCCAAACCCCAAGAAGGCCATTACGCTGAAACTCATAACCGCCGAGCATAAGACTTGAATGACGCCGGTGAATGCGATACCGAATCGAGAATGCATGGCGGAGGCGCGCGAGAGAAGGAAAAGAAAGTACAGGATGACTGCGGCGTAAAGAAGGAAGATGTACGATGGAATAGACTCCGATGACGGTCGGGATTCGGTTGATGATTCCTTTGGTGTGGACTGCCCTTTTGACGAAATCGCTGATGGCTGTGACAGTGAGGTGATAAGATATTGACCGAGGAGAAATCTTGGTATCGGAGAAAACTTACTGAGAGCCTATAAGTCACCACCTTTCCTGGAGAGCTGAATTGGTATGCCTGCCCTCCAATGTTCTCGGCGAGTTCGCCCAGTGCTGTTCGCCACGTTCCAGCGAAACGCTCCTTCACGTCAGTCGCCCCTGGTGCCGCGCGAAAAACTGGTTGTACCGAGCGGTAGATATCGTCGGTGCCGGATGTACCCTGGAATGATAGACAGGGAGCTTGGGCAGACCCGTTGTCGAACTTGACGCAGGACATCTCCCCAGCAGTCAACGAGTCCCAATTCGCAGCCAGATGGGCGACTTCGGGACCGAATCGTCGTGCACTTTCATATTCATTACCATGATTCCTCGGTCCTTTCCGCAGAGCAACCACTTGTTCCATCGACGTCCATGCCACAGGACTGACTATGACACCAAATTCGCTGCTGCCATCGTTTTTCGCTTGGGTCTTAATGTCGAAATGTTCAACCCAGTCATCGACGAGCCAGAATGGTGTTATATTTGGCACTGGCATGACAGGCTCCGGATATGGGAAAAAGCTGTCCAGAAGCGGCGTAGAGAGCAGCGATAGCGGACCCGTTGTTCTCGTCGCGACAGCATGACGTTGATGCAGATTCGCGTTTAGTATCGATGTACGCTGGATGTGCAGGGCGAGTGCAGGATAGAATAGAGTCGTCATGACGAAGCTGTCAATCAGAAGAACTCGAATCTGCCGAGGGCAACGACCAGATCAGAGGAAACCGAAGCCGCACAGCCTTTTCTCACTCACCTGATTCCGTGCACAATGTCTTCCGAATGCTTTGAATGCTTCGTTAACCCATTTCGACCAGCGATAATAGAAAGCCAGCATCATCCAGCGACTGTTCCCGCCAGTATATGCCTTTGCACCGTGGTTCCCCGGGACATCGCTTGATCGATTACGAGCTCTCCTGCGCATATTGAAGGGATTGCGGGGTTGCTATCCCATAGGATCCTGTTGTCCACTGGAGCGAGAGCAATTCGCGCTGAATACACGCCGGAACAACGCTTTGTCGAATGCTGGAGGTCTTAGCTGAGGTCTTCCGGCCTTTTGTAAAGCAAGATGCCCAGGCTGGTGGAGCTGATGGCTCCTTATCCTCCTTGATCTTCCGTAACGGATTCAAGATGAAACATTATTTGTCACGAACTGACTCGTCATCAATTCTCTCTGTCCATCCATAAATGGCTTCTAAAATTGGCCTACCTTGTAGAAGCAAAAGCCAACTTTGGCTTGAGTTGTGGTAATCACGTGAAAGGCGCTCAGAGTTGGTTTCCGTCGTCAGCACGCGACGCGTCAAACACCTTCTGGCGTTTTCTTGCGATCGTTCGTGCTTGCAACACTGGTGATATCGACTCGATTTCGAACGAAACATCTGACCACGACGCCATCAGAAACAGCGGTCAGCGGTGAATTACTACCGGAGGAATCGTAACCCATCAGAATGGCTGCGCAAATGTACCAGCGGGACCCGCGAGCGGTATGTTTCTGGCTGGATACGTTCGGTGCACTTTTCGCTCACGTTAGACCTTCATGATAGGGTCTCTTCCTCGGCGGACAGCGAACGAGCGGAGCGGAAGTCAGGGATCAGAATGGTGTGTTCCGTGTGAAGGAGGCGGGGAAAAAGGCCTAGGGCTGATTGGTTCTGTGATCAGTGTTGGCCTGCCAGACGGTATCAAACATCCTGAAGTCATCCCTTGGACCTGTCGGGTGAGTAATTGATGGTATAGGCCTTCTCCTTCATCGCTCACCGATAGATCGCTTTACATAGTCTCGACAAAATGTTGGTGGACAATGTTGGAGATGTTACTATCACAAACGATGGAGCCACGATTCTGTCTCTACTCGAGGTTCAACATCCTGCTGCGCGAATTCTCGTCTCCCTGGCAACGCAGCAAGACAAGGAAGTCGGAGACGGAACCACGTCCGTCGTCCTGATTGCTTCGGAACTCTTGCGCCGCGCAAACGAATTGGTCAGGAATAAAATCCATCCTACCACCGTGATTACTGGATACCGGTAAGATTTCAATCAGGCCGCGTATGCCAGTCCTGACACATTGGCTTTGTTTCTCTCGACAGATTGGCCTGCAAAGAAGCTTGTCGGTTTATGGCGGAGCAGATGTCGACCAAGGTGGACAAGCTGGGCAAGGACTGTTTGATCAACATTGCGAAGACGTCCATGAGCTCCAAGATTTTGGCAGCGTGAGTCTCCGCGGCTGTCTGGCAACACTCAAGAAGAGATCTGATCTGAATGCCGTTCAGTGATGACGACTTCTTCGCCCCAATGGCCGTTGATGCCATGTTGGCCGTAGCTACCATGAACCCGCAAGGACAGAAAAAGTACCCTGTGAAGGCTGTCAATGTGCTCAAAGCACACGGAAAGAGCGCGCGGGAGAGTTTCATGGTCAAGGGTTATGCGTTGAACTGCACCGTTGCTAGCCAAGGTGAGCCACAGAGCTACTGAAGGACCTTTCAAGACGGCTGACTTAAATTCATTATCTAGCCATGAAGACCAGAATAACGAATGCCAAGATCGCATGTCTAGACATGAATCTGTCAAAGCAGCGGATGCATTTGGGCGTACACATCACTATCGACGATCCTGATCAGTTGGAGGCTATCCGCAAGAGGTAGGTTTCTCGCCTTCCAAACAATGATTGATATTGAGCGGTGCTGTTCTTTGCAGGGAATCCGAGATTACGCTGGAGCGAATTCGAAAGATCTTGGCGACTGGCGCAAACGTCATTCTAACGACGAAGGGTATCGACGATCTCTGCCTGAAGGAGTTTGTTGAGGCTGGTGCCATGGCCGTCCGACGGTGTCGAAAGGAGGATCTACGACGTATCGCCAAGGCGACCGGTGCTACTCTGATTTCCTCGCTCGCCAACCTGGAAGGCGAGGAGACATTCGAAGCATCGTCGTTGGGCCACGCTGAGGAGGTATCGCAGGAGAGGATCAGTGACGATGAACTCATTCTCGTCAAGGGAACCAAGACGGTCAACTCGAGTTCGATCATCTTGCGTGGTGCCAACGATTACATGTTGGACGAGATGGAGCGGGCTCTGCACGACGCTTTATCGATTATCAAGAGGACGCTGGAGAGTGGTAGTGTAGTTCCAGGAGGTGGAGCGGTCGAGACGGCGCTATCGATCTACCTCGAGAACTTTGCGACGACATTGGTGAGTCTGGCACTGAAGGCGAGCCTAAGAGACGTCTGACCCCTCCTTCTCAGGGCTCCCGAGAACAACTCGCTATCGCCGAATTTGCTTCAGCATTGCTCACGATTCCCAAGACTCTTGCCATCAATGCCGCCAAGGACTCGACTGATCTCGTAGCCAAGCTAAGAGCATACCACAATGCTGCGCAAAGCGCACCAGCCGGCGACCCGAAGAAGGCGCTGATGTTCTACGGATTGGACCTCATTAACGGTCAAGTCCGGGATAACCTTCACGCTGGTGTACTGGAGCCGACTATCAGCAAGATCAAGAGTTTGAAGAGTGCGCTGGAGGCTGCCACGAGTTTGCTGAGGATAGACGACAGCATCACCGTTAGTGAGTACACGTAATAGAAAAGCAGAGCGCGCAAGCTACTGACTGGAGGGCATCTTCGCTATCAGCCCCGGAAAGGAGAGAGCAGGATGACGGCCATGGTCACTAGATTGCAGGACTGTGATATTACATGGTTCGCGGTCGTTGTAACAGTACATGCTTATGAGCACGATCAAGGCGACAAAGACCCCACTCTTTGGGCGAGATTTTCCTGACAGAACGAGCCACCTGTTGAAGACGGATGAGAGTAGCTTAAAGGGACATCGCGCGGAAGTTAGGCCGCTTCTGTCTCTCTGCAAGACAGAGCTGAAGACAGCTACATACAATACATGTAACTAGCAATGCCACGCCAGATAATGGTCGACAGCCTCTCGGGAGCTCTGAGGTGTGCTGCAGCCAGCTGAATCTCGTCTGACCGACTCTGGCCGAATGACACGACTGCATCGCGCCGAAGGCGTTCCTGTCTGGACGCGGCCCAGCCCTGCTGTCAAGTCGTGAGATCACCAGCAGTGTTGACATACTCATTGGCATGCTTTTGCGTAGTGAATCTTGCGATCCCGCACGGAAGTCTCACACCTACTCGTTCCGGTGAGTCAGGATTCAACCTTGACCCTTTATCTCCGCATTCCGATCTCCAACGTCGCGCATCAGAAGAAGAGCTGTTTCTGGACTAGTGGCACAAGCAGGTCCATCGGCCTACCCATCTCCTGTCTCTCACACATTTGCCCTCAGCTTGGCTGACCTGCATTGCCTTGCTTTCAGATCGACTCATAACAGAGTGCTGCACTCCCGAATCGAGCGTGAATAGCCCAGCCTTTAAGTGAGACAGACAACATGGCCGAAGGTACAAACTATGATTTCTTGTTCAAGGTGTGTATCTTTCCCTGATCTGTGAAGAAAGGTCCGCAGGTCGCTCCGGGGCCATGTCGACCCAAGATCGCCTTGCACGCAACCTTTTTGTTTTGACTATATGTACTAACCCTCTACTCGCCAAACAGGTCGTGTTGATTGGAGACTCTGGTGTCGGAAAGTCGAACTGTAAGACCAGCAGCTCTTTTCTTACATCGATATGACCCAGCTAATCACTGGATTCGACAATCAGTGCTCTCTCGTTTCACCCGGGACGAATTTAACCTGGAATCAAAGTCTACGATTGGAGTTGAGTTCGCCACGAGGTCAATTAATGTCGACGGAAAGACGGTCAAGGCTCAGATCTGGGACACAGGTGAGTGAAGAGGTGCTCAAGGAGCGAAGGAATAGCGAAGTGTTCGCGAAAAACGAACGGCAGCGAAGTAGCCGCGTTCACGAAAGACGGGTTGCACAAGACTTGGGCGGAACGACGGAAATTCGGACCAAAGGGATCGTTAAGCTCAAGAGGACTGCAGACTCGAGGGGGACACTGGGCAGGAGATGCCAATCAGTCGAGCAAGCGCTGAAACTCGTTATCTCGTGTCATCCAGCGGGACAGGAAAGGTATCGAGCGATTACATCCGCGTGAGTAGTCTGTCACTCTGCACTTACCGTTGTCTGACATATCCCACCGTTCGTCAGCTACTACCGAGGCGCGGTGGGAGCACTTCTCGTGTACGATATCGCCAAGCAACAAACGTTCGCCAACGTGACGCGATGGCTCAAGGAGCTGCGCGACCACGCGGACGCCAATATTGTCATCATGTTGGTCGGAAACAAGAGCGATCTGCGACATCTGCGCGCAGTGTCTACGGAAGAGGCAAAACATTTCGCAGGTGAGTGACTGGACCTGAGACTCTACTTTGGGCACCGTTTTATCTTTCGTTGTCGCCGCATCTACAGAGGAGAACAACCTGTCCTTCATCGAAACTTCAGCGTTGGATGCTTCCAACGTCGAGACCGCATTCCAGAATATTCTTGGCGGTAAGCTTTTCCGGTTATTGCTTTGCTCAAGTTCCTGATATGAATTCCCGCCCTCGCAGAAATCTACCACATCGTGTCGAACAAGGCACTGGAGCAGAACAGCGAGAGCATTACGCCTCATCCACGAGGCGAAACCATTTCGGTTGACCGATCAGACAACGATGGCGGTGAGAAGAAGAATGGAAAGTGTTGTTAGTAGTCGGATGGTGTCGAGGGTCTGTCTATCGGGGTAGAAAGCACAACCTTTGCTCAGCACGCTCAGCATAGTTGTCTCCCCACAGCCCGGCCGCCTGAGATCCTTCCCTTGTTAGCCTGAAACGATTATCTACGCCTGACTGTTGTATATTCTACTGTTGGCTACGTATCTCACGCTTGATAGTGTTTCTGGAACACGCCGACTTCTTCACCGTAGGGCAGCCAATACAAGAAGGGAGTTTTGCAGATTCAGGGATACAGACGGAAGTCGCAATGCTTTTTTTTGTGGTTTGCCGTCCGCATAAAGGGCGGATGCATCATCTACTAGTATTACAGAGAAAGCGCAGACGAGAGCCACCGACCGCTGACATTGTCTAATCTACTTCTTGGTAAAGAAGAGCTCCTTCAGGATCTTCATCGTGTCTTCGGGACTGGAAACGGTGTGACCTATCGTCCTCGAGTCGTTGTAGATTTCGTAGTCGTTACCACCCTTGTAGGTCTTACGAGGACAGAACAATAAGCTACGATGCAAGGAGATCTGAGCAGTGTGGCCTACCTTGTCACCGAAGAAGTGGATCTCGGTAAAACCTTCAGGCTCGATGTGTCTCAAGGAGTAGGTCTTATCCCAGCCTACAGGTACGGATCCAAGCTCTGTCAGCGCTTCAATACAAGGGGAATGACGGTTCTGCATACCAGTAGGAAAGACGTCGAAGGAGATTTGACCACCGATGGAGTATGTCAAGCTGAGATGAGCGAATTCCTTCTTGAGGATTTCGACAAACTTGGCTCGAACGCCGTGTTCCTGGAAGCATAAGCATATCCACATCAGCGAGCGACAGACACAGCAGATCAGAGGTAACGCACAAGATCGTACTTTTCGTAGGCGTTTCGCTCTTCATTGCTGTGAATGACGCCTCCAGTGAACGAGAACAATGTAAAATCACATGCATTACTCACGAGGCATTCCTTCCGATCGGGCTGACGTTGACCATACCGTTTCGGAATTCCATGAAAGTTCCCCTGATACGAAAATCTGACCTTAGCTTGTCTTGTCATTCGGTAGCGACAAATCAGACTCACCGCTTGATGGGGATGTCCAAGTCGGCAATGTAGTGCAAGACAAACTTGACAAATTTCTTGTACTCCTCCTCTCCAACGTGACCGATAAAAGAGGCCCGCGAAATCTCCTTGCCGAGCTTGTAAGCGACGAGACCGTTCTCGGAGAATCCGTAGTCGAAGTCGTCGACAACTGTGGAGACGTGGAATCCGTCAACGTGACGTCTAGAGAACGGTTTTTATCATGCTTACCATTCTGTCCGTGGATAGCGAGCTGCTCGGCGATCTTGTTGAGGTCGGATCCACCGACGAAGGCAATCGCGCATTCCTTCCTCAGATCCTTCAACATCTGGAGCATCTCTTCCGACGCTTGCTATCGGTCCGAGTGCAGTTTGGTCAGTCTGCAAGGCACATCCCTTCAGTATGCAACCTACCTGACGAGCCGGGGTGAGGGTGCCATCGACATCGCTGGATGATCAAGGGTCAGTCAGCTTCACGCATAACCGCATTCAAGTCAAGTCTCGTACTCACAACATGCAGATGGTCTTTGGGTGGGTTCGGCCCTCGAAGGGAGAAGTACCGGCAGGGATTTCAGAAGCCATGTTGCGAGTATTGTGCAAAGGAAATGAAGTGGAATAGGCAACAGTCAATAGGAAACGCTTCGCGTAATAGCTTTATAAGGATTGATGGATGCGAAGAACTTTGGCTGACACGTCGGCATAGGGAAGTAAGACAAAACGCGTCCACGTGGCTGACTGCTCTTCTTGCTGCAGGTACAAACCGTCCAGGCAGCTTTCCTGGCTCGTCCGCTCGTCAAGCTGTTATCGGAGCCTCTTCAGCAGATCCATGAACGTGGAACGGCAGATCTAGATCGAATTGGGACAAGGCCATACAAGTCGCCCATCGAGAGCGAACCCAGTCGACTGGGCAGTCATCAACACTTTCCGCGATCTGCACGATACCATGAGCCCCGACGCGGTGGGTTGCGTCCATCGTATAAGGCACTCGCACTGGAATTGGATGTCGCATGATATGCGTGCGAATGAACGAGATCGTCTCATAGTAGAGCGACACACATTGATCCTTGTACATCTTGCATGTAAGCACCCTACGGGTCGCGAGTTTTACCTAAGTAAACCCCAAACGGGGGAAAACCACGAACGTTAAAGAATGCTGGGCGTTCCTCTGCTTCCCACCCAAACCACCATGGTGTAATGGTTTATCGTTTAAGCCGTCACAGCGCCGTCCGTCGAGTAGCGAAGGGCGCCGCAAATATGCTGGAAGGTATCAACTTTTGAGGAAGGAAGGTAAAGGGTGGAAAGGACAGTCGAAATGTCGGTCTCTATATACTCTCATTGCGTACCCGATCACTTTCCAGTCAAGCGCGATGTTGCGCCTTTGCAGCTGGGTACGTTGCGTGCCAACTCTGGCACGAGTCCGCAGCGAATTGAGGGAACATCACCTCAAGCAGCTCCTCAAGCAATCTTACCTGTCGATAATTTCCAAGGTGTCGTTGTGGAAGCCTTCAAGGAGTCGAAAGGGAAAGGGAGACATAGTGTCATATGAGCGGAAGGCAGTCTGATGATTGCGAGGAAAGATATTTGATACTGTAACTTAAGTTGCACTAGCTGAACCACTGCCAGCATTGATTGGGTTGTTGATCTCAATCCAGATCAATTCACCCAATTCACCAGACTAGACAATATTTGTACGCGTAATCACGAGTCGCGTGTCTTGCGTCTCCACATCCGAGGTCTCTCCCGACTGCACTGCCACCATCACAAACAACCGTGATATCCCAACACGACCTCTGGGCTCTGCTTGCTCGAGCGCACAGGGATGAAAAGATCACTGCGATCAAATCCAGCATCGGGTAATCAAGGCACGTACAGCAGCAGCGGGAACGGCCACAGCGATCACCTCGCATTCAACCGCGCAGCGAATATCGATACTCGCGGTCATTCGCACGGCGACGAAGACGAACGCTCGGACCGTCCTTCGCCTCCTCGTCAGCTTCCAGGTCACGTTCTGCCCGATATCCCGTCAAGCGTTCACCGATACGAAACAGGTGGAGAGTTTGATAACGCGAGGAACAGTGCGGATCTCGAGCTGCCGCTATATACCAAGATGAGCTCGAGCGTACATGTTGGAGGGGAAGCGAGACGTAGGGCAGGACCAGGTCAACACTCTGCACCGGATGCAGCAATCGATCAGCAAATGCCTTACGGAGACTCGCTTGCGGCTGGAAACGAATCGGAAAAACACCCTTTGTACGACAGCTCGTACGCTGACGATGATACGGGCAAGGCATGGGGATCCAAGGGGTTCGGAGCGGGACCGGGTCAAGGCGGTCGACGAGGGCTGCCGCCCATGATGATGCGACGACCGACAAACTGGAAGGAATTTGTGGTGTATCACGAAGAATGGGTGTGGACTGGGGTGTATACCCTTTTGGCGATGTTTACCAGGTATTGGAAGATTGGATGGGCAAACTACGTTGTGTGGGATGAGGTGAGTATTTCGCATCCCAATAAAGTCCGCGAACTTATGTCATGGGAACACCCCTACAGGCCCATTTCGGAAAGTTCGGCTCCCATTACATCAACCGAGACTTCTACTTCGACGTACATCCTCCGCTCGGAAAGATGCTCGTCGGTCTCGCGGGTCTGCTGTCCGGATACAACGGTGGTTTCGAATTTAAGTCTGGCGAACAATATCCCGATACCGTACCCTACACCGCTATGCGGGTCATTCTGGCGACATTTGGCGTGGGTATGGTTCCTGTGGCCTGGTGGACAGCCGGAGAGCTGGGTTGGAGTAGGCAATCGAGGCATCTCGTGACGTTGTGCGTCTTGTTCGGTCAGTATAGCCTTTTCTCCAGCACCAGGTTCTGGCTGAAGGGACTTTTACAGACGTCGGATGGCTTTGTATCTCGAGATTCATTTTGCTGGACTCGATGTTGATCTTCTTCACGTTCACCACGGTTCTCGGCCTGGTCAAGTTCCATAACCAACGTCATGAGTGAGCACATCTGTCCATTGTCATCTGCCGCTCAAGCTGACTTTCGCATAGTCCATTCGAGGAAGAATGGTGGTTCTGGCTATCATTTACGGGATTGTCAATCGGTTGCGTGTGCAGGTATGTCTGCTTTCCTCATCATTACAGGTCGCTGAAAGGCTGACTGTCTACTTTCGCCAGTGTCAAATGGGTTGGACTATTCGCGACCGCTCTTGTTGGGCTGTACACAATTGAGGATCTGTGGGACAAGTTTGGCGATTTGAAGATGCCCAAGGTACGTCAGCTCGTCTGACCAACATGCATTTCCGCACTGAACCCCGTCCGCAACAGATGACCTACCTCAGACATTGGATAGCCCGAGGAGTTTGTCTCATCCTTATTCCGTTCTGCGTATACGCCCTCAGCTTCAAGCTTCACTTTATGATTCTCAATCGATCCGGACCTGGAGATGCGCAAATGAGCTCGCTCTTCCAGGCCCACTTGAAAGGCAACAACTTTGCCGAATCTCCGCTTGAAATCGCGGTCGGATCCAAAGTCTCCATCAAAAACTTCGGATATGGAGGCGGACTGCTGCATTCTCACGTGCAGACATTCCCCGTGGGATCCAATCAGCAACAGGTCACCTGTTATCACTACAAGGACGACAACAACAACTTTGTGATTTCACCTATATGGGAAGAAGGAGCATACGACCCCGAGGCCCCACTTAAATTCTTGCAAGACGGTAGTGTCATTCGCTTGGTCCATGCTTCGACAGGACGAAACTTGCACTCGCACACCGTTCCAGCTCCCATGACCAAGAATCATTACGAAGTTTCCGGATATGGCAACGCCACGCTTGGCGACAGTAACGATAACTGGGTTGTCGAGGTCGTTGACGATATGATTGCGGGTGGCAAGGACCATGTCGAGCGAGTCCACGCTTTGACAACCCGGTTGCGATTCAGGCACGCCAATCTCAACTGCTACTTGCGCGCGGCGAACGTACCGCTACCTCAATGGGGCTTCAAGCAGATTGAAGTAACCTGTGACAAGGAGAACAATCCCAAGGATGTCCACACTTATTGGAACGTAGAAAGTCATTGGAATGAACGACGTGAGTTGCGGCCGCGGATCTGGCAAGGATAAGTGTTCATAAGATTGTCTACGCAGTGCCCCAGGGCAATCTCAAACTCTACAAATCCCCCTTCTGGAAGGACTTCTGGCATCTCAATGTGGCCATGATGACGTCAAACAACGCGTTGGTGCCAGACCCAGACAAGGAAGACATTCTCGCCTCCGCCCCCGCTGATTGGCCTTTTCTCCACCTCGGCTTGCGAATGTGTGGATGGGGAGACAACCAGATAAAGTATTATTTGATCGGCACACCTATTATCTGGTGGGGAAGCTCTATCAGCATGATTGCCGGAATTTTCACCCTGGTATTCTATCTCATGCGAATGCAGAGGCAGTATCAGGACTGGGCGCCTGGAGAGTGGGAGAATTGGCTCTATGTACTCAAGATCGCCTTCGCCGGTTGGGTTTTCCATTATCGTAAGTGACAAGTCGGCCTAAACCTATTTATTGTTGATCTCTCTTCCTGTTCAGTTCCGTTTCTGATCATGGGTCGAGTCACCTACCTTCACCATTATGTAAGTCTAGCGTTCTCGATGCGTTCTTGCTGAGCTTATCTACGCGTTTACCACTAGCTACCAACACTTTGGTTTGCCGTGCTGTTCATGGGGCACATGCTGGAGACATTCATCTTCTCCTCACGGAAACGCTCCGACCGGCAAAAGTGGATATGGTTCGGCGTCTTGGCTAGCGCCATCTTCCTATGCTTCTGGTGGTTCAAGGCCGTTGCGATGGGCATAGACGGACCCATCAACGAGCACAAGGGCTTGGGCTGGCGAAAAGTGCGTACTTTGTGTTCCTTGTCAATCACCGTGGCTGACAGACGATACCCTTAAATTCTTCGCTATTTAATTAGTCATGGAATGTAAGTTGAAGAGAGTGCCTATTCATCTTTTCACCCAGCGCTGATCCTCATACTATTTCCAAACCCAGATCTACAATGGAGGCATTTGATGCGCCAAATCATCTAGAACAAAGGAGGTGTACAGCTTCGTCACGCACATGCATATCATCTACAGGCAACACCGTGCAAACGAGCAATCCTCGTCTCCATATCAAGTCCGTATGCCGTTTCCCGGCTCTGCGCTCGGTGCGCTTGACAACATTTGACCTTCCGAACTCTCTTGAACAAAACTAAAAACAATCGGAGACCAGCCTGACTAGAGAATCCAGACATTGCTCCTGTCAAATCCAATTCTGCCCAAGACCCCTGCTATCGGCGGCTTTGTGCGACCCATCGGATACTGAGGACCGGCAAGAGGGATGAGAGATCTGTAGAAAGTGAGATGTTATCGTGAGACATGTCTTCGCAAAATGAGCCCGTATGTGACACTCACTGAGGCGGCAGACATGCCATGACTCCAACTCTGTGGCCATCAATCTTGCCATCCTGCAACTTGACGTCCTCAACAGTCTTCGTTGCATCCGTAATGGAAGTCGATGCTGGGCCGGAAGACGACAACCAGCCAAACCATGACCCAGCTTCGGCGCTGGTCGTCTGCTCTGCCTCATTCAAGGCAAGCGTAGCTTGTTCTGCGTCTCGCGTTGCAGTCAAGCTATCCACCAACAGAGATTGATCCACATCTTGTCCAGCCGGGACTCGCAAAAGCCGGAGGACTCCTCGGGTTGTTAGTTGTTTCCGAATGATGGGTGACAAGACGTCGGGATGTCGGATAATATCAGGCCCAGCCTCTGTTGTGGAATCGAATTCCTCGACAGGCAACGACTCGCTGACCGCAGTAGGCTGAGATGCCGTGCTCGCCAATGAGGCACTTTCAGAGGTGGCACGGCTGTTCCGTGGAAGATACTGGACGAGGCTGATCTTGGGCAACTTGGTTGACGATGCGCTGATAGGCTCGTTTTGCAGCGGTGTGCCGGTCGCATTGGCCATTTTGCAGATGAACTGGAGGAAAGGCGCAACTCCGGTTCCAGTAGAAATCTGTCGAAGGCCAGGCATGAGTGGAGCATGTTTAGGGCTTGCTGTACGGAAGCCACGTACCATTGTAAGATAGTCTATAAACTCAACAGGGACAGAGACGGTTTTGATGGGTCCACGAATCTCGATGTCATCGCCCTCCCCCAAAGAATGCAGATACCTGGAAAGAGGAGGATAAGTAAGGGTCACTTATGCTGTGTGACTCACCTACCGTCCAACCTCTCCGCCCTTGACGCGTTTCACGAGCAACCGAATGAAACCGTCCTTCTCAACATCGTTAATCGGCGTGTACGGCCTTTCAATCTGCAAGTCGGGCGACTTGACGTAGACGTGCCAGAGATCGAGATTTCCCGCCTCTCCGGATTCGGAATTCCCAAAAGCCGTTCTCGATCTTTCCGACACTTGAATGTCGACGAGGACGTGTTGCGGCGATATACGTTTCACGGAGAGAACGCGGTGCTTTGTGTATTTGAAGGGTGTTAGGTCGGGGGTGTCGTCCGATCCCACGCCGATGATTGATCCGAAGAAGAAGGAGAGTACTGGTACACTTTCGTACTTGTCGCACTGAGATCCACTATACTGGCCAGAGCCGTGGTGGCGTTGTCGTGAGGGAGACGCATGACGCTCAACGCCTTGGGCCTTTTGGTTCGGGAACGCTCCGTATGTCGTAAGGAAGCGGGTCGTTCCAGGTGAGCTACGGGTTGTGGTAATAATCCTAGCACTCCTCGAGTATAATGAAAGAGAATTACGAGTCACAGAAGCCATTCTGGGTGTAAGCCGCCGTGTCGCGTGCGAGGTATATATGTTTCAATGACCTTATCCCGGACGATTCTTCAACATCGAAATCTCGTCGACCAATGTCTCATCGCTCTCCCGCGATCGACCGGAATGCCAGAACGGCCGCCGAGAAAGTCAAGCGAGAGTCGTCCCCGTGCCTCCGCGTGGCCCGTGATAGCCGTATACACGGTTTGGCCCCTCACTCGACGGTAGACCCGAAGGCTGTTGCTCTTTCGGGTCGATGCAACCGTAGTGGCTATCCACAAAGTGGAGAACAGTTGCGTTGTTTCGTGCTGAGTGATAGATGAACAAGATGTTGCGAGACTGATAAGACGTTCTGAGGACCTCTGCAAGTCGGAAAATGGAAAGCACCTCGACAAGAAGACTCTGGAGGCCCGAAAAAAATCGTCATCGCAGAGCGGGAAGGGTGCGTCCGGATACTGGTTATTCGAAAATCACGCTCAGCTTCCTACCGAGACACCAGAGGTTGTCGCCAGTCGGGCCAAATGACTAGGAGGCTACTGACTGTCTGGAGAGTGGGCACAGAGCATTGACACATAAAAGGTTAAGAGGACCGTACATATCTCAGGCGGCACGATATCACTCGTTCAACCACTCTTTGGCCCATACGAACCTTGTCCACCATGCCTATGCTGTGAGTCATACCGAAACACCCGGCATGCAGGACTCTGATTTTCCCCTCCTCGCAGTGCTGACCCCTCAAAACGTTACAAGGCGTTCAAGCCTCTGCCATTCCCCGAACGAACATGGCCTGACAAGCAACACACGAAACCACCTATCTGGCTCTCTACAGATCTTCGGGATGGTAACCAGTCACTTGCGAACCGTGAGTTGCATTCGATGTTGGGAACTACCGTTTGCTCATAGCTCTCTGCTCCATTAGCCATGACGAACGCTCAGAAACTGCGATTCTTCCGTCATCTCGTCAAGCTTGGGTTCAAGGAAATCGAAGTCTCCTATCCTGCAGCTTCAGAAACAGACTTCAACTTTGTCCAGGATCTCATCAACGACAAGGAAATCCCGGATGACGTGTGGATCCAGGTTCTTACGCCAGCACGGTCGGACCTGATCAGGAAGACGTTTGAGAGTCTCAAGGGCGCCAAGAATGCGATCGTGCACATGTACAACGCGACGAGTTGCCTGTTCCGAGAAGTGGTTTTCAACGCCGATCAGCAGGAGACTATTCGGTGAGTTATGTTCATGACATTACTTCCGGAGAAGAGGCTAATCTCTGCTCGATTCTAGACTTGCCACAACGCATACACAACTTGTCCGAGAACTCGCGGAGGAATACGCTTCCAAGGTAGCCTCACCTGTGATCCGCACCTTTGTCAGACATGCTGATATCCTGCCGCTCACCCAGTACGGCACAAATTTCCGATTCGAATACTCGCCCGAGACTTTCTCACAGACGGAACCGGCTTATGCCGTCGAGGTCTGTGAAGCGGTCAAGAAGGCATGGCTTGCCGGACCTGGAAGCACGTGGGGTGACGGACGAAAGGAGGAGCGGATCATCTTTGTAAGTGAATTCAGTGGTTGCGTCTGCTTTGCTGACCTTGGATCGCTAGAACCTGCCGGCAACAGTCGAAGTCTCGACTCCCAACTGTTATGCTGATCAGGTATGAACGAAACCTTTCTCGAGGGAACTCGCACTGACGCCAGCGACAACCAGGTCGAATACTTTGACAAGCACATTTCCGAGCGAGACAAGGTCATTATTTCCCTGCATACTCATAACGACCGAGGTAAGCATGACCGCAGAAGAGTCCGGGGCGCGACGCGGCTCATCCACACTTGATGACACAGGCTGTGCTGTCGCGGCCGCGGAACTGGGTGTCCTCGCCGGTGCCGATCGAGTCGAGGGAACGGTACTTGGTAACGGAGAACGTACCGGAAACGTCGACATCGTCACCCTCGCCCTCAACCTCTACTCGCAAGGAATCTCCCCCCTCCTTGACTTCTCCGACATCTTCTCCGTCTGCGATACCGTCACGGAATGCACCGGTCTTCCCGTTCATCCACGACATCCGTACGCTGGTGAACTCGTGTTCACGGCATTCTCCGGTTCGCATCAGGATGCTATCAAGAAGGGCTTCGAGGCGCTCAACAAGAGAGCACAGAGTGGCGATATCCGATGGGAGCTTCCGTATCTTCCGATCGACCCGGCGGATGTCGGCTGCACGTACGAGGCTGTCATTCGAGTCAACTCGCAGTCTGGAAAGGGAGGGTAAGTCGAATGGAAGCCCGGCATGTAAGCGGATGCTCACTTCAGCCCGCTGCAGTATCGCCTACATTGTCAAGCAATCTCTTGCCCTCGACCTGCCGCGGCGAATGCAGATCGCCTTTTACAAGGTCGTTCAAGCGATCTCGGAGTCCACCGGTCGCGAACTCTCGGTTACCGACATCACCGACGCTCTTCGCTCAGAGTATCACATCGGCGGTCCTCAATTCGATGGCCGAATCGTTCTTCGTTCATTCACGCTCAGTGACAGTGTGACTGAAGGCGCACCAACACCCGCCGATCCCGAATCCGGACCGGACCGCCAGCGAACTCTTACCGCAAAGGTCTCTGTCGACGGCATTGTCCGACACATCACGGGCCACGGTAACGGTCCCCTGTCAGCCTTCCTCAATGCGCTCAACTCTGGCTTGGGTATCGACCTGACTATTCGAGAGTATTCGGAGCATGCTATTGGTGGTGGTTCCGATGTCAAGGCTGCTTCCTACGTCGAGGTCATTCCACCTCAGGCTGACGCCAAGGACAAAACTCAGGGTGGATTTTGGGGTATCGGTGTCGACCCGGATATCACTGGCTCGGGTCTGCGTGCCGTTCTAAGTGCGGCCAACAATGCACTTGGCAAGGGCGAGCTAAAGGGTACCGCGTTCGACAACGACGAGAAGAAGCTCAATGCAGTACAGTAGACAAGTGGACAAGGGAATTTCTCGGGGTAAGGGATGTATTGCATGCGAAGCTGCGAAACAGTCTCATGTATGCAAAAGGGCCTTGCATATGTTAAAATGTGTCCCTCCACAGGTTTAAGGTCTAGCGACAGATTTCGCAGCGCAACCTCCAAAGCTTGGCCGCTTTCCATCAGCGCGTATCCTTGGTGCGAATATCACGAGGTCTAGGGGCATAGCTCTTTATTTCGCTTCATTTGCTGAGCACATTCACTATTCCATATATCATGTTACACATCTGGCATCCGCCAGAGGCAGCGAAAGTTTTGATTTATATGACATGTTACTATTCCATATATGAGGCGGAAGATGCAGAAGCAAAGCGGTCAAACTGAAAATCCCGGTGAATGAGAGCGCGAACCGTTATTGTGTTATGGTTAGATCAGCAAGTCTGGCGTGTTGGCTGGCCGCTCTTTACTAGCTTACGATTGTTGTCAGCTTTCGGCAGCCTTCTAGGTGACATCCTACGAACTTGTTCCCTTGTCCTGGACGGCCCCGGAAGACCCGGTAGCTGCTTGGATGGTTTTAGCTCCGTTGGTTGCTGCAGATCCCGTTCCTAGCCGACTACTGTTGTAAGGGAATCACGGAGCATACGAATCAGCAAGAGGTGCTCAAGGAGAAACATTTATCATTGAGCTTAGGGGAGATCCTTATCTTCACTGACGCAACAGCCCTATTGCAGTACTCGATGAACTCACGGTTTGTTTCCTGATCCGTAGTAACTGCTGTCAGATCCAGTCAGTTGTAAGGAGGCGTTGGAATCCCCGCTACGCATGTAGGCACGTAAGTACCGTACCTAATCGAGAGGTGAACCACCGGTACTCACTCCCAATAATGAAAGTGGGACTGCGTCCCGAGCTTGGAGCGGTCGACGGCCTATCGAAGCTTTTCAGAAGAATCGTAAATAAAGCAGCAGAAGGTAGCCATCTGTCCAGAAGCATTGGCAAAGGGTTCGTGGCTTACTTGCTTGGGACTGGGCAGCAGGTGGTTGCTTCACTATGTGAGAGGGCTGGGCTGAAGATTCTCTGTGAGGTCACCGGTAAAAAGTAGCATAACGACTTTGGAAAGGCCAATCTGCCTTCTTTTATACGTAACGTCAAAGAGGAACTATCCGTCGAGTACTGTCATCTGAATCGTGAAAAAACGCGAAGACCACTTGGAAGGGCCAAGAAGCGGCCTATGTACGTCATCGAATCATCAGCAAGGCACAACAAGGACCGAAAGGTCCGTGGTGTTCCGAAAAGGTGCGCAGCGGGGTTTGTAGAAACACGCTGAAGGCAGTGCGGGCACACTGCCCTCCTTTGCGACTGTCTCCGGTTCTCCGCTCAGGTCTTTTCGCGGGCGGTCCGACGTGGCGGAAAGCGCACAACGACGACAATGGCAAACGGCAGCGTGTTGTAGGAATAGAGAATCTGGGAGGTCACTCGGATACCACCGCTCTAGTCGGTATCCTTTGAGGACTGCAGAGGCCAGGCCTCCTTTCCCTGCGTTTGCCACTTCGCTGACAGAAGATTTGAAGAGTGACAAGAAAGTCCCGCCTTCACCTTCGCCAGAACTGCTGCGAACTCCATCACCGAGCATCCCTTCAGTATCACACCTTCGATATGCAGAGCGAGACAGACATGACGAACCGAGCATTTCATGCGGAACCGAGCGAAGATGTAACAGCATAGTCAAGGGCTTCCAGGCATGCATTATGGGCATTGCATACCTGCTCGAGGTCTAAGGGGCAAGGGCTTCCCTAGGTTGGCTGTCCTTCCAGAATCTCCGCCAGTCACAAGTAGAGCTCCAGGCTGAGCTACGAAGCCTGGGAATTCCAGAAGACGCCATGGGGAAGTGACGGTTCTTCGCTTCGATTCGGCGAGGGTACAGATGTCGCGCTGCGCCGCGCCTCGCGAAAAGGCACCTACCGCTTTTCTGGAATTTTGTACATAGATTGTAGCACAATCATCCGTTAGGCCAAGTACTATCGCGACCTTGCGTTTCTGAGTCATTCTGAAGCTCGCTGCTCCATTGTCGGAAATGGCGTCTCCCTTCGCGAAGATTGAGTATTCGCTATGGAAAGACCTGCGCACAGTGCAGAGCTAGTATTGACCAATGGCGAATAACGTGGTAAACGGCGAGTACGCCGAGTCGCCCACCTACGCTCATGCTCCTATTTGCTTACAGGTGGGCATGACACATTTGCGTGGGTCTCGCCACTTCCCTGAGGCTAGCATGAAAGACCGTCTGAAGCTCGGGAAACGCTGAGAACGATACGGTCGCATTCCCATTGTACGCTGCTGCACAGGCAGCTTGTATCCCATGGTTCATGGATGACACCTCCTCACGGACCATAATCTTGTCCGGGGCATCCACACGTCCTTGATCCCATAGAGTGCTTTGACACTGTGCAAACCAGGACAAAGCGCAGTGATTCCGTGGCGGGAATTAGCTTCCGTTGCGCCTTGTGTCGCCCAAAGGAGGTCTCCTTGAGGCAAGTTCAGCAATGACATCACTACACCCCCTCATCAAATCGACTTGCAGAAAGTCGTCGCTTCTACCCACGATTCGACGTTCAAGCAACGCCTATCAACGCCAATTACACGTCCCCAAATTCTCAGTCGCCACGGAACGTCGTAACGCCGTCAAACGGGATTTACAGCGTTGCACTATCGGATCGCGTATAGCGAATCGGACGATAATCTGGAGAACCTATTGTCTCTCTTAAGGCAACCGGCCGACTTCATTATACTCGTGGGACAGGTGCTCCTGTATAGAGACAGATCAGATCCTCGTCTCGGACTGAGGTCGGCTCGCAGACGCTTTTCATTCAGACCCGCTCGCCACCGGATTACATCGCCATTGAGTACCGCGTTGACTGCATTCTGCCATCTCGGAGAGAAAGCATACGCACTTATCAGCGCACGTCGCCGGGGATCTATTGGTTTACCGGAGCAACGCCAATAGCAGTTCATTCTCACACAGCTTGATTTGAAGCCAAGCAGCTTCATAGCCAGACAAGATTGCCAGCGAATCGGATCGAACAACTTGATCCCCGACACAACATTACATTCTTGCTGCACAGTGCTTCGTCATGTGGCCTTTCACAGGGCTCTTCGAGGGCCCTGTTCGCCCTTCTAGGCGCCCTGTGCCTGGAAAGTGGCCAGACGACGCAAGCGACGTCTCTCGCTCAGAGATTTTCATGGCAGAAGACGGGTTGCATCATGACATCCTGGTTGACGCCACTCGTACAACGTTTTACTTTTACATTCTGGCCGTCGTCACAGCCATCAGTCAAGCGCTTCGATACATCTGCTTTCCGGTCGTAGCTTGGATTGGTATTGGAACTTGTTCCGCTTGTGGTAAGTCGTTCCTCTGCGGCATCAGTCGGTAGCGGACAGGATCCTGATATGCTGTTCCCCACAGATAACCTCCGTGCAACATTGGTATCGACTATTGAGCAACTTAACATCGCGAGAAAGACTTGCGACGACCTGCAAGTTGCAAACGCCCGCCTCAAGGCGGAATCAACATCGACCGGGAAGCTGATGCACGAGGTATTCCGAAAACTCCTCAAGACATCCGACTATGCAGACGCTATGCCAGACGACGCTGTGAGGGTAGAAAGCCAATTGCTGCAACAGGAGCCGCAACTCAGCCGCCTGCGCAAGGAACTGAACGGGTTCGCAGCACAGATCAAGGCCTTCAAGGCAATGGATGCTCGCACCCCAAGCGATGATTCGGAGTCCGCAATTTGGCAACGATGTCGACAACTAGAGGAGGGTCAAGGTGTCTTGCAGCGACAGCTTGAAACAGCCAATGCGCGAAACGCAGACTTGCAATCTCAAAACAACAAATTGTCGCGGCAGCTTCAGTTGGCCAATTACGATGACAGTGCCGCTGATGCGTTGGCCAAAGCGAAGGAGGATATTGAGTGGTACGAAGGGAAGACTATACAGCAGCAAGAAAAGATCTTCGATCTTCGTCACGTTCTTGGACTCGCACGGACGGCCAAGCGGGAAATGCGCGCGGCATACAAAGTCGAATTGCATCGTATGCGAGAGGACTACGACGCATCTATCGAAGCGCTGCAATCCGAGCACAACGCTCAACTGGCCGCTTTCGTAGACGAAGTCAATGCGAGTTACCGCGAGAAGTTTGCAGAATGGAAAAAGAGCAAGAGGGAAGCAGTCGAGGCAGCTGTCGCGGCAGCCAAACTCCAGTACGATCTCGAGAAGGAGGACAGTATTCACGAGACAGTGATGGAAAGACTTGAGGAGCGAAGGCGAGAGACACTCGAAAACCTCTCAAAGCGGGAGAAGGAGTGGAAGGACAAGATCGCCGAGGTCAAGATGGAGAACAAGGTTCTGCTTTTCGAGCTGGAGGACCTCCGCGAATTCATGGACACAGAAATCGAAAAGACCGTCGCGAAACGTCTCTCTGCGAAGGGCGAGCGAACGCAGCAGGAGCTCGTGAAGGAACTGCGGGAGAGGATTGACGAAGTCGAGTGTCAGCGCAGAGAGGATCAACGTGTTTATCAAGACCGACTTCAGGAAGCGGTCATTGAGGGATGGCGATTGTCGAGCGAGGAGAAGGTTCAAGAGCTACTGGAAGCCTTCGATCAGATGAAGGAGGATTTGGAGGCTTGCCAACAAAGCCGAGATGCGTTGATGGACCAGGTCCTCGCCTATCAGAAAACCGAGGAACAGGCGTCCGAAGCGATTGAGGATGCGGCCGAACTCCGTCAAATTGTCGCAGAGAACGACAAACAGATCGAGGAGCAAGAAGAGCAGATCAGAACCCTAGCGAAGGAGCTCACTACGCTACGACCAGCTCACGAGAAGGTATTGGCCGCACAGGACGCTGCAATGGAGGCCAATATCAAGCACCAGCGCGACTTGCAGATGGCCCGGAATCAAGTGGACACCCTCGTTGATCAAGTCTCAGCCCTCGAGGACCATATTGAGAGCCTCAGAATGGCGCGCAGCGAGGCGGACAAGATGCATAAAATGCTTCTGGAGGCGGAGACGCAGAAGACTCGAGAGGCCCTAGGTGCCTTGGACGCAACCCGGGATATGTTGTCGCCGATCCAAGAGGAACAGTTGTCAGAAGTGTTGGACGTGAGCTCTGAAGAGACGTCGGAAGGAAACGACACGATTACTCAACGGGTGAGTCGGCTCTTCACGATATCTCATGCCCTGGGATTGGAATACAAGCTGACCACGTCTTCATTTACCAGCTCTTGGCCCAGAAGCCCTCGGCATATACACCGTTGTCCGTGCGCGTCAAGTTCAGCGTCGACGCCGTCGAGGGCATTAAAAGCTTGCCTCCAGAGGTGCAGACACTTATGGCGGCGCATCCAATTGAAGACACTGAACCAGCACAAAATCAACAGTCCATGCAACCGCTTCCACTTCAGTTAGCGGATGGACGCCTGAACAGGCCTCGCCTCTTCGCGGCGCCGTCCATTCCGTCCGGAACACTCGCTGAGTGCTGGGACCGAAGCAGATCAGACTTTGTTTCGCCTAGTCCGACATGGGCTGAGGTCTAGGCGTCTATCATGCAGTCGGCACATCGGAAACATCTTGCGCGTAAGGGAGAGCAAACCGCTACCGTGAATCGTGAGCAAGAAGACGAAATCGCTATCCAGAAATCGGGAGGAAGGAGGGCGAAAACAATACCCAGAAATCGGGAAGAAGTCCAAAGAAATCGCTACCCGGGATCGGCAGGAAGGAAGACGCAAAGCAGGTGGGAAAGCTCAGGAGGCGAGGCAACACATACGACGAAAATTCCCCATGGACAGATGTCACGCGACCAGGTTCTCAGCTCTCGGGCGCGGTATCGGCTGTGAAGGGCATCAGCACGATTTTAAATCTGAGAACGTTACAACTCCGGCTACACGGGCTCGACATCTCCAAACATAAACAGAAGCGAAGACAGAAGAATGCGCGGGTACCTTTCGCCACCGAAGACTGCTGTCGGATTGCATCAGAAGTCATCTGACCCTTGTTGGATGGTGCGCGCAAGAATTCGCTGCCAAGAATTGACTGGACTGAAATAACTGGGTTCCGGATATACTTTCGACCGTTATTGTACGATACATGTAAACTTGATAGTCGCGACATGATCTTGCTTTATTCATTTCATAGTTTCATGTTCTTGGGATGCAAATGGAGTGGCGCAATCGCTCCAATCTGATGAGCTTCGGTGACGTTAGCACAATCATAACGGCCGAAAACCTGTCTTGCAAAAGGTAGTCACAGCCGAGCCTTGGACTTGCACATGCCCAAGTCTCTTTAGCAGAAGCACACTATCCATGCTTTGATGTCACAGACGTATGACATGCTGATCGTCATTTCGGTATATTGATATCGAGCGCCCTAGATAGTACAAGTTGTGATGAATGGATACGCACAGACACGCCTCACACAGAGAGAATGGCAGAGACAAGACAAGAAAACGGGAAACGGTGAAAAACACTACAGTCTCTTGGGGTAACCTGCCCCACGCAGTATCTACGCGTCCAACATGTTTGAGAAAAGAATGTTTCCTGGAATGACGCAGGAAGCGTGCCAAGTTCCCCGCACTTGGCTCGTGCAGGAAGGTCTATGATTCGTCGATGGTCTGGACCAGGATGATGGTGATATGGCGAGTGATGTTGTTGTATGATGATTGTCGATCGCGATTGGTGCGACGGAAACCGCCAGATCCTGGTTGTCCGGCTTAGAGGATGACACACTTCTTGGACTTCTTGACTACCGGAGGTTCTAGTGCGGCGACGATAGCCTAACGATATCGGATGGATTAGATTGCGGTCTTGCTCAAGCAAGCCACATCTCGCACTTACCTCATCAAACACATTCTTCAAGCCCTTCTGTGTGAGGGCCGAGCACTCAACATACTTGACAGCGCCCAACTCCCGCGCCAGTCGTTCCCCTTGCTCGATCTGAATCGGCCTCTGCTTCTGCCTCGCCAGCTTCTCAATCACGCTCTGGTCATCTCGCAAATCTATCTGCGTGCCGACGATGAGACACGGCACGCCCGGGCAATGGTGGTGCACTTCGGGGAACCATTTCTCCTTGACGTTTTCGAACGAGGCGGGTGATGTGACGGAGAAGCAAACGAGGAAGACGTCGGTTTGCGGGTAGGAGAGTGGACGGAGACGGTCGTAATCTTCTTGACCGGCGGTATCGAAGAGACCTAGGGTGTATGGCTCGTCGCTGATCATGACCGTGACAGCGTCTGCGTGTGAGTCGTAGCGAATAAGTTCCCCGATACGGTTCATCAACGATGGTACGCCTTACAGTTGTCGAACACGGTAGGAACATATTCACTCGGGAATTTGTTGGTTGTGTAGGAGATCAACAGACAGGTCCTGATTGGCGAAGTGCGCAAAGCAAGCGTCAGATCGGATGCAAGGACGGCAATCACCGTGTACTCACTTTCCGACAGCACCGTCACCAACGACAACACACTTGATGGTCTGCATAATGGGCGAGCTTTAGAAGAGTTGATGACTAAATGACAACATGGAAAATCAGCATCTCTTCGTGGATCAACATGTTACGTTCGCGGATATCAAGCGTCACAGTCTCCCTCCCCGAGCTGGACTTCCACCCATACATCTCTCTCTCCCTGTCGGATATAGTCGCGAGCTCCCTATGCGGGGCAACCACGCCATGAGTCTGTCCTTCTGACCCGAGTGTCATCCCTCCTCTCCGAATGCTTGTGCGATCAACGCATCGACATTCGGAACTCTCCCCTCTTTCCCTCCATTCACCATATCCTCCTCCTCCTCCTATCCCCGCGCCATCAATCCCGTGCTGTGAATCTGATGCTTACGGAAGCTGTTGAGATACGTTTCCACCTCTACTTGATGACCGCACGCAACGAGCCCTTGATGTATAGATTGAAGATGAACGAGCAATTGACAAGGTCCGTTATCGACCTCCGTGTTCTTGGCGTTGATTTCGCAAAAATATACTAATCCGAGAGGGGCGTCGCGGATATCGCTTCTGACCGATCAAACGAGTAATGACCACCTGCACGCGTGAAGGTAAGCTGGTGGGTGTCGTCGTCAATCAAAACGTCCGGAATGGATTCGATAGGCGACGCGGCGAGTAGTTTCCTTTGTATTGAGTCGGCGATGAGTGCTTGATACAACGGAGCGAGAGTACTGTCGTGCTATCTGTCCGCATCAAGTCAGAGTGAGCGAACGAGCTGCGAGGGAGCAACAACAACGGGGACCGGCCGGCTATGCTTGCGGACATCCAAGCAATAATTTCCGCTCCCGAGAGAGTGCCGGACACGCGGCGCGGAATGCCAAGGGCTCGCGCGAGTCACGTGTCGCTGAGCGTGAGAAGAGTGTTGTGGACAGGCATCCACTCTGCTTCGCCTCCTTGAACACAAAACATTCTTGTAGATAGCAAGCAGTATTTGGTACAACAGGCGTTCTCTGCCTACTTGTGCATGCGACATTGGACGATTGATCGAATGCAAGAAAAAGGGAGGACGGGGAAAAAGTATATGCAAGGAAATATGAAGGGGCGTGTCCCGGGCGGGAGAGTCTTTATGCTGGCCAAGAGTGCCAGATTAAAGCCTTTTCTCAGGGAAAGCACCAGAATCGGACGTGAGACATCACCATTGTATTTTGTGGTGCGATCGTCTGTCCCGTCTTGGACGCCCCCTGTTGGATTCTTTTTTCGGTTGATTGGTGGTGGTACAGTGCAACTGGAGGTCGTGTCCCAAGGCACGTCAAGTTGGTCAATCTACACAGGTGGGGACGAAAGTTGCAGGGGCCCTTTCGATCGTCGTCTTTGTGTCGTGGAGCGTGTCGTCTTCTTTGATTCTTTTTCCAGCGTCCTGCAAGGTTGTTGGTCGACCTTTTGGGTCGATTATAGTCGTTTTTGTCGCCCTTCTTTTTCCCGCTTTCCGCTGAGATCCCTCTTTGCTGATTATAAACACCGCATGCGGCATTAGACTCCATCCTTGCAAGTGAAGGCATCACCCGGTTCTTAGAGCATTCGATTCAAGCCTACTGCAGAAAGTCTGCGATCAGTCCCCCTACCATAAATACAAACCCCGACTGGGACTCACCATTCCACCTGATTGCGGATGCTGCGGCTGCGTCATATATTGACTCGGCATATTGCCGCTCATATCGCTCTTTTGCGCCGGCTGCATTCCGAGTCCGCCAAACGTCGGCGATAGCTCGAACGTCGGCGTCTCATCGCGGTTAGGAGATGTGAACCTCATAGCAGGGTTTGCTCCGCGCTGCAATCGAGATGGATCGGTAAACTGAGAGAAGGGCAGAATCAGGAAGGCTAGAGAAAGGCATAATCGACGCAGTGATGACATACCGGATTATACGGATCGGATGTCGGGCTCATCAGCGAAGCATGCGGAGTGGCGAAGGAATTGACGGATCCCATCGTAGGGGTCGGTGACATGGCCTGAACCATGTTAGGGCTGACAGCCTGCCCAAAGCTCGCTTGAATGCCCGACAGCGGGGCCATCATCACGGGATTCAAGCCGCCCGAGTTTGCCAATCCTTGACCCAGCTGGAAGGCGTGGATTGAGTTAATAAGCGAATTGACCTCGTTGGAAGACGCTCCAGGCGGTACGCCCATCATGGGTGGCCCGGACAGAATCGATGAAGGAGGAATCATTCCTGGGCCGCTGTACCCGCCGTTTCCGAGGTGGGGGTTGTATCCAGGGGCGCCATTGTACCGTTGATTGTTTCCGAATCCACCGCGACCACCGGGAGAGCCCCGTCCACCGAACCTAGCGTTACCGGTCTGCACTGGAGGCGCAACCGTGGCTGGAACCGGAAGACCGCATTCCTCCAAAAGCCTGCGATAGGCAAAGCCGTTGGGGTTCTTCATGCCTTCCAAAACACGCTTGCATGCTTGAACCAGTTCCGCTTTCCGCCTGGGCTCGACAATGTCGCTGCAAACGATTTTCGTAATCGAGTGACTGCCGTGAACTTGGTCTTGCAGGATCTCATGCAGAACCTGGTCCCCGGGGGACTTAAAGATTGCGTCCAGTACCACATCGACAGCTTCAGGCTCTTCTTTTTGGTTGACGACTGGAGATACGAGATGATCAGCCTCCTCGTTCGACAGCAAGTCCTCCTACTCACTGCGCAGGATGGTGAGGCAGGCCAGTTTATGCGTAGCCAAATGCGAAAAGTGACTAGCAAGACGAGAAGCCAAGAGGCCAAATCTTCCAGGCAAATCAGGAGCATCCATCAACCAGGTCAACAGCAACGCGCCGTTCGGATTCGTCGCAAGGGGAACAGCGTGCAAGATGATGGCGGTAGCGATGCGTTTCTACGGAATGATGTCGATGGATCAGTGATTGACTCTGAGCTCGAATGGGAAAACATACTTTGTCGTAATGCGACGTTTCTTCCCTTTCAAGACAGGTTCGCATACACCTTGCACCATATCGAGTTTGAGCGATATCCCAAACCCGCTCCACCATGGCGTCGTAGACAAAATGATTGTACGGCGCAGGGAACTTCAGGCTGAGAGAGATATACATCAAGGGCTGTTACCCCAGCTTCACTCATACTGCTTACCATGCGCTGATCAGATAGTTTCCGAACCCATCCGCGGACAATGGCGGAACATATGGCGCGAGATTGCGCGCGATGATCTCGTATTCTTCGGGTCTCGAGGCTTGTCCGATGATGGCTTGCGCAGCCCAAGTACCGTGTTTGTTGGTACCGATCAAAGCCAAATGTGGCGCGATACGCTCCAGCATAGCAAATCGAAGCGGAGGACTGGCGCATGCATACAGCTTCTGAATGATCGTGTTGCCAACGTAATCAGACGCCAACTGTAGAGTTTTGCATTCGCCACAGCTATATTAGCTGGACCAAGATGGAAATCATTGCCGTCAACTTACGACCACACAATCGTCCAACATGTCACTGGTGATCTGATCGATTTCATCCGCAGAACAGAAGTTCGCTTCGATTCTTTGCCTGATTTGTTTTAATCCACTTGGGTCGAAGCGTCTGATCTGCGGCCTCTCCGGCATCGCGGGGATATAGCTGTAGTATAAAGTGTGCTTTTCAGCATCTATAGGAAGGGTCAGCGTCCCGCATGTACACGCCAGTCCTGTGTGACCTACTGCCGATAGCTCGAACGTCTTCCGCAATATGTCGGTCGCCTTCGCTGAGTACCAACATGATCATCTGCTCTTCTGTGATGCCGCCCTCGGATTCAAGCTGTCTCTTTACGCTTTCTGCCATTCGCGAGGTGTCAGGCTTTCCGGTCACTGATTTGACATCAGCGTGTACACCTCGCTGGATGAGGTCAATCACGAGATTGCTTCCATAATTTTCGACATTGGCCAGGTTTTCGGCGTTGATTGCGTTTGTTCCGGATCCTCGGACTTGCCTCAAACCATGCATGACCTCGCCGTCGGCGGAGCTTCGGGGAGCATCACCAGAAACACTGCCCTCTCCGGATACAGAACCTGCCGTTGATCGCGTAGGGACTTTTGCGAAACCGATCTTGATGGCACCTACACCGGCTCCGAGAATCTCTCGACCGTTCAAAGCCGTTCGTGCGGCAACAGCGGATTCCAGATTCTCAAAGTTGACTGAGGGCATCAGGCGTTAGCAAAGAGAGGCAAGCAAGAATGTCCATCCATCAACACCCACTGAAACCGCATTGCTTGTTCGATAAGACTCGTGCGGACTCGACCGCTCCGAAAGGCGAAAAGATCGTGAGCAAGGTGGATGACGCCGTATCGGCTGGAATGCTTCCGATCCATAGCGCTCTGGAAGGTGTTGTCTCCGTCTTCCTCTCTCGGGCTTCAGAATTGTCACTCGCTCCCATACTAGAAAGACTGGTTTGACTCATGGAATATTTGAGCGTCGAAGCCGATGGCGCCGCGGTCGGAACAGAATCGATCTTTCCAAAGCCCACGCGAACAGGGGTATCAGAGAGCGAGGGGATCTGACCGCCCAGTCGGATGAGAACGTCGTCCTTTGCCCTGATGGCATCTTCCTTGTCGATGTAGTTCACAAAGGCACAAGACTGGCAAGAAAGAGATGTATCAACCACGCGACATTTCCTACGTTTCTTGTAAGACTCACCTTCTCCGGCAAAAGACGCAAGGATTCGATTGTTCCGTATTGAGCAAAGACCTCCATTAGGTCATTGGTTGTAGTCATCACATCCAGGTTGCCGAGCCACAGACTGCGGGTAGGCTGCTGCCCCTGATTTTCGCCTGCGAGGTTGGATGCGGCGTGAGATTTCCCGCCACCAGATCTGGGCAATCCGTCTTCACCCTGCGTATTCGATCCAATACTGTACATCGAAGTGATTGACTGGGAGGCATTATGGCGAGGCGCAATACCCTGATGCATGCTGGCGAAACCTCTGTCATTGCGTGTCGTCGGAACGAACGGTGTGGAAGAGGTGTTGCCTGAATCATACGCATCGTAACCTGCGACGTCGGCTGAAGATCCAACCCTGTTGGAACCGTTTGTTGCGCCGACAACGTTCCGGAGCTTGGGCGAATCAAGCATGCCGATCGTGGTGGCTCGAGGACGAGCGGATGAGTTGAGCAGCCCGGCATCCCTAAATCCTTTGATTTGACTGGAGCCTGTAGCAGACGTCTGACCGTACTCATCGAGACCGGTTGTCGCGAGGTCAGTCATCAAGTTGTATCGCGAATAGTCGTCGTAAAGTCCGATAGGTCGAGATGCGTCTCTGTCTTCGCCGAGATTGGCAGCAGAGATCAGATCCTGGAACGAGCTTGCGGATTTGTATGCTGGTCGAACATAGTTTGAGACGGTGTTGGCCCGGTTTCGGTTGGCAGAAGACGAGGTTGCTGCTGTTTGGGCCGCTGTAGCCTGAGCCTGGAGTCTCTGACTGTGACTTGCCGAGGGCATGGTCGGCCCCTTTTCGAACCCAAATGTCGTCGCTCGAGGCGTTTCCGAATTGTCCGCAAGTCCGAGGTAGTCCATGGTCGAGAACGTGACGTAGTCGTCGGCGCCAGAAGAACCGTTGGAAGAGGTGTGGGAGGCAATCGTACGCAAATCCTTGCTACCCATCACTTGGTTGAGCTGTGAACGACCCGGAACAGCGCCGCTGTAGAAGACGGAGCCGAAGCCGTTTCCACTGTTACTGGTGGACCCGACACCATTGTCGGCGAGCGTCAACGAGCCAGATCGAAGCCGGTTTGCCGAATCCGCGGAAGAGCTTGTTATCATTGCTGTGGTTCCTGTCAAGGCCGCTGCCGACGATGCGGTATGTCGGAGAAGCGGTCGCGCGAGGTAAGAGCCGGAAGTAGAGGATGCGGATAGAGCAGGGTAACTAGTCTGATCGGATGCACCGTGGAGACCGGAATCTTGCGGACCGTTTGACATGGACATCATGTTATCCATCGCGAATCCACCAGCGCTAGAGCCGTCACGTCGAGGCGCGGAGTTGTATTCGGATGGCATCGTCCTGCTCGCATCTCGCGTTTAGACGGTGACACATGACGAATGCCGTGGAAGACCACTCACCCAGCTCGTGCACGCCGATATCCGCTGAGACCTAGACCGCCCTTCCCACTGTCGTCGTCCCTTTCCGCATAATCCTGCAAATCATCATAGAGGGATCCCGCACCACCCGTCGTTTCGCTTCGCTGATGACCCATACCTCGGAGATTAGCGGATGTCGGCCGATATAGCGGGGATTGACCAGAATCTGCAGAGGAGTCGTGATGCCTGAGAGAGGACGGGTGGTACGAAGTCAGTCGTGCGATGCGGCCCAAAGGGGAATAGGAGACGTACCGCGTGTCGTAGGCCGACAAACGGCTCCCGTTTCCTTGATAATTATCCATTCTACTATCGAGATAACGAGAATGCGGTGTCAGCACGTCGCTCACGGCTGGCGTCGGTCCTGCAGGGCACTCACGCTCTTTAGTTAGTGAGCATGTGGATATGGAGTCGACTATAATGCGATGTCCCCTGGATTATGTCACGCAAACCTGCCACGACGGATGTGACGATGGAATTTTGCGCTTCGTGAAAGGAGATCGAATTTTGTTATAGTCGTTGTTGCTTCGAGGTCCCTGGCAACGCGTTGATTGCCTGATGAAACGTCGATGCGAAGGGGAGGTGGATGATCGTCGGAAGGCCTCCGCAGCTGACAGTGAGAGTGAGCAGCAACCGTTCGTGTAGCTCGAAGCCGAGATGAACACGCCTAGATCTCGGTCGAGCGATTCGCAAGAGACTGATGGAGGGGACTGCGTGATTCTGTAGATCGTCGAGGTCGCACGGAGTATCCAAGAGCAAGATCCAGTCAGCCTCGTGTCTTCAATCCCCTGAGAATAGCCGCAGCGGACTTGATGCAGCTCTTTGGTGTACGGTATGACGCCAGTCCCCTCGAATTCATGCAGTGCACTTAGCCGGCCCGCGGACACTCGACGCGTCGATCGGCTCGAGAGTGCGCGTCCAGGCGAGGCGGATTATTTCGGGGATCGTCGTGTATGATGGGAAGCTGGCTGGGATAGGGGTTAGGGAACGTGGGGGAAGGGTATGGTACATGTCATCACTGTCATCTGCTTCCAGGACAAGGAAGCGTGAATGCGCGGGCTTTACTTTCGACGCGAACGCGTTGGCACGTCGTTCGAGGCAGACGACGCTTGAGCGCAACTTTTCGAACGAAATGACCAATACCATGTACCACAAGACCATACAACTGAAAAACTATTTTCTCCATTATCTATCCTCGAAATGCGACTGCGCGTTTCGAGTTCTCATGAATCGCCCATGGTCCCACTTCAAACCAGGTTGGAAGGGTACGCAAACTCCTCGGGCGCGCCAAAGTTCTCCTTGATAGAACGCGCCGAAACGAATCGGTAAAAGATGGAAATCGAGCCCGATTTGTCGTTGGTTCCCGACGCTCGCGCACCACCGAACGGCTGTTGTCCAACGACGGCGCCAGTGCACTTGTCGTTGATGTAGAAGTTTCCGGCGGCGTTGCGGAGCTTGCTCGAGGCGAGGATGAGCGCTGATCGGTCCTTGGCGAAGACGGAGCCGGTCAGGGCGTATTCAGTTGTACCGTCAATCAGCTCGCAGGTCTGCTCGAATTCGGCGTCCGGGTAAACGTAGACGGTGATGACGGGGCCAAAGATTTCCTCGCGCATGGTGATGGATTTCGGGTCCTTGGTGACGATGATCGTCGGCTCCACGAAGAAGCCCTTGGAATCATCACCCTTGCCACCGCAGAGGATCTCGCCACCGGCTTCCTTGGCCTTGGCGATCATGCCCGTGATCTTGTCAAACGACTGTCGGTGAATAACGGGACCCATAAAGTTTTCCCACTCAGTCTGCGGTCCGAGCTTGATCTTGGCGACTTCCTCTTGCAAGATCTGCTTGAATCCGCCTTCCTTGTTCCAGAGCGACTCGGGGACATACATACGCGACAAGGCCGAGCACTTCTGACCCTGGTACTCGAACCCGGCTCGGATGGCCTGGAGGACGCCTTCACGGGCGTCGGCCGAAGGGTGGTAGAGGTGGAAGTTCTTGCCGCCGGTTTCACCGACAATTCGCGGGTATCCTCGGTAGTTTTCGAGGTTGTTGGAGATGTCCTTCCAGAGCTGCTTGAAGACGCCGGTAGAACCGGTGAAGTGCAAGGAAGCGAATTCCCGGTGCTTGATGCATTCCTGGACGATCTCTCGGGGCTCTCCCTGGAAAGGAAAGGAATGAGAACGCGTTCCCGTGACGCTCGCCTAGCTAGACTTACAGGGATGAACTGGATGACGCTAGGCGGCAGACCGGCTTCCAGCAAGATCTTGTGGACCAAGTAGTTGGAGTAGACCGCGGCGGCGGAAGGCTTCCAGATACAAACGTTGCCGACGACGGCGGGTGCGAAGACCAAGTTTCCACCAATGGCGGTGAAGTTGAAGGGCGCCACGGCCAACACGAATCCCTCGAGCGGTCGGAACTCGGTTCGGTTCCAGATTCCGGCCGAGTTGGCGGGAGGTTGCTGGGTGTAGAGTTCCTCGACGTACTTTACGCCAAATCGGAAGAAATCCGCCAACTCGGCCGCGGTATCGATCTCGGCCTGCCACGCGTTCTTTCCCTGTCCCAGCATAGTCGACGCCATGAGCTCGTATCGATATTTACCGGCAACGAGGTCAGCTGCCTTGAGGAAGATGGCGGCCTTGTCGTTCCAGGGCATGTCTTCCCATTCACGCTTAGCGGCGAGGGAGCTGGCAATGGCGTCGTTGAGGACCGAGGCGGAGGCCCCATGGACGGTGCAGAGGTGGTTTGCGTGGTCGTGCGGGAGGGTTTGCTTGACGATGTTGCCGGTTCGGACCTTGAAAGCGGTCAGCGAGCGGATTCGCCCAAAGGGGAAGATTGACATACCTCCTTGCCGTCGATCACACATGGGACGTCAAAGGGCATCTGGCTTTGCATCTTGTCCAGAGCAGCCTGGAGCTTCTGTCGGTCGATGGATCCCGGTCCATAGTTTCGCTGACAGAGCGAATTCTCAGTTCCTCCAAGATACCAAGCTCGTCGCAAAACATACCATGGGCTCATTCTCGACAACGGGGATTTTGAACGTCGCAAGAGTGGCCGTCGAGACGTTCCTGTTGAGACCTCGCTGGAGGTATTGCGATGCGGGCTGTCGAGCAGCGACGCTAAACGAGGGGAGTGCCCTTCGAGCAGCCTGACGCGATACAGAGGAGGAAAGACGGGTGGCGGTCTTGGAAACAAACATTGTTGATTGAAAGGTTGGAAGGGCACCGGGGCGCGAACTGTCGTCGAAGCGAGACGAGACGAGTATATATCCCTCGTAGGCGAGAGGTTGACAGACGACCTGAGCGAGGGAAAATTCCTGGCCGATCGGGTGCGATGGTTGGCCGGGCGGATGATTGGAGGAGGAGCAAGGAAAGGGGAAAATTCATAAGTCTACACTCTCGCCATTGGGGACTCCGCACTCTCGCTCACAGGTTTCAGGTGACGCGGCAGAAGCCGAGCGGAGAGGGAGAAGGCATGTCCGCGCGTTAGGAGCGATAAGGAGAGGTTCTCTGTTCCAGATGCCGATAGATGTTGTGTATAGTTGAGGGGACATTATCTTGCGATCCAACAGCTTCATCTGCTCTCTGCCGACCTCTACCCATCATGGCCTACTACCTCGCCGTTGTCTCGCCGCAAGACGCCCCGCTCTACGAAGCCCTCTTCTCCACCTCCAAAAACCCTTCCTCGCTCGTTCCCGCATCATCGAGCACAGGCCTCGGCGGCGGTGCAGCAACGACGTTGCATTCATTCCCGGCATGGTCAACTATTACGATGGGCCTCCCTGCCGAGTCCAAGGCCATTTTGGAGAAAGCGGCAGCAGCGGAAGCCAAGGGGGAGACGTTTGATCCGTTCCCGGTGAGTATGCTTGGCGGGCCGGGAACGACGAGCGGGGCGGCGGTCGCGGGGAAGAACGAATTGGGGGTGGAGATGCACATGCTGCAGATGATTGCCTACTCGAGTTTGGATTCCGTGGAGGATGTGATGGTGGGGAACGGGAGTCAGTGAGTTGCCGTCTCGACGGAAGTGTGATGTGAGGCTTACCGCTTTTAGGTATTTGCGGTCAGTTGACAAGTATAACGAATGGCTGGTATCGGCTTTCGTCGCGCCGAATGGTGCGTCAACATTGGAAGTCCTTCTCAGTCTCTTGTTCATCGTCTGCCCTCTGATAGTCAAGTTCGTCCTGCTACATGATATCCGTAACGAAGAAGGAATCAGGCTATTTTTCATGGACGTTTGGGAAAGCTATGTCAAGGTTCGTTGATCCAATGTATACGCATGTAACCTCTAATCGGTCGATGTCTCCGTCAGATTGCGCTAAACCCGTTCCATACCACCGACGCGTTACTCGGATCTCAGGCTTTCGAGAACAAAGTACGGGCGAGTGCACGGAAGAACCTTTGATCATATGTCACGGCATACAGTACACGACATCAATCAGCCAAGTCGACACGAGCATGAAAGACAACATCCGAACGCTTGGCATCCAGCCCGAACGGTTCAGCAGAGACCGCCACTGGCAACCTATTCGTCCTCCGGAGCACGACTTTGAATGTCAAAGCACGTCGGTCTACTTGCCTTGTTATGGACTAAATACCAGTCAGCCACAGCAAGGCGTGCCAATATGGCTGCACCCTCGACAACACTCCGTCTTCTCTCGGCCTTCGAGACCAATAGTCGCTTTACGCTCGAGAGCCAGGATACGCGAACGACAGGAGGGAACGATACATAATACCGACCATGATAGCTAGGTCACGGCCTTGGCCTATCGCTTCTGTCGGGTTGCTGAGTGCCTTCCGGAGATAAGGATCCCTTCCTATGTAGGATCAGAAGATAAGATAGATATATGTTCCTGGTTGATATGCTTGAGACTTCCCCCTGTTTTCCTTTGTTCGGCTTATCATGGGCCACAGAATGTCTATTCGTGCGTTGGGGAGACAAGTTGTTGTTCCAACGACGATTCCCAGCAGTACCTTCACGATACATGAAGCAATTTTCAAAACGCTCTTCCGAACTGGTTTCACTCGCCGTTCCGAACTGGTTTCACTCGCCGGTTGTCGCGCGGCAGCAGCCACATCATTTCGGGCGCGGGCTGCAGGAACCGGTCCGGAGTGCACCGGAGAGCAATAATCTCTCCATTCATTCTTGAACTCGCCGGGTTCTCAATATATAATCACGATCTTCCTGCTGATATTCATGACAAGATAGCAATGAACGATACCCAAATACTTATACCACCACGTCTAAGCGGACTCTCGATTGATACCCTTGACACCGATATCTCAACCGTTCAAAATGCCCGGTGCCATTCCCGAAGAATTCGCTCACGTCGTCTGTCACGGTGCTCGGGACCTGCGAGTTGTAAGTCGCATCCGGAGCTTGCTCTGCGTCTCTGACACAGACGAGGCTATAGGAGAAGCGCAAACTCAGCCCACCTAAGGCTGGAGAAGTGACTGTCGCCGTTCACTCGACAGGTCTTTGCGGCAGTGACGGTGAGTTGGGGGACGAGCGATATTGAACGCCGTCTGATGGAACTGTGTTTAGTACATTACTACAACCACGGCGCCAACGGAGATTTCAAGATCATTGATCCTCTTGTCCTCGGTCATGAAGCAAGGTAGGCAGCAGGGGGATGCATATTCCGCTCATAGAGTCCTGACGCACTGTTGTAGTGGAACTATCACCGACATCCCCGAAGGTACAGAAACGCACTTCAAGGTCGGAGACAGGGTCGCCATCGAATGCGGTCACATGTGCGGAACTTGCCGATTCTGCAAGACTGGTCGATACAACTTGTGCAAGGTGAATATGCCCAGGACCTGGTTGAGCTAGCGATATTTACCTCTTTTCCCTCGTAGGATATGCGATTCTGCTCTTCCGCGAAGACGCATCCTCATCTTGACGGAACCCTCCGGGAGAAGATGAATCACCCAGCGTCTCTACTCTTCAAGTAAGGGTCAATGCCATGGATTCCTGATCGCACGCTGACTTCGCACAGACTTCCGGACACTTGTTCCTTCGAAGCTGCGTCCTTGGCCGAGCCTCTATCCGTCGTGCTTCATGCCATCCGACGGTCCAAGCTCGAAGCCGGTGAGAGAGTCCTTATCCTCGGCGCCGGAGCAGTCGGTCTCCTCGCAGCATCCCTGGCCAAAGCTCAGGGCGCCACCACCGTCGTCGTTGTCGACATCGAGGCCGGACGACTCGACTTCGCCAAAGAGAACGGTTGGGCGACCGGTGTTCACTGTTTGCCGAAGGGCCCTCGTGTAAGTGGGGCTGAGGCACTCGAGGCGGCCAAGCAGAATTGGGCGGGTTTGAAGGCGGCGGACTGCGTGACTGGCGTGGAGGACTTGGTGGATGGCTTCGATGCGGTGTTCGAGTGCACCGGCGTGGAGAGCTGTATGCAGATGGCGATCTTTGTGAGTCTTGGTGAGAACTTAGAGTATGGCAAAGTGACCTGACCGGCTCTTTTGCAGGCCGCACGGTCTGGGGGCAGGGTACTCTATGTTGGTATGGGCACATCTGCCATGCTTCTGCCGACAGGTGCATCCTTGATCCGAGAGGTCGACCTTATGGGTGTCTTCCGTTACGCCAACACCTACCCGGCTGCCCTTGCGTTGCTCGGTTCTGGTCAGCTTGGTCCGGTCGAGAAGATGGTGACGCAAAGGTACCCATTGGAAAAGGCCGAGGAGGCTTTCCAGGCGATTCAGAAGGGCAAGGACGAGCAGGGCAACATGGTTGTCAAGGTGATGGTGGGAGTTTCATGAGCTCGGGTATCAATGTATGGTTGTATGGAACGATATGATAACAGATTGGGGATCCTCATGGATCTCGCGCAAGAGGCCTCGGGGCGCATCGTTTCGCGAAGTCGGAAACCATCGCTGTGTGACTGTGTTCGCAAGCCTTGAGGCAGACGGGTGATACTATAGACAGCTAACGGACTGAACCTGCTGGAAAGGCAGAGGGAGAAGAAACATGGCACTTAATATGACCGCCCCATGGGATCCAGGTGATCCAGGTGGTCCAGGTGATTCACGGGATCCAGGGAATCCAAGTGATCCAAATGATCCAAGTCGCACAAAAATCGATTGACACGTCATTCCGTGCAATCGGGCGTTAAATCCCCCTCGTGCCCAGCGGCGGGTTGCTGCGTCGCTAGCTGTGTCCGTGAAGACCTGAGTTCGTTCCCATAGCATTGACTCCCAAAAACACAACAGCCCTCGTTGCGAAAGCCCTGCACAAGAAGACGGATAATGTCGACCCAAGATACCCCCCCTCGAAACGGCGATGATGGCCTCGGCCGCGAAAAGACTCCAGAAGTTCCGTGAGTTATATGAACCCTTAGATGCAATCTCTTACTGACGGTTGAATCTGCTCTTTTGCAGCCGACGCAGGGAGCGAGACTCGGATGTCCGGGATAAGGATGACAAAGAACGGTCCCGGCGTAGTCGGGACGACGATTACGACGACGAAAGGCGACGAAGGCATCGTTACCGAGACGAGGAACCTGATGAGGAACGCGAGGAACGCCGAAAGCGAAGGCGAGAAGAGGAGACCGAAGAGGAAAAGGAAGAACGTCGCCGAAAGCGAAAGGAAAGGGAGAGGGAGCGCGAACGAGAGAGGGAAAGAGGTCGAGACAGATCCGAGGATGAAGGCGAGAGGCGCCGACACAGGTCACGACGTGAAAGATCCCTTTCTCGGGATTCTCACCGATCTCAGCGGTCGCATCGATCTCACAGGTCTTCTGCAAGGGATGTTGATATGGATCGTGAACGCCTAAGAGAGAGGGAGAACGAGAGACGCATCGAGGAGGATCGTCGTCGACGCGCGGACAGAGAGCGAGGTTCCCGTTACGACGATGTAGGTTCCTCTCTTCCTGATCTTGCAGGAAAGTATACTAAGACAGGAATTGTTTTCTTGTACAGCGTCGAGACGATCGATACGACGGCAGACGACGGTAAGGCAATTCGGGCAGTTCTCAATCGGTATGCTTACGTTCTTTTTCCTCCAGGCCCGACGTCTACCAGCCTCGTGACATCGTCGCCAGCCCCATGAGGCGACCGTCGCCTCCCAGGGAGTCCCGAGGCTCACCCGCGTATGGTCGTCGAGTTTCGGAAGTTCCGCCGCCGAGAAGGGATGAAGCTGAAGCCTTGCTGCAAGACGTCGATTCAGAAACCCGATCCATCTTTGTTTCACAACTGGCTGCCGCCCTCACCTCTCAGGATGTCGGAATGTTCTTCGAAGAAAAGCTCGGCAAAGGTTCTGTGCGCGATGCCCGCGTGGTGACTGATAGGATTACCCGCCGATCCAAAGGGTGAGTTCTCATCTAATTCATTAGCAAATGCCAGGAATGCTAATATTGTCTTCGATAGTGTTGCTTACGTGGAATTGGCTTCCGTGGACTTGGTCCATCAGGCTTTGAGATTGTCTGGTACCATTGTTATGGGTCTGCCTATTATGATCGCGTTGAGCGAGTCGGAGAAGAATATCACGAACACGCTTCTGCCAACCATGCCCGGCGCCCCATCTATCGGGTCAGTATTCTGGTGCACTAGACGATATTTCCTGTCTGATTCCGCCTTTCTAGCCCTGGCTCGTTGCCGCCAGCTATTCTTGCCGGCTTGCCCACTCCTACCACCATTCTGGGGCAAGAAGGGAACGCCAATGCCGCCATTCCGTATCACAGACTCTACGTCGGTAATCTTTTCTACAACCTTACCGCTGATGATATCAGGCAGGTCTTCGAGCCCTTCGGCGAGCTTGCCTTTGTTGAAATGCCCATGGAGCCTCATGTAAGCTGATTGCCTATCGAACGGTACTGTTGACGCTGACGCTAAGTCAACCCGTTGCAGACAAACAGAAGTAGAGGTTATGCATTCGTGCAATTCAAGGATCTTGCGCCCGCTGAAATGGCTCTGGCCTCTATGAACGGATTTGAACTTGCTGGCAGGAGTAGTACGTTCATTATCCTCCGTCTGCCGTGTCTGGAGCAAAGCTGACGCTGTGGCTGGCGTTGAAAAGTCAAAGTCTCAACAGTACACGAGAGGGGCAATGGGGTCTTGCCTCAGGCTGAGACTCTCGAAGATATCACCAGCACCGCACAAGGTAAGTCTCCCCCGTTATTTCAGGATCTGTCGATCATAGCTAACCGTGTTATATTCAGGCACCCGGATGGATGCGGCTGCTCGGCAACAGTTGATGTACAAGCTTGCTCGTCAACCCGATCCTACGGTGTCGAGTCTTTCCCAGCAGCCGAGCTCCGTGTAAGCCCCTTCATTGCCCGTTATGAATGAAGACAGCTCATTTCGCTTCCTATAGGATGCGCCCTAACATTCCTGTTCAGCAGACGCAATTTGTGCAGCTAAGCAACATGTTCGACCCAATGGCGTGAGTGGTAACTCGGTACTCATCTTGATTTGTCGATTAACATATCTCTGCCTCCAGCGAAAACGACCCCAATTGGCATCTCGATCTCGAGGAAGATGTTAAGGACGAGGTTGAAACTAAGTATGGAAAAGTCGAGAAGCTCAAGGTTGACAGGAATTCACCGGTAAGTTGACCATATCAGCCATCTTTGATAGACTATTCACGTTCGATTTTACGTTCTAGGAGGGTCACGTTTTCATTAAATTCGCAGACATTGCTGGCGCCGCCAAGGGTTTCGCTGGACTCAACGGGCGATTCTTCAGCGGAAAGAGGATCACTGCCAATTACATCAGCGAAGCCATTTTCAAAGCTCATGTGCCTTGATCTTTGATGCTCAGTAGGACAAAACGCTGGCGATGATACCGACGACGCATGACAGTGGAAAAGTTATGGCTTTCGAAATTTCGCATTGGTAAGCGATCGCTTGATCCATACCCGCCGAATCCGGAGAGAACGGCACACATCGGCCAAGATGATCCTTTACTTGTGAAATCTAGTGTGCGCCATGTAACATCCGTGGTTAGGCTTTTCTTTTCTTGATTTATGAAAACAGTGTTCGAAAACGCATCCACTATGGCTTCGTAAGTTACTGATCAACTTCGCGATTTCAGGTGTCCGAAGACCCAGTATTTGAGCTTTACCCGTTCTGTTTTGGTACAGCGGTGACCTGCTGATATCCACATTCGCCTTTGTTGACGGAACGTATCGGTTGCAGGGGACCGCCTGCGCTAAGGTACGGCGCCAGTCTGATCCTTTCCGGCTGACATCAGGTGGTTACTCTGTCTTGCGCTCTTAGAGAGATTTCTTGTAGCTTTCCATAACCCGAATCAACGCGAATCTTCATTCAAGAGATCCAGAGCAGAACTCATGCTCCCTTGACGTAACCGCAAACGTGAATGCCAGATCCAATGCAAATAATATGATACAGGTAAGCAAATCCTGATGAGGCTTCTGATCGTGCTTCGCGAGACGGCATTGGAAGAACGATTCTTTGTACCTCGGCCGAGGGGTATGGCGACGACGACATATCTATGCTACATTGGCGTATTGACTTACATCGGTCCTTCGATGCGATGAGCACGTAAATGTGGCCAAAACACCGCTAGCTTAAGATAGTGTTCTCACTGCCGTACAAAGTCTGCTTTGTGAAGCGAGTGCTGCAGACTCCTTGCCTTTAGTCCCCTCTTTGCCATTGAGGTGGGGATCACCGACGTCTTTGAACCAGATTATCGAACGAGGATATTAGCTACAATAATAATATAAGAATCGCGACCTGATCGCTGCGGCGCTAATTTCACGTGCCGCGCTGGAGGAGAGCAGCCGGAAGCGGACCGCCGGACGGTGATGATGAATACTGCGTGCTTGCTTGGGTATTAGATACATCGAGTGCGTTTATACTTCAGCGTCCATCTCTTACCGATACTCTGTCCGGAAGTTCTCAGGACGGACCTTCAAGACTAATTCATCGACGATGATGCTTTGGCCAAAATTCAAGGCTCTGACGGCGCTCGCCCAAGCGTTGATCGCTTCGCAATTGGTTGCGTCCGTGGGCGCCAGATCGGCGAAGGGAGACAAGGTCCTCGTTGTGATTGAGCCTGCGTTGAACCGGGCAAGCTACTCGCACTTCTGGCAAAGCCTGGAAGGTATGTTGACCGAGACCGTTGCAAATCCCGCGTGTGGTGTTCTGATTCCTCCTTGGGCGGTTCAGCTCGTGGATTCAAGCTGACTTTCAAGGGTCCGAAGGAAGAGCAGTCTCCCTTGATTGAGTACGATGAAAAGAACTTTGATCACTTGATCATGATGGCGCCGTCCACGACGTGTAAGTGCTCCTCCGGCCCATCAATGCCGTATGTCTGAAAATTGCATTTCTCCATAGCTTTCAGCTCCACCCTGAAGCCGCAAAGCTTGGTCGACGCCATGTCGTCGCATCAGATCAATACCCTCTTCGTCATGTCTCCATCAATATCTGAGGCCCAGAGGGAATTTGCCAGGGAATTCGACGTTGAATTCCAGGAGAGGGATACCGCGTTGATCGACGATTTCCACTATTCGCCCGTCTCGCCTAAACACGACCACGTTCTCCTAAACATTTCGTCTGGACTGGACGTCGAGGCTCCAACGACCATTGTTCCCACGCATTTGAGGACTTCCACTTCGCCTCTGCTGTACAACGGTGTCGTGCATACGCTAGGACAAAACCCTTACCTCATTCCCGTTCTCCATGCCGGAGCGACGGCACTCTCGGATGCATTGGCCGATGTGGATGAAGGAGACTTGTTGAACAGGAAGAGGAAGAGCATCGTAGCAGGAGAGCAGGCGGCGCTCGTCAGTGCTCTGCAGACAAGAAGCAACGCTCGAGTCGGATGGATCGGCAGTGAGGCGATGTTGAGGGACGATTATTGGGCAGCGGAAGTTCAGGATCAGGACGGAAGATCGTGAGTGGTTTCCGTAGGACGAGACGAGCGCCCCATCCTTATCAGCGGGCTACATTTCCACACATAGATTGAAGACTGGCAACGGAGAATTTGTCGACGCCTTCACCGCTTGGGTTCTGCAGGAAACGGGCGTCCTCAAGGTTGTGCACACCGAGCATCACCGAGTAAATGAAACAAAACCTAGGGCACTTTACACGAAAAAAGACGACGTGGTAAGTTTCGCTTCTTCCTTGATACACACTCTGCTCACTCCAAATGACTTCAGACATACTCCGCGGTCCTGAGCCAATACTCGTCGGAAAACGGAGAACAAACATGGAAGCCGTTCTCGGCGAATGACATTCAATTCGAATTCACCATGCTCGACCCGCATGTACGTGCTTCCATGCACGAGCGAGCTATTACCGCGGACGGCTCGGCAACGGAGTACGACGTGACGTTCAAGTGCCCCGAGCGCCATGGTGTCTTCAAGTTCCTACTCGATTACTGGAGGCCAGGGTCAGTCATCCTTGCATTCGAGATCTTACAATTGTGTGACGTTCTCTTTCCGCAGATGGACCTTCATTCACGAGCAATCCATGGCCTCTGTCGTTCCTCTCAGACACGACCAATACCCTCGTTTCGTCCAAGGGGCCTGGCCTTTCTACACTAGTGCATTCACGACGAGCATAATCTTCTTGGCATTCTGCGCACTCTGGCTGTCCTCCGTAGAGGGCAACAAGAAGGTTGTCGCTGTAAAGACCAAAAAGACGCAATAGAGGTCTCTAGCATATGTCATTGCATAGCAGGATTCAGTGTAGTCCTCGATACAACTGATGGACGGACTTTGGCGGTACAGTCGATTATTTCTACGGTATTATTAGGTGGCTGCTGAAATCTCGGACATCGTCCGCGCTGATGGCTCTTCGGCATCACTACCGTCTTTTATTGGTTTGTTTCTGCTAGCTTTCGGCTCGTCCCGGAAGAGCATGTCGTTATTTAACAAAAAGTCGTATATCTTTGTGGAAACAGCAGGATCGATCCGGAATATCTTCCTAATGGATCAACGTGAGTAAATGCGGTGAGGATAGTAGTGGGCGACCTACTTTGCATCTTTCCTCTTCAGCATGCCACCTCGACGTGCATTTTCCACAACGAATGTTTCCTTGATCACGAGGTACGGCCGCGGCAGTATCTTTAGGCTGGAACAAAGCTCTTGCTCTTCCCGAGTCAGAAGTGACAAAGCGTCTGCTTGGGAAAGCGACAGAGGTGCTATTGAAAAGGAGGAATAAATTAACGGAAAGCAGATTCGTCAAGGCGAATTGACCATACCGGAGCGAGGGATGTCGCGGAAAGTGTAAGGATCCATGCGCCCGTCATTTGCGTTGCTGGTTGGATCTTGAAGCTGCCCATTCTGATACCGCTTCAGCATTCGTTCAGCCAGAGTCAATGGCTCTCGTGGCAGGCTGCTGGCTGCCGTCCGATATCCGGATACCTGAAGGGACGCACAGGTTAGCCACGGGACGGGACCTAACAAGCGTAGTTGAGGTGAACCTACTCTCTCTATCCTCATCCGTTCGTATCGAGATGCATCAGAGGCGGTGAGAATGCCCAAGCGACGATATTCCTGTAATTCAGCTATACGTTTGCGCAGGAGTTGCTCATCTATCCTTGTTGTCAGAAGATGTTAACGCAACACCGATTTCAAAGATAGACTGACAGTGTAACCCGTTAAGCAAGACCTCGAAATCCTCGGCTGTCTGGGCTTTGGCGAAAACTTTATATCGCTGTATAAGATCTTTTTCCTCTTTGGATTTATTTTTCTCCGCTTTCTGCATCTGTTTAACGAGTGAGCGGAACCTGTCAGTCCGCGGTACCGATAAATGTGGTTTACGCTGTCTCTCACCCTCTTGTAGTCCATCAGAGCCCTGTCAAAGATAAAGTCCTTGACTTGCTGTCGGTGCGCAAGCTTTTCATAGTATATCTCCAGTGCCGCAAGCTTCAACTCCAGATCCTCTTCGTCTTCTACGTGCATGCCCGGTTGCAGGACCGCTTCATTTTCCTGCTCTCCGTCGGATTCCTCGGCCTCTGGCTTGACGTCTGGTTCTTTCTCCTTGCCTTCTTCTTTATCGTCTACGCCGGAGACATCCTTCGTCTCCCCGTCTCCCGAGCCTGGTTTGCCCTTTTCGCCCTCTGTCGGCTTCGTCGAGGATGGAAGGGCTTTGCTAGATGTGATTGGTTTGTCGTTGATGACGGCGGGTTTGTCTCCTTTGGTCGGAGCTTCTGGCTGCTCGTCCCCGCCGTATGCATATACCAATCCAAACTCCATATCTTTGATGACGACTTCGGCGTCGTTGTCGACCTCGTGTTCGAATTCCAAACGGCCGGGCATGTATCCCGCTACTTCATGATTTGTCGGCGCCGATGCCTTTGTTTGCTCAATCGCCGTGAGTGGTATAGCTACGAAATCCTTGGTCAAGGACTCTCGAAGAACAAATCTGCAAGTGACACTCACGCGCTGGCTGACGCATTTTCTCGATCCTGGCTCGTTTTCGCGACAAGAATTCATCTTGCGAAATATCCAGTTTTGCTTTCATTCGCTGTCATGGAGGGGCATCAGACGAGTTCACGGCGAACATTCTCTTCCTGTCTGACTTACGGGCATGCAGGGCTTGCCACTTTTCCTGTCGTTGATGTAGGTGTCGAAATAATGCTTTTCACATTCCTCCTTGTATCTTGTTCCGACATGCTCTGCGACGTCCTGCCAATTGCCAAGGCCATATTGCTGTAGTCCGGTGATGAGGAGAAGTTCCCTATCCAAGCGAGCGGAATGGCTCAGTGAGTGGAATGGTCCAAGATAAGTGGAAGCTCACTCGTCTGCGCCCCAATCTTCCGTAAAGATCGGCTTTGAATGCGTTTCCTATACGAGAGTGGGTTCGTTGATGCTAAGCATGGTTTCTTGGACAGTTTACCCTCCGAAAAGGAACGTACGACGATCTTGTAGTCGTGCCATGCCTTGTGGGCATCCTTTTCCTCTCCTTTTGAGAAACAGCTAGGACATAAATCGACCTCAGGACATTCTTTAGCAGCACACTTGATTCGGACTGTATGCGTAATATCCGCTCCACCTAGGTTGAAATGCCAGAGATCAACGCTACATCCTTGTCGAAATCAAGAACCATATGCTTACAGACATCACATGTGTATTTGATGCCTGAACGAGAAGGGAAAACAGAGGTCAGTCTCAACGCTCCTCGAGAATCATATCTTGATGTGCTTGCCTGGTTCTGTGGCTGAGGAATGGGAGAGCACATCAGTCCAGCAGTGAATAATACGGATCCACATGAATTGCTTACCGGTACCTTCAGCCGACTCGGCTTTCACCCTGCGCTTCGTGACCGTCATGATGGGCCGAGTGTCGCGTTCTACGACATGGACCGATGCTTTTGCAGACCGAGTATACCAAACAGACCTCGACACAGACGCCCGCGAACTCTGGACGTCGTTGGATGAAGATGGTTACAAGGTCATGATGAACGCAGCATGTATGTTCCGTTCGCGACGCATCTCGATCACTTGCGGAAGCAAAGTCCGAAACACGAGCGCACATGAAATGAGGATCCGGAGCGAAGGCTGCCGGCTTGGATCATGTTGCGAGAGGACTGACCGCACTCGGAAAGGCGAACCGGCATCCCGACAGTTCCACGGATCAGATCTACGCCGTCGAAGTGCACAATGTTTCTGATGATAGCGCACACATCGCGCCCGCCGCGTTGAATGGGCCGCGTTTCTCATGTTCCTATACAACCAACCAGGCCTGATACGGCTAATCCTCATCCTCATCTTGCAATGCCTTCATTTTGAACTCTATGATCCCGAAATCCTTGCCTTCTAGTTCTTTGAATGCCGGCTTGGGCATCATCAGTTGCAGACTCAGGAACCCGTCATCGTCTATGCGCAAGGAGACCTTGATCGATGCTTGAAGAGCCTTCTGACAGAGGATAAAAGTGTTGTAAGAGTAGCTATTTGATGCCCATGTCATCAGACTGCGCGTCCATGGCGAGAGAGAGAGAGAGATACGCACCTATACCTTTGGTGCTCGCTGCATAGGAAAACATCCATGACATCCTTATCGTTGGGATAATCAAGCTGTTGCGGTTTCGAGATCACCAGTCAGCTCAAGAATGATGGGGTACGGATCCTGTCACCCACCTCGGTTTTTCCGAAGTTCCCTACCGCTTCCAAGCGGAAAATTCCTGCTTTCTCGCGCGCGCTCAGCTTGTTCCTTCTAGGCATCCTGTAGGCGTCTCCACCGTCCGCAGCTCCATCCCCGTTATCTATCGGAGGGGCGATGGTGATGGTGATCTTGGAACACGAGGGATCGAGGTCTGCTAGAGCTTCTTGTAGCCACGTCGACTGAAGAGGTCACTGTCAGTCGGCTCGTTGTCAAGACGGAAAGGATCAGATACACACTTTCATGATGACATGAGAAACCCTAAACAAAACAGACAGAAACGGATCAGTACTGTGAGAGGATCAAAGATGTCGCACATCCTGCCCACATTCTCTCTTGCTCAAACACGTCGTCCAGCACCTCTTCCGGATCTAGCAGGTTCAGCATGCATCTTGTAGTGGGGGATTTTGCATCATCGTCTTTTCTGCAAAAAAACATATCAGCTGGAGTGGAAGTCGATATCGCAAGTCCACTCACAGCAGCATCGTTAGAGGTTCCCCTTCACCTTGCCATGTCATAATCAAACTGGTGTTCCGCATGTCTTTCTCCTTCACACCACCGCCCCCGCCAAACCCTCTTGACGCACCGGGATCATCATCTTCCACGATCCAACGCTTCTTCCCACGACCCCCGGTATGTCCACTTTCTCCGTCTACGCTAAAGTTGCTAATGTTCGTATTCGCCGAGCCGACACCTCCGTTGCCGTGAATGTTCAGGCATTCGATCCAGTGCTTCAGGTTGACTTCAAATTCGGCGACCTCGAATGCGTAATCCTCGTCGTCTGATCCGGGAGGATCAAGGTCGTCATCATCTTCCTCCTCTTCAGAACCTCGATCCGTTCCACGTTCTCCGGCGGATGGCTCCGAATGGTTTGACGGTGAGGGTGGAAATTTGGTCTTCCCCTTTCCAGCTGCATGGGATGTCGGTCCGAACACATCGTCGTCGTCTGTTATCGCTTTTCCCTTCCCCTTCCCCTTAGAAGCAAGCTTGGCTTGACGCTGGCGATATCTCTCTTCTTTACGTGCACGACGGATATGTCGCTCGATGTCGGACTTGCGTGTATAGGTGTACTTGTCCATCAACTTGGCGGAGATGTAGGCGATGGCTGTAGGAATGATGATGGTCAGCTCATATATAGCGCAAAGAGGAGGGAAAATATCATGTACCACTCGTAGATCGACCTTCATCGACCTGAACACTCAGCCCCGCATCCGAAATCACTACAGTTGCTTTCTACAAAGGGATAATATCGAAAAACTCATTAGCACGATAGCGGCACAAAGAGGGGTGTAGTTGACTCACTGAATTGAACCCGACACCGCGTAGCAGTCGTGACAACGGTCGGACATCTGTGGTCTCAAGCTGAAGGATCTAGGAATGAAAGAGAAGCGAAGGTCAGATTTGCACGATTATGCAGAATTCAAGGCAAGGTGCCCACCGGCGGTACATTGATCATGAATGCCATCACTTCAGTGCATGACAGTGCCTTTGCACTAGGGAGATTGAATGGACTGGTTTTTAGATGGCTTGAGATATGCCCGCTATAGCCCCTATCATCGCTCGACCCAGAGTCTTGTGAACGAGAGATCGTTGAGTGAATCGATTCCACAAAGTAAACAGACGAACACAAAGTAAACAAGCGATCGGACGCGTTATGGTGAGTCGCCACCTTCACCTCGTCTTCATTTCTGGATGAACCGTTGATATCGGCATTTGCTTCTGCTCTCAACGCTACCCGTCAATTCAGGCGAATCTTGCAACGAAGCAGGTCTTGCTGCTTGCATTTTGGCCTTCACATCACTCTGAGACCTCCGGGATACGTCTTCTTGCTGATCTGCGATCATGCTGCGACGCATACCTTCATCCAAATCCAACAATGGCGATCCCGTGGTAGTCACAGTATCTGGAGGAGGATTTACGGCTCCTACGTTCAAGCCTTTCAAGCCACCGTCACTCGCCAATGCTCGATCAACGCGAAACAAGGAAAACGAAACTGCCGGCGCCGGACGAAAGCGGAAACGGATCAACTACAAGGAAGATGGACAAGGCGATGCTGTTGGAGACGGTGATGCAAACGGTGACTCGGACGGAGAGGAGGGAGAGAAGAAAAAGGGCAAGACATATTCGATGGGTAACAAAGAGTACGGTGCCGATGGTGTGTTAGGGGATATGGGCAGGTGGTGCAATCGCAAGTTTCCAGTATTTGAAGTCAAGCCGAAGGAGGTTTTGTTCAGTAAGAAGTGCGTACACTCGATTTGACAAACGGAACGATCTAATGTTCATCCCCATCCCAGCTTTGCTATTCCCTGCATCACTCCGACACTGACAGCCATCAACGCCAAAAACTCGCCGGCACCGCTACCTCTCCGTCACGCCCTCAGCCACGCTGCCCTCGGCGTACGCAGGCAACCCAACATGATTCCGCGCCCACTACACGATCCCATGTCAGACCACGCCATCGTTCTTTACGATCCCACGGTTGATGACAAGCCTAGCCCAGAGGAAGCCGAGGCTGCCAAAATTGCAGCAGAGGAAAAGAAGCGAAAGGCTGAGGAAGAGAAGGCAAGGGGTGGGTTGGTGCACAAGAGCCTGAAGGAGATTCTAGGCATCGTCGATGAAAAGGACAAGTCGAAGAAGGAGGTCAAGGTTCCGGTGGTCATCGATCCGCGATTGGCAAAGGTGCTTCGACCCCATCAGATTGAAGGTGTCAAGGTATGTCGATATGCTTTTGGCCGGAGATCAGGGACTGATTCGAGGTTCTCGCCTACAGTTCTTGTATCGCTGCACAACTGGTCTGATTGATTCGCGAGCATACGGCTGCATCATGGCTGATGAAATGGGTCTGGGTAAGCAGATATATCATGGTATATGGTTGAAAGCATTGCCTGATACCTCCCTGCTCCATAGGCAAAACATTGCAGTGCATCGCCTTGATGTGGACACTGCTCAAACAGTCTCCCTTGGCCGGCAAAGGCACAATAGAGAAGTGTATCATCGTCTGCCCGAGTAGTCTGGTTAGGAATTGGGGAAATGAGCTTGGTGAGGTCTTTCCTGGAGCGCACTCTTTACTTGCTCATAGTTTGAGTCGTCTTGTTCTCAGTCAAATGGCTCGGAGTCGGTGCGATCAACCCTCTTCTCGTCGACGGAAAGGGCGGAAAGGCAGAATTGATTCCTGCCGTTCGGAGATGGGTTGCTGCTCGAGGCCGTGGAGTGACACTACCAGGTAAGTGTCCGAAGCTAACAAGAATGGGCAGTAGCTGATATGTCGCCTGTCATTCAGTGATGGTTGTATCGTACGAGACCCTCAGAACGCTGCAGGAAGAATTGGAGGGATGTCCCGTTGGACTGCTACTCTGTGATGAAGGTCATCGATTAAAGAATTCTGGTGAGTATTCGTACTGGCGAGTGACATTACAGTTCACTGATGAAGCAATGCTTTCTTAGACTCACAAACTTTCCAAGCATTGAACGCGCTCAACGTCCAGCGCCGAGTGATTCTCTCCGGAACACCCATTCAGAACGATCTCTCCGAATACTTCTCCTTGCTCAACTTCGCCAATCCAGAATACCTCGGAACACGGCTAGACTTCCGAAAGAACTTCGAGTTGAAAATCTTGCGGGGTCGAGATTCGGATGCCACAGAAAAAGAAAGACAGGAAAGTGACGCCAAGCTCAAGGAGTTGGGCGGGCAGGTCAGCAAATTTATCATCCGTAGAACGAATGACCTTCTCTCCAAGTATCGTAAGTATACTCGATTGATCCGCATACGAGTCTCTCATATTTCTTGTGTCTCTAGTTCCGGTCAAGTATGAACACGTCGTTTTCTGCAATCTCAGTCCCGTGCAGACAGCACTCTACCGCTTATTCATTACATCACCGGAAATTCAAAAGCTACTGCGCGGTGTCGGATCTCAACCTCTCAAAGCCATCAACATCTTGCAAAAGCTCTGTAACCACCCAAGTCTTCTCAATCTTCCAGAAGATCTCCCCGGATGCGAAAAGGTCTTGCCGGAGGACTTCACGTACGGCAAAGGAGGTTCGAGCCGCTATGTCGACTGCTCGCTTTCCGGAAAATTCGTCGTGCTTGAGCGGTAAGCCCACCGCAGTCAGTTATGCCGGGGATATTGTCTGATCAATTTGCGTTTCCTCTCAGGATGTTGGATTACCTGAACAAAAACACCAATGACAAGATCGTGTTGATCAGTAACTATACCCAAACTCTGGATCTCTTTGAAAGGCTGTGCCGCAACAAGAAGTATGTGATTGGGCAGGTCTGGCCTCCTTTTCTGACTGACACTGTTAATCTGCAGGTACGGATGTTTGAGACTGGATGGCACTATGAACGTAAATAAAAGGCAAAAGCTTGTTGATCGCTTCAACGACCCGGAAGGCAAGGAGACCATCTTCTTGCTAAGTAGTAAAGCCGGAGGATGTGGTATCAATCTCATTGGCGCCAATCGTTTGATCCTGTTTGATCCTGTACGTTGTGCAATTCAGACCCCTGTCCTTGCTCACTGATCGCACCATGTATTCCATCATCCTTAAGGCTTGGAATCCGTAAGTCATACGTTCTTGCCTTGTTGCTTTTGTAGCTTGGGCGCTTACCGATTTATAGCGCAAGCGATCAGCAAGCATTGGCACGAGTGTGGAGAGACGGTCAGAAGAAAGAATGTTTCGTTTATCGTTTCCAAGCGACCGGTACCATCGAAGAGAAGATCTTCCAAAGACAGTGAGTCCATCGTTTTATTTGCCTGGGAGGCGAACTCAAGCCTTTCCACACTTCAGATGCTCCAAGCAAGACTTATCGGCCTGTGTCGTCGACGCTGCTGAAGACACGGAGCGTCACTTCTCTGGGGACGATCTGCGACAGCTGTTCAAGTTCAATGACAAGACGGTTTGCGATACACACGACACGTTCAAATGTAAACGCTGCAGAGACGGCAAGCAACTCATCAAAGCTCCGGCGCTGCTGTATGGAGATGCCAGCAGGTGAGCGATAACTTTGACGTTGAGACAGACCCATATCATGCTGATTTATTTACAGCTGGAATCATTATCCCAACTCAGAGCTAAAGAAACTGCACGACGACATTCTGCGAGCGGAAATGGATCTCCCAGAAGTCTCCTTTGTCTTCCAGTAAGTCGTAGGAAGGCCGCGCGGGCGGAGCATCACTCATTCACCCAAACCCGCTTTACAGATATATTTCACACTAGACTTTTACAATCATCCACAGTTCATGTTGTAGATCGTGCATTGTATGGGCTTCTGTTGTTATTGCCTTCGTTGTATCAAGACATCGACCTAGATGAGATTTCCTAGCCTGACCTCCTGCGTGAGGCCCTTTTGATGATCAAAGACCAGATGTCCCCGCAGGAAAGTCTGGTCCACCTTTCCCCGAAGACTTTTGCCTAGGTATGGGGAGACTTTGTTCTTGAATTTCAGAGAATCTGTCGTGATCTGCAGCCGAGAAAATATCTGAGTATGGGGTATCTGACAGTCGATTCCGGTACTCACCTCGAACGACGCTTCCGGGTCGAACACTGCAAAGTCGGCATCCGCGCCAGCCGCGATAACACCCTTCGTGCCGGTGAGTCCTACTTGAGCTGCTGTGTTCTCGCAACACCACTTGGCGATACTTTCGATACCGATCTGCTCCCCCTCCAGCTCTCCCATCGCCTTGAGCTTATTCCGTTTCATGATTTCGGTCCACAGCAGACTAAAGCCGAGACCCAGTCCAGAGACACCACCCCATGCGTCCATAAATCCTCCATTTTTCATGTCAGGCAGACACGGCGAGTGGTCCGACACAACGTAATCGATAAGTCCTGCCTCGAGGGCTCCCCATAATGCTTCACGGTTGGACTCTGTGCGAATCGGCGGACAGCATTTGTATTCGGTAGACTGGCGGTGCGCGTCGTGTTGGCCGGGCACGGAATCGGAAGAGAGCACGAGGTAGTGGAAGCACGTTTCGGTAGTCAGAGGCAACCCGGCGTTTCGGGCTTCTTGGATCATGGGCAGAGCGAGCGACGATGACAGGTGCACGATATGGGCCCGCGTGGGGTGGACGACTGATTTATCCGCCGCCTGTTCGGCGAGAAGGCGGATGATCATCTCGATGGCGGTGCATTCCCATTGATCCGGTCTTGACTGCAGGAATGTGCTGTAGCTTTGATCTGTTCCCAGGCCGTGTACGGGGTCGCCCATTTCGGCATGGAAGAGAATAAGGCCACCGGTAGGAGTGGTCTAGTGGATCCTAATGTTAGACAAGAGGATGCTGGGGTTTCAGGCTTGACTCACGCTTAATGCCTTCATTGCCCGACGGACATCCTCTTCCTGGACAGCTGGGAATTCCTAAAGACGGAATGTGAATATGCAGAATACAGAAGCGGGACCTTGAGACTGACATCGACACCAGACTCGATCAGGAAGCACTTGAAGCCCTTGACACCTGCCTTGACAAGCGGGACAAGATGTCGCTGAGATCGGAAGCGCCATCAGCCAACACCCTTGATCTCCGAACATATAAAAACGTACCTTGTTTCCCGGCACGATTCCTCCCCAGAAGCCGACGTCACACCATACGCCCTTATTCTTACCCGCGAAGCTGTCCGCGGGGCCAAGAATATCCAGTAGTCTCGGAACGACGAATGCACTGCCATGGCCGTTGTTTGACGTCGAAGTCGTCAAGGATGACAGACCAACTGCGCTGTTGCTGCGGCTGTTATTCCTGCTCATTCGCTTGATGGGAACAGGATCGTCTTGGTTGAAGATTGCCATCTCCTCGTCACTATCGTCCAACGTCGCCAACCCATCCAACGCTTCCTCCACATCAACATCTCCATCGTGGTCTTCATGCTCGTGAAGCTCCTTTTCCCCAAGCCGACCTTTTCCCCATCCAGCGCCGACGCCCATCCCGCTCTTGTGCTTTGCGCCGGCGTTTCCTCCGAGCAGACGTTGGGCCTCTTCCAGCGATCGCCAATTCTCCCAGCCGTATCGGGCGGCTTTGACTTTGACTTCGAGAGCGCCGACCGAGGTTGTGGAAGGAATCGAGTTGAGGGGCATGTCGATGACGGTCGTAACGCCGCCAGAGACGGCTGCGTATGTGCCGGACGTGAAGCCTTCCCATGATGTTCGACCCGGCTGGTTGAGATGAACATGTGCGCTGCAAGTACATGAGACATTCATTCCCTGTTCACTGTGATAAGACTTACTCTACCAGACCAGGCATCAAGACCTTGCCCTCGGGAAGAACGATCCATTCCACCTCCTTTGCTCCCTGCAGCGCTGGATGTCCAGCATCTTCATCCTGCTTGAGCAGCTGTCCTTCCAGCACTTGCTCGATTTTCCCCGATCTCCTATCCACAATGATGGTAGCACGTTGCGGCGCACGGCTCTTGAGCACCGTCTGCGGGCTGACGATGACGAGCAGACCGGTTGGACGGGGAAAATCGAGCGGAACGTCGGGTTTTGGCACGGTGTCGTGTGTGAGTGGGACGGGCATGGCGGTATACTGTGGTATTGTGGCGACCTGCGAGGGTATCTGCGGTGCCTCAACTCTGCAAGAAAGAGACGACGCCCAACTCTTCATATCTTCGTACGCGGCGAGTCGCGCAACTCCGACGAGCACGGTCCACGCCAGTTCTGGTGCGTCCCAATCTCCGGAATATCTTGCATCCGCCGACCTCTGGAAACGCGCGTGCCGTGCAGCATAAGCAATATTAATTAATCCAAGCCAAATGAATGATGCAAGATCGTGATTCGGTAGGGGGAGCGAGGGCAAACAAGGGGGAACCGTCTACGCATGAGGGGCTGAAACGGGACCTTGTATGGATCGGCCAAGCTATCAGACATGGCGAAAGCCATCTATCGCGACACGCGTTTCAGCCGGGATTGCTTCCGCCTGGTGGGCGTTTAAGCCAAGGAGTTTCAGCAGGTTGGAGGAAAGGCGACCAGAATTTTCCCAAGTCGGCCTGAGCGTTACGTGAAGCTTGCGACCTCCTCGCGGTTCAAGGATAAGACCGTCATCTTAACTGTGTTTGGCGGGGTTTGCTGAGAAGGGGTTGTAGAGATGTAATGTGCTCGCTGTAGATGAACGATAGACTGCCTGTTCACAGGACGATGTCTATACATTCACCACTGCGTGACATGGGAGACCCTGTCTCCATTGCTTGTAGCAATTAAATCAGAAGGCCAATCAACGGCGCTTAGCACTAACGCGCTGCGAGCAGTGGTTGGGGATGAATGAGTATCAACGAATCTGACAAAGAGGTGTCTGAACAAACGCTCTCAATCTCGTTCCAGGTTGCACTATCTTCCTTTCTGAGAGAGGGGTTTCAGAATCACGAGCAGGTGCCCCAACAGCCGGCTTAACGCCGTGAGTTCACTGTGCAGCCTACTATCAATTGCGTGATGACAAGTGAAAAATATGGCTCCTTTGTGTTGCCCCTGCAGAGCTATTGCTCGGCAAGGAGATTGCCAAGCGTGCTCGTATACATCGAAGATATATCCCAGGAAGTTGGAATTGAAGATTAAGGCACCTTCTACCGACAAGATTTTTCGCCCCAGGTCAGAAACATACTTGCGATTCACCAATAAAGCAGGGGAGCGAATCCTTGCGCAAATTACAAATTGAGCTCAATCGACAACGCATTAGCCAAACAGGATGGTAAACAAACTGGAGTGGCCTGCCAATATCTGGGGCAAAACAACCGAGCCCTACAAAACTTAGAGCTTGGAATTTCAGAGAGACGAGATAAGACGAAAGATATTGGCGCCTTTTTACGAGAGCCTGACGAATGTGAACAAGGTGAGTATTCTCGAACATATTACAAGCTGGACAGAAAATACGCCATTTGGTGAAATGGAAGCAGCAATAAAATGCACATTGAGGTGTTTGGAAAAGGTCAGCGAGATGCAGGTGAGCCTAGCCATTGAGTAAGCAAAGTGCACTTGTATCGACGGGTGAATGCTCGCTTTGACGTAGACTGAATATCAGAAGGAGGTCTGGAGACCACAAGAAGGGGATCTCAAGGACACCGCAGCGTGTAAGAGGAATATGCTTGTGATCTGTTATCAAGCAACGACCGGGGATACCCACACTTTGGCGAGATGCGATGCTCTCAGGTCAATTAGAGAGGAGGTAGGGCCGCTGCTGAGGCAGTGGACACCCCTCCCAAAGCACTCCACAGCGATGCATGCCGCCATCAACCGAATCCTCAAAGCGCTATTCCTTCTCAATGATGAGAGTCTGCTGGCAGCTTTTCCAGAAGGCGACAGCATGAAGAACACAATTCTACAGCCAAACGCAGCGCTTCATGATCCGGGGCATGAAGGGAGAGACAACGTGGCATCTAGATCAGCAGATCAGCCCTCGTTCGCCGCAACAACAACAGGCATTTTACCCGGAGGTGAGTCTTTGCAAGATGGAGACGAAAATCGATTCCCAGTCTTCCGACCTGTATTTCATATCTGACTGTTCAATCTTCCTGATACCGCCCCGGGCAGAATCGCTGATAAGTCGCAGCAGTAATGAGATGACCTCGACTGGCTATGTACCTTCACATGAATTCGGATCTCTTTTCACCACAATGGGTAAGTCAATACTCCACGCACGAACTTTGTGCACCGGCGTGACTTTCACCGACTTATGCGTTACCCTGTGCAATTGACTTTTACGGGAAACAGGACCCTCAACAGCAACTGTAGCGCACTTAGCGGAGCGGGAGTGGAACAGTACGTTAGGGACTGCGCGGCCTCTTAGTCGCGTAGTCGCGTATGTATATTGACGAGATTTTGTCCTGCAGATTTTTTGTCTTGGCTGGATAAACAACCGCCCATAATCTTGGATGGAGCCTTCGTGTCTTCTATCGATGGTACCTACACCCATGGAGAACAAGATGATGGCCAACCCTGAGCGGACCTTGCGCTGGGCAGCTGTTGTTTTCCCGTTGCACAAGCTCTCCATGAACGCATCCCTGAAGCTTGTTCTAATTCAAGATCTCCTTGATCAAATAGGCGGGTGTATAGATTCTGTACAATTATCATCTTTGCAAAGCTAGGGATACAGAGAAATTTCTCGAGACGTGTATATCATGTCCATCTACTCGTCCTTTTTAGTGCACACCTCATCCCACCACTGTTCCCCCCAGATCTTCAACCTGTCGTCCACCCACTGCGAAAACGTTTCCCACTTGCACGACCCTTCCAAGCCATCCTCGCACCCGACCATCCTCTCAAACTTGCCATTCACCATTGCGCGCACGTAATCATCGCTCGTCCGATTGCCGGCAACGTCAGCGTACTGAACGCCACAGCTGAATCGCTCGAGCGCTACGTGGCCGAGGAACGGCACGAGTTCCGACGTGCGCCACTGTCGGGGTTCAGGACGATGGTCGAGTGCGGGCGGGCGGGAAGCGGCGGGCATGCCGTCGCGGGTGGTGTTGTACAGGTTGAGGAACGTCGCGACGAACGCCGGCGATTCGCGGTGGGTGAAGAAGGTGTGCAGGAGCTGCGTGTGGGTACCGTTGGGCGGGAGACGCGGCTCGGGCAGCTTGTCGCCGTCCTTGGGCTTCTTCTTCTTCTTGTCGCCCTTCTTGTGCTTGCGGTGCTTCTTGTCCTTGTGGTGAGTTTTATTCTTGTGGTGCTTGTCCTTGGAATGACTCCGCTTGAGCAAGGACCACCCACTGTCGACGACATCCTCGATCAACTCGGCAATCCCGAAATCGAGCAACTCGTCCGACTCGTCGGCAAGTTCTTCCATCCAGTCGGCAAACAAGTGTCCATCGCTGCCGTCCTCGTTGCCGTCCCTGTCGTGCGGCTTCTCGTCCTCGACATCCCCCGCGAGCAAGTGTCGAGCCGTCTTTACCCACGGCGCGCCCAGGAACGGCGAAAGCTCGTTCCCATAGCCCATCATATAGTGGAAGCGGACCTGCATACCATCGTCAGCCACCCTCTCTCATCCCCGACAAAACCCCGCGACTCACATCAAAGTACCACTCGCCATCCAACCACTCGTCATCCGTAAACACATTACAGAACCCGGAGTCACCCTGGATGATCGTTTCATACCCGCACAGCTCCATCATGGCCAACACATCCATATCGTCCAGCCGTTCCGCGATCCGAGGGACGACGTCGCCCAACCGTTGTCTGATCCTGGGTGCGTAGATGTGAAGCCATTGCTCGGCGGGCTTGAGGGACGATTCCTTCTCAAACATATCGCAGGCTTTCTGTATCCGGAACGTCAAGTGCCATCAGCACTCCTTTTGCCACGCGTGGTGTTCTGAGGGGGAAACGTACATGCGGCGTCAAACTCTGCTCCCAGTCTTTCTTCTTGTTTGGCACCTTGATAAGCTGCACATTCACGCCGTCGCCGTTCCCCTCCTTGCCGGCCTGGTGGTCTGGGAACGCGCCCTTGATGAACGCCTGCGCCGTATCAGTATCCCGCGCCGAGGAGGCCGTCCAGATCTAGGCCAACGCAATTAGCAACCCTGCGCGATCGCGGCAAGGCAGAAAAAGAGGACGTACCTTGTACGGCGGCCCCGGCTGCTTATGCTTTGGGTTCTTATCCGGGATATCGTGTCCGTCCTTATCCCGATGATGATGATGCGGAGCCTTGCCATCATCATCTTTTACCCTCCGACCGAACAGCTTCTTCCCCTTGTTGTCGCCCTTGTGGTCGGGCTTTCCCTTGGACGAGGGCGGAAAGAGGTAGCCGAGTTGCCTGCGAAGGTATTTGCCGAGGTACTCGGCGTCATCCGCGCCGCGCTTGCTGAGTTTCTCCAAAGTCTCCTCCTTGACGGGCGTCGTCCAATCCCTCAAGGACGCCCACCGCGCGACCCCGACATCCTCCTCCTCACGCAACCCTCGGCCCGCCGCCACCTCGTCCTCACTCGGAAACACATCGTCCGTGAAATTCCCGACCTTCCAGATGAACGGCTGCATTGTCAGCTCAAATTCATCGTCGTTGCCCATGATCGAGGAATGCCGGATGAGGAATGACGCCGAGGTGATGTTGCATGATTCGTTGGGGAGCGCGGTGGGTTCCTCTGTGGATATGAAGAAGGGGGAGATGGCGGATAGGTCTGGGATGCGATGGGTATGGTTAGTGATGCGCCGTTGGAGAAAGCGACAAGTGACTCACGTCGAAGAGGATCCACCTTGTCGAGTCTGGCGTCCGAGGGCGAGGCATCAAAGACTGCCTGTGCGTCTTGTTCGAACAAGTACGGTGCGGCCGACGCATAGGAAGCCTGGGCGAGGCCCGCCAGAGCCAGGGAAGCGACCTTGACCATGGCTGTGGATGCCCTCCTTTGGGAGAGAACCGATATCCACGGAATACAAGTTATATAAGGGAGCCTTCCCGCCAAGCCCCTCGCTCGCTCACTCAGGGCGACGACGATCCCCGTCCCCGTCAGTGTTTCACATCTCCTGTCCGATCGATCGCCGGTGATGTCATGGCCACCATCCAGACACGGAGATCTTACCGTCCTTGTCCGCGCTCGATCGCGCCTCAAGATTCAGAGCCACTTGGATCCGCAGGGCTTCCAAAGAAGACATGCTCCAGCCAAAAAGTCATCCCGCACCGCTCCATTCCAAACAACAAGGCCATCACGAGAATCCACGAGCGGGGAATGCATCAACACGCCACACGCACGCGCATCCCTCGCTTGTGATATTCCCGCGGGCGTCGCAAGAAGAATTAAAAAAAAAAACGGAAACGGAAACGAACAAACCATGCAAGGCAGCGCGCGCGCGGCACTGAACGCGCTCGCGTGTCTTCGTGCGTTCCCCCGTCTCCGACGACGTACGACACAGCACGGCGGATGGAATGGGATGAGTATTGAGGCCGGGTATGGATTCGGAGCGCGACGGTGGGCGAGTTCCGCGGCGGCGGCGATGGCGCTGCGGGAGGAGGAGGATCTGGACGAGGTCATGCGGGTGGTTGTTTCGGGAGGCCGTGAGGCGGGGAAGGCTCGGGATTTGGGGAATGTCGAGGAGACCAAGAGGTCGTGCTGGGATGCGGTCGAGGGCGGGGATGGGCAAGGTGAGCGTTGTGACGAGTTGCGCGCGCTTCGAGGACTAGGTATGGCTCGAGGTTACAGTTGACTTATGCGCGATGTTGGTTCACTTGACAGGAATCGCTCAACCACGCACAGGTGAATCCACGGTCGTCGGGTCTCGGTCACGGCGAATGTCATCCGAGGCATCATCATCGACTGCCGCAGGGGGAGCACGTCCCCGAAAAGCGAAAGCTCACATCCCGGCGACCTCAAAGTCAACCCCGCCTGCCTCCCCCGAATCACAGGACCTTATCTGGGACACCGAACACATCCTCGACCGCGCGCTCGACACCCACCTCCACGTCAAGCACAGCACCTCCACGCCCAGCAAACTCCCCTGGCCCGCACGCCACCTCAAGCTCCGCACCGTCCGTTCCATCGACCTCGCCCACGCCGAAACCTCGTTCCACGCGGCACGGCGTCGCCTCGCGCAGCTGCAGACTCGACACCCGGGCGAGCCCCGTGATCCGCATCACCGCCAGGTGCTCTTGGCGCATATCAATCACTTGATGTATCTCGCCGCGCGGATCCCCGATCCCGAGGGCTACGCGCGCATACGGGCTCTTTTGAGGCAGTACGGGCTCGAGCCGGATAGTCATACGTTTTTGACGAGGTTGATCTTGGTGGATAAGATGAACCAGATGGATCAGGTCGGCGCGATTTGTCAAAAGTTTAATCGGCGCGTCGTGCCGCCGCGGTATGCCGGGAAAGAGAGGTCCGCACGAGGCGCCAAGACGATCGACGGCGGCGATGCGACCGTGTTGCTCAACATGACGATCTGGATGCTCGCGAAACGCGCTCAGTGGAACATTGTCGGTCCGGCCTACAACAAGCTTCTCAAACACACGCCCCACGCCACGCCGCACGTCTCCTCGGCCTTTCCGCGCGACTATTTCACGCCCTCGCACGATCTCTCGTTCGACCTCTACTTTCGCAACACGACCATGCTCGATAAAATCACGTACCAGTCGCTCATTCGCGCGCTCGCGTTTCATGGGAACGTTGTTCCCGCGCTCGCCGTCATGCAAGACCTGCTGAACGACGCCCGCGGATACACCGTCGCGCCGAGTGATTTCGTGTCGCTGTTTCAAGGGTTTGCGCGGTTCGGACGGATCCCCGTTGGGTGGGAGGATCTGCAAGGTACGGCGTACGCGCGCGGGGTCGCGCAGGGGGATGCCGTGTATGCGAGCGCCAAGCCGGGGCTACGTCCGCCCATTTTCCCGCCCCCGATCTTTCCGGAACCATCGTTCCCCGGATACACGTCGTCGTCGTCGTCGTCGTCGTCGTCATCGGCGCGCACGCACAAGATGGACGCGCTCAAGCAGATGACGGAGATTTGGGCCGGCAAGGTGAATGCGTGGGATCAGAGTTCCGCCGAGCATGCGCGCGTTCACGCGTCGCCGACGCGGCTAGAACGCGAATGGACATTGGTCACGCTGCAACAAGTCTTCCAGTCCTTCCTCGCCATCTCGCCCGTCCCCGATGCCCCATCCACCCCGGACCCGCTCGCCGCCAAACGTCCCGCCAAGAAATGGTGGGAACCCAGCCTGGCCGAGGCGCCATCCCCGCGGAGCATCTACTACATCATGCTCGCGTTTGCGCGAACGACGGACACGAACGTGCCCGTTTTGCGCGAGGTGTGGCAGTCGTTGGAGCGCAAGTTTGGGGAAGGGAATACGGAAGGTTGGGTAGGGTGGAGGATGGATGCGAGGTTGAGGAGGTTGCGGGCATGGTTGGTTGTAGGAGAGTAGCGGGAGGGATTACATTCTGTGATGTATCAATCATCATGTCGCCGACTCTATTGCCCCGGTTCCGGTTCGCTGAGCCATACTAGCGCACCGGCCGGCACACATCCACCACCTCATCCACAAGCCTCAACATCCACTGACACCCCTCATCACTCGCAATCCACACATCGGACCTCGCCTTTTTCAATCCAAACACATGACTCTCCACTTGCCGATCCACGCCTCCCAGCGCACGCAGACACGCCACGGCGAGCACGCTCCCCTCGACGCGTCCGAGATCCGCTCGTCGTGGCGGTGCACAAGGCGCGAGGAGGCCGGCGTAGTGCGCTTGAATGATGTGGATGGGAAGGTCTGGGTGGGAGGTACCGAGGATGGAGAGGAGTTTTTCGTGGTGTGGCTATCAGGAACCGACCAGATCAATAAGAAAGGGAACCGGAGTTGAGGGAAGGAAGGGGGGGGGGGAAACTTGCCGCGTAGATGTCGTTCCATAGGTCGCGCCCTTTTGATTGAACCGATGACAAATTTTCCGCCGTCAGTTCGCTGTGATATGTCGCGACGTCAGGGATCCCGCATACGATGTAAAAGTGAATTGCGTGACGTACCGTCGGCTTTGCTGGGGTAATGAATCCACAATGTGCGGCGTCTCGTCACGGATCGCCGCCGCGAGCGCTGCAAGACAGTTGATCGCCTGGCAATGTCGCTCGTCAAGTCCCCACGAGCAAAAGGGAAGCAAGGCAATCAAACGGACTTGCCCTCGGGACACCCATAAAGCTGATCGTCTTCAACCCGACTTCCCGCATCCGCTCCGCGACAAACAGCACCTCGTCCTCGCCACGGGCCCGCGCGACGGCATACGCATACAACGCCTTGATCCCCTCGAGCGCATTCACGGCAAAGAGCGCGCCCGTGAGGATGACGAGCCATACGCCGTGCACGGACGCATCGTTCGTTCCTTCCGTGCGGGGAGAGGACGTCTCGGATGATTGCTCGTGGTGGTGGATCGAGGTGAAGAGGCGCGCGAGGCGGGGGAGGTCGAGCGCGGGGTCTGCGTGGCGCGGGGTGGTGATGAGGTGTTTGAGTGCTGGTGAGAGGTGGATGTTTCCTTGCTTGTGATCGGGGGCCATGGTGGGCGTGCGTGTGTGTGCGTGAGGATGATCTGCCGCGATGCGATGCGATGCGATGAGCGTCGCACGTCCCCTCTGGTCTGCGTTGATTAATTAATTATAGGGGTCCAAGTGATGACTCATCCCCCGTCTGAATTGAACCCGAAACATGGGCGATCGAGCGAGCGACTTGGGTCGTCTTCAGTTTCCCATTCCTCCCTCCTTCCCTCCCTCCCTCTCCCCATTCCCTCCCTCCCTCCCTCCCCTCCACGTCCACCATGACCGCCCTCCGCCCACTCAAGCTCGCCGTCATCGGCGCCGGACCCTCGGGATTCTACACCGCGTCCCGCATCCTCTCCCTCCTCCCCGCCGACTCGGAAAAGGGCAAGCATGTCGCCGTGCACATGTATGATAGGCTGCCGACGCCGTATGGGCTCGTCAGGTATGGCGTCGCGCCCGATCATCCAGAGGTCAAGGTGGGCCTCCTCGGCGGAATGAACGGGCCTTGCGCGTTGGATGACCATTGTTTCCTTGTAGAACTGTCAAGAGAAATTCGACAGTCTCGCGGCGGATCCGCGATTCCGGTTCTTCGGCAACGTCTCGGTCGGCACGACATCCTCGCCATCCTCATCCACAACCACGCCATACACATACCCTGACGCCATTCACCTCCCCCTGTCCCAGCTCATCCCATACTACTCGACCGTCCTCTTCACCTACGGCTCATCCCTCTCCAATCCCCTCCCCCGAACAACACACTCGGCCTTCTCGCCCTCCCCGCTGGGCAACGTCCTCCCGGCACTCGCCTTTGTCTCATGGTACAACGGTCACCCGGCATATACCCACCTCACAGACACCCTCGACTTGTCGCGCATCGACCAAGCCACCGTGATCGGCCACGGCAACGTCGCCATCGACGTCGCCCGCATGCTGCTCAAATCCCCCGACGCCCTCGCGCACACCGACATGCCGAGCCCCGTCGTCGAGAAACTCCGGGCGAGTCGAATCCGTAACGTATCCGCCGTCGGACGGAGGGGCCCCGCCCAGGTATCATTCACCACCAAGGAATTCCGCGAGATGGTGAACCTTCCGGGCGTCAGCTTTACCCCGATCGACGAAACGCTCATGGCGGATGCGCGGCGGATGGTCGAGGGCGATCGTCCGCGGAAACGTCTCATGGATCTCCTGAGCAAAGGCGGCAAACCGGCATCGGACGCCACACGGTCGTTCGAACTCGGTTTCTTGAAGAGCCCTCAGGCGTTCCTTTCCGCGGAGGAAGACACCTCCAACGCATCCCTCCCACAAGAAGTCACCCACATCCAATGGTCCCTTAATACCCTTCTCACCCCTCCAACACCCCCACCGCACCCACCTCACCCGCCCGCAGCACCCGCCACGTCAACGGACGCCACACCTAGCACGGCCGTCGTCGCCCGTCCCACGGGCGAAAGCACCACGACACGCGCAGGCCTCGTGATTGAGAGTGTTGGCTATCGGTCGGAGAGTCTTTCGCGCCCGGGGCAGGAGCAAGGCGTTGCGGTGCCGTTTGATGAAACGCGGGGGAGGATAGTGAATGAGGGTGGAAGGGTCGTCGATGACTCGGGCATCATGGTGAGCACCCGTCATCTCAACCCCCCCCTCCTCCGGATACACCACCCCTCGCAAGGGGGTTCTCACTCACGCGCGCGCGCCAATAGATTCCCGGATTCTACACGGCCGGATGGGTCGCTTCAGGTCCGGTCGGGGTCATCGCATCCACGATGCAATACGCCTACTCGGTCGCATCCCTGATCATCAACGACCATTTCATCCAGCCGCCCACTACGACACCACTCTCCAGTCCCCTTCCAACAACACCGGAACACGGCCTACCCGAGGCGCTCATCGCCGCGGGCGCACGGAACGCTTCGAACGGACGGGACGGCAAGTCGGGGAAACGGGTCGTGGAGATGCGGGATTGGGAGAGGATCGATCGGGTCGAGGTGGAGCGCGGCAGGCTCGTGGGGAAGCCGAGGGAGAAGATTTTGAGCGTCAGGGAGATGTTGGAGGTGTTGCCGTAGGCATTGTCGAGGACTCGTCTTGAAGACGAGCGATTGTCGAGCGATGAGTTTGCGCGGGCGGGAAGGGCGCTCACTCTGGCATGTTGTATCAGCTCGCACTGCTGAACACTCGGTATCAAGGAGGCTTGGGGTAGCGAAGCCCTAAAGGCTATCTCCATTGCACATAGGCGGCGTCAAACGCATCATGACGACGGAGTCAAGCTCGCACATGCAGTGACGCTTTGTAAAGGCTACATACATGGCGCTTCTTGACGGTCACTCCTTCGACACCTTGACAGGAACAAATGTCCGAATCGGCGATGATGCCTGTCGTTAAAGGCGCAGTGCTTGTTGGCTCGGAGGTTTCTACACCGCAACATTCATCGGGTGGTACATGTATACCTATCCTTCGCCTCGAATGCGGCTGTCAAGCCCATCGTCGTCCGCACTTTGCGCTTCCAGCTCCGCCGTGATGAGCTGGTACATCAGATAGAGCGTTGTCTCCGGGACCGGGTCCGGGACGTGTAGACTCCTGCTCGAAGTCACAGTCTACGAAGGAGGCTTCTCGTCAGCTCCAAAAGTAAGAGTTTCATCCGACTTCGAATCTTACAAGACAAAGCACCGCCCGATATCGATACGGTACTGGCGTCCGGAGGTCCATGGGAAACGCTCAAAGACGACATGGCCGCCGTCATTGCGGCGATGAACCATTATAGCGGCAGTCGATACACTTTCTGTGCCATGGTTCGACTCGTGTGCGTTGGTTGGATCGGTCCCGGGGGTACCAAAAGAGCTGGCAAAGGCGACTTCAGAGCCGGCAGTGAGCGGATCATCTGCCGGCTTCCGGGATCTCATTGCGTACAGGTCGTCCCTTTTCCGCGTCAGGCCAGAGCCGCCGGGTACTAATATCCTTCGGGACTGTGGATGTTCTCGGGCGCTTTTATGACTTCTTGCTGGGATCCTCCCGCACTGAACGCTTACCTCCTGCAGGTCCTAACAAGGGGTTCGGGGGACTTTCAACCTCAAATCCGGAATGAGCTGAATCTTGTGGTTGTGGGAAGAGCGGGAAGCGTACAAGCGCCAAGTCCCTGGAGCCTGTTAGATGGTCCGGTGAAAATATCACTGAGGCGGTCAGGGACATATCACGCTAGTTGGTGTCATTGCGTCGGCAATCGCATTCGGTGGTTGAGAGCTCCAAGTACCCCTGGTTCCGCTGAGGGAGAATGCTGTTACCGGTGTATCATATTCACTGGCGATTGGGACACCATCCGCCCCGTCAAAGAGACTCTGCAGCGTAACCAAGGTCAATGAGGTATAATCTGGTTGGTGGCAGGCGTTGATGGCTTGCCGAAGCTTCCTGTCTACCTCCAGATCTTGCTTGACTGAGTTACAAGCACTGTCGTAAGACTCTTCGGAGTTGACTGCTCTGCAACAGGTGGGAAGGTCTCTCAGGGATGTCACCTAATCATGGCGAATTTGCTTCGCCTACCGAATCCAGTCGAGAAAGGAGGCCTGGAAAGATACGGTTAGCCGTTAGCCTTCATACGATATTATGTTTAAGTTCGGACTTAAACGTCCACATAGATCCAAAGACCGTATTCGGTGCGAGGGCTTACCTGTTGAGCAGACACCAATTCGACCAAAAGGATCTTCCATTGCTTTCCCATCACTAGCGCATGCCCGTATTCGCCAAGGGCAGAATAGAAAAAGTCTCAGGCAAATTCTCATACAGAGTTTTCAACATGCATGACCATTGGTGTTCATTGTGTGCACACTGTTCAGCCGCGGCTGACACCTTGACGACGCTCTGATCGTGAAAATCCAGAAATTTGCCTTTCAGAACAGCTCCTTCGACGGCTCCGATCGCGGTCTTCTTGCCTGTCCTGTTGGATGCGCGATCGCCAGTAGGTCCGCCTTCGTGGCCTTTGCTGGTACTCTTGTTGGCCCGAACTTTGCTAAAGGTACTTTCGGTGCCCTTTTCGCTTTCAACGTTGCCTTTCCTTCTGTACGCACGTTCATCCATAGGCTTGCTTCCATCTCCGGCCATGCCTCCTCTACCATCCTGATCGCTGTGTTCCTTTTGATCGCATTGATCGCTTGCATTAGTTGTGTCCGTCAGATCCAAGAGTAATGGATTTTCAGTGGAAGACGGATGTATCGGCAGGACGGCTTCTCTTAACATGATGTTAATCATGCCATGTTGGCTCCCGCGAGCCATGAAGCCGGCAGCACATGGGGATTGAGGTGGACCTGATGCGATAGGAAGACCCGCGTAAAGCATGGGGGGCTGCAGTGTACTCGGATTGCCCGTGATGGACAAGCGCCGCACGGTTTCCCCTCGTGTTTCCTTCCCCCAGTAAATCTCATATAATCAAAGTTGTGATCACCGGAATTGGGGAAGCGACCTCGTAAGACATCCTGCACCGTTGTCTTTTCGAGTGCTTCCTTCTTGGCTCGGGCAGAAACGTCGAGAGTGAGCAGTGTGATGACAACACTTTGCCCTAATCCCGGCAAGCAAACTCCTGACGGGTACGTCTCTCCATGCATCCACCTCTAGAAATGAGCACATTATCAGGGCATGATTCCCAGCGAGCCATCATTCGTCTGATCAGGATCACTTTTGGTGGTATCATTGCCCAATCGGATTTCGCTTACAAGTTGCAAAAGTCTCCGGTAAAAGGTGGCAGACAGATCGAAGTTCTTGAAGCACACATCGTATACTGCTGTCTTATCTTCGCTGGTTTGATGCCCTCAAGGAGCTCCTTGGCACGGCATCTTAGGGGCAACGACTAGAATGAATGGTGCAACGTATGTAGCAATGCATGTAGCGCAATCCTCCTTTAAAGCTGGAGAAACTGTCTGCGGATATTCCAGTTGCGAGCGTCCAAGGGGTTGCATCGACTTTCCCAATCTTTTGTGATTGAATGGAGCACCACAGATGAATGCGAGCTGGGCATTGCGAAAGTATGGAGGAGAATTCGGTCATTTAGAGCCATTGGCTTGAAGGCGTACGGCACACTGTCTGGATCTCTTATAACGCCCAAAGGGGACTCACTTCTCGCCTTTTGCGGGCAAGCTCGGAGGCAGAAAAAGCTGCTCCAAAGGCAATGCTAAGGAAAGCATGTATTGCGCCATATAGGGTTCCACCAGAGACAACCCAGTGCAGAGTTGACAGTGCATGCTTTGCTATAACGGATGGCATTATGATACCAGCCGTCATAGCTGAAGTGGAAGCTACCGTCGAAGTCTATGTAGGATTGGAAATTTGAAGCAGAAAGTCCATCTCTGTAGAACAAAATCTTCCCAATGAGCACTCGCGATAAGAGGCCTTACGACCTGATCGGAATTGTGATGAAAGCTCCCATGATCATTTTCCATAGAGTAGGGTTTGATCTGTGATCTCGCAAGGGCGGCACCCTACCGGTCTAGAGCTCCAAAGTCTGGTTAGCAACGACACCCAGATCGCTTTTGTTTGCTCTTGCCCGGCTCCTTCCCTAGACCCGGCCGCCTCCGCGTGCAGGATGAACCTCCGCCGCTTGTATCTAGAATCCAGGTAATGAGAGGTTTGGACGCATCTCCATTTCGCGCAACGAGCTGTCAACGGAGCAGTCGCTGATTCAGGCTTCTGAGGATGACTCTCATACATATATCATGCTTGGGTGCCGCGTCAAGTACAAGTCAGTAATGTTATGGCGTAAGTCAGTCGGCCGAATGGCGAGTGTCGACTCAGCCGTTCGTTAAATTGACTGAGCATTATGTCCTGAAGGAAATGATCTCTACAGACGCCCTCATCGGGGAGCTCATTATGGCATTAAGCAGTCTTCTGAAACGAAGAGACGATGTGTGCCAGGTGGAAAGGCTGGGCATCGATCATCGCCCTTTACACTCAGCTCGCCTTCGCGTTGAAGAGGCTAGGGAAGCTGAGAAGCTCAGAAGCTGGGCTCTTAGGTCATAGCTCCCCCAGCCTTTTCTGTTCTCGGCATCCTGGAATCCGGAATTTCACTCATCAACGCTGTCGATGCCGAGAGCATCAAGAGTTCTTTGCTTGCGATCGCGTATTGCTCCTACTTTCCCAGTCGGACAAAGAAACCTTGTACCGTTCGTTTGATGGTAACTTCGTGATCACATCGTTCTCTCTGGAATAGTCATGCTGAGCATGCTCAAACATTCTTACCCGACGTCACCTCGCAATTCAAGCCTGTGTTTCAAAGAATCGTTAACGCGGTCTCGATGATAGATTTATTTGCGCCTGACTTAGTACAGTGCCGCATTCTTGGCAATCTCGAATTCACTCAGTTGCTAAGTTCATTATTGACCCCGCCAGGTAGAGGAGGTTTCAGATTGGAACTGTATACTGTCAAAGCATTGAACCTCGGCGTCTTGCAAGATTCCTTCCGCGTCCGAGTATGATACCCTCGCACTGCACCGGCAAATCGACATCATACTTTTCATTCACAGCGACAGGCAAAGACTTCGCGCGCCGACGTAGGCTGAGGAAGGAAACAAAGCGTCGACGACTTCGATATGACGATGAGATAAGGCAGCTAGTCCTGTGGGTGCGTGATCAGTCCGAGTTGCGCGTCACCATCCGCCAGGTAGTTTCTCTTGCATGACCGGCAGTTTGGGTTACATGAAGTGTAATTTATCCATATATAAAGGTCGATGGATCAGAGGATTTGCGACGTGCAATCTTCTTGCTTCCCAGTTTTTGAAAGCTTCGCTGAGCTACGTTCGCGTACACGCTGAGTCAGAATGTGCCCAGAGAGCCGAGCGATAGGTTGAAGGTGCATGTGATGTCCTCGAAGCCATGAGATACGCGTGTCAACATTGGCCCAAAAGTATCGAGTAAAGTACAGGAAGATCGCGATGGAACAGATGAAATGGTGATACAAAAGGTCGTAAAGTCGTTACAAGGCGCTTGCCGGCATTGAAAGATGTCCGTGATAAGGTGGATGGAAGCCGAGAACAAAAGAGGCTATCGTGCAGGCCTAGAACCTGCGCCGACCGATGAATCCAAAGCTGGAGAAAACCATGAGTAGGGCCGTGATGAAGATGGCGAGGAATGCCGGGTTCGATGCTATTCTTGTGGCGGACGAGCAAGTTGAGCAGTTCCATTCTGCGCGGAGAGGGCTTCAGTGTCAGCGATGGCACATAACGTCGAGGGAAGAGGCAGGACGGAAACTCACCTGACAGCGGCGTATACTGTTGTGGACGATACAGCGCGAACTGCGATCCACTGTACGGACTGAACCTTCCTCCAGCAACCGTTGCTCCCGGTCCCCGCTCATCCCATATACTCAGGGTATACGTTGCAGCCGCCAACGGCGTCGCCCCTGCCTGCTGCTCGTATTCCCATGGATTCCAGACGATCTGTGTTGCGGTGCCGGGGATGACATTGTCGATCTCGCCAGCGGAGTTGGTTGGGCCGACTTTGTAGGTGTTGCCGTTTTGTGTGCACGTGGCGATGACCGTGAGGGAGTCTGGTGTAACGCTATGGTTGTATAGGTGAGAAGGTGATCATGGAATGAATCTTTAAGGGACTCACTAGAGACTCGTCAGATTCCATCCAAACGTCACGTAGTTTGCGGAAGCGATTTTGTAGAAGGATGCCGCGGCCGTTGACGGTGGTTGCTGCAAGAGCACAAACGAGGATCAGCCACCTCAAAATGAAGCGGTTGCGATCAGTCCGAGAAAGGAATTTACCGTCATTGTCAGGCCTCCAGCTGCAGCTGTCGCCGGAATGGACATCTGCGCGGTCCCTGTTGCTCTCGTGGATGACATCTTGAGGGCTGACTGCCTGTGAGGGTGAAAGTGAGATAATGATCTAGGTTGTAGACGTGGTGTAAGCAATATGGGCAACACGTTACCGCCTTCACTCAACACAGCCCAACCGTGATCGACGCGCCTTTTGGGCTGGAAACGCGGCGATCGCGTCCATGTGAGACATAGCTGACCAGGTGGATAATGCTTGAACAGAATTAATTGATTATATTGCTTCAAGTTTCACTGTAGTCAGGTCCAATGTCGCTTGCCGGCACTGGCCAACTAAAATTGAGAACATTGTATTAGCTGATGAGATGTGGGAAGCATCGACATATCGGACTACTGCCAACAACGGCTGTCGGCTGCTGACTGCTCTATAGTCATCTGTATTTGGCTAAAAGTTTAGCTCCACAGGGAGCGAGACGCTGGGGTGGATCGCTTTCAGCCTTGGACGTCACCATTACCCACATCTGACTGATGGAAGGGGCGCTTTGCCGGGAGTGTTTGAGGAGTGTACTCATGGTCATGGTGTTGATTGACCGGCCTGTCGAGAAGCTGAGGGGTTGATGGAAGCTGCTAGGCTACTTGCTGGTACGAAGGGGAAGTCTGAAAGTTGGATGCAGCAATTCTTCAAAGAAGTGATCCCGTAATCCATGTCAAGCAATAGTTCCGTTGCTTGGATATACATGCCTGTTGGGAGGTTCCCATATTGTTCAGGGAAAGTTGGAGGAGCCATGGGATTTGGATCTAGCGTCTTCATGGGCTGAAGCTCTGGTACAAAAGCTATAAGAGGGAAGGGAGGCGATTGATAACCACAAGGAACAAAAGTCGCAATTTGAAGTCATTCAGAAGCTCGGCAGGAATGCGACCATGGAAGCTTGCCCTGATGGTTTGACTTTGGTGCTGCTTCTCCAGCGTACGGGGCAAGGTCAGATCTCACCGTGTCCGGAATCGCCTCTCACCCTCCTTCGTAACGGGAAGCAACCTGCGGAACGTGAGACTGTGCAGGAACCCAAGTCGGAGGTGCCGTTCAGGTGGAAGTACTGTATTCTGTGTTGAATGTCTATTCCAGTCCATGACTGCAGTATCATTATCTCACCACCTACTACCATCCGTTGACGGAAGAGAATGATGGTGGGGAAGAAGTGCAGAGGGGTTCACGGAAGCGCGATACCGTCATGCTAGGAGCAGGGTGAGTGAGAGAAGTGTCCGCGCTGTGCGACGGCTCTAGATCTAGTTCGTAACGGTTGTACGTCAAGCTTGTAATTCGCGTTGATGAAAGAGCCTTACCCTCGAGCCGAGATCCAAGCTCACTCGGTATCCGGAGCGTCGAAGGCGAGGTGACTTGCCTATCGAAAGATTATCGTTCCATTGGATAGTAGCCTCTGAATAACGTCGTTGCCTTCTCTCCGACCAGCCCAGACACCGTTTCGGGGATCGACTCATCCGTCGACACAGACACAAAGTAGAAGTTGTGAGGTTCAAAAGCCCCTCGAGAGCGAGGAACAAGCTGGTCCAAATGGTCTTACTTCGAGTCAGCTCCCCTAACGCTCTTTCAGACTTTCTTGGTAAGCAGTTTAGAGAGTAGACTGATCCCAGAAGAATCTATCAATAGTTGTTCTGCCGACGACTTTTTCTGCCGAAGCTCAAGGCATTAAGAAGTGGGTGTCAGACTCAAATGTATGAATTGCTGCGAAGCTATTAGCAGAAGTAGCTTACTAGATCGATCAATCTTTGGCAAAGCGCTTTGGTAAAGGAGAAAGCCTCGAAGGCTGCAAATACCTTCGCCCGACCGGGATTGCCTGGCAATGGGGATGCACATCCCGTGATGCCAATACTGCTGAAGTCAGCAGCTAGGTTTTGCTCAAGTTGCTCCTTGAATTTTACGCGAAAATTTGATCGGATGCTCTCCAGCGGCTTCCGCGAGGTACGAGACTCCAGAAGCGTGTTGTCGACAGACATCTTGGAAGGCGTGAAAGCGTGGTGAAATCTGAGTGTCTTCGCTCAGTCATTTGTTCAGAGTGAGCTCCTGTAACCGAGACCTTTGAACTTGCTTTCTCATGAAGAAAGGTTGAAGAGATCTCCCGGCGTCAACGCGCCCGACTTTATATGCTGCATTCCGCATCCTATGACCAAAAAAACCCCTCAAAAACCTCCTTTCTTGAACAATGATGGCGGTAAGCGTGCTACACTTGTCTTTGAGACAGGTGTATCAGCCTCAGGTCTGCCCAGATCGCTAAACCAAGTGCGACTCCGTCTGACGCCTTTGAAGGAGTCCAAACAAAGGCAAACGACCCGGAATGCAGGCTGAAGACGTTGGGCGTGATTCAACACGTCGGAGACGGCAAAATATAAATGACGCGGTGGGTTTTCTTTCTCTCTGGTCGCTACTGCACATAAGCAGGCTACCTACTCTAGGCAAGACCATCAGGCGAAAAATTCAACGATCAATATGACTTCAGCAACAATGAACGGGATTACACAATTTTCTCTCCCCATCATTGCGAGAGGATAGTTGTGATTGGGTTGCGTTCTAACAAGATGCCATACAATCAGAGACACTGCCCGTCACGCACTTGGCTGCACGCCGCTCCCAGAACGTCTGCAACCTTCTTAAAATCGTCCACGTCATTCCAAACCTGAGCGGAAAAGCGGGCCATCCATTTCTTGTTGTGACAGAACTGCAGCACCGCTGAACAGTTAGAATTGCGTCGATTCCAATGTGGTTCAGGTATTGACTTACAACCGCCGCGAATACCTTGGCCTTGAACATCTCATCGAGTAGGTATTCGTATTCCCTTGCCATCTCCTTTTTCCCTTCGGGCGTTTTCTCCGAGAACGATAGCGGAAGTGGAAGCTCGACCGTGACCTAATTGATTCAGACAGTCAGTGCTACTTTGTATCACTCGTTCCATGGCTTACCATGTTGGCTGTCAGCTCGCCATTCGCCGTATCCACGACTTGAGTCCCAAGAATCTGGGCCACCTTTCGACCTCCGACGACAGCTAGATTATGACAATACTTGGTGATGCGCTCTTCCCCACCCAAGAACTTCCGGAAGTCGAGAGCTGCGACAAGAGGAAATCAGCAGCGAATGAGGGTATATCGTCCGAACGTAGCTCACCGGCTGAAACCGACAACATGGGAGCCATATCTTGCGTCCCGACCCATTCCCACTGCGAAAGTGACGTTCAGTCGCGAATCAAGCCGAAGAGACTGAGGCTAACCTGTTTCGCAAAGACCCATTCCCCCGTGACAGGGTACTTGGCGCTCTCATAGTAGTGTGAAGTCGGAAGGGTGGACCGAATTAGGTGTTGCCGGCTTCAAAATATCAAGAAGATAAATTCATCGGGTAAGCGCTTTGCAGAGATTGCAGAAGAAGAAAAACTGACTCCTTAGCCACGTAGAAGAGCGCGCAGCCACGATGGCTGTAGATGCAAAAAATGAGCTCTGCATTCCCCGCGACTCGAGAAATCGCATACCTCATCAACCATTTATGGCAATTCTGAGGGACGCGGGTAGATGTATGATCAGGTCCCGAAGCATGGAACTCATCCTTCACTTACTGAGAGCCAAAAGTCAGGTTGGACCTTTTTCAAGTCAACAGGCAACTGGCCCAAATGATGCGCCGCATCGACGAGACTGAGCGCGTCATACTCTTTACAGAGGTCGACAATCCGTTCCCAAGGAAGAATCACGCTGTTTCCGGCAGTGCAGCATTAGACGAAAATCTTAACTCATCGCCGCGTGTGGGACTCACCCTGGAAGACTGGCGATAGAGTCCACAACGACCATTCTCACCCTCTGTGCCCTCGCACCCGCGCCGCCATTATATTGCTTCAGCACCGCCTCAGTCTTCCGCACGATCTCGTCATGCGTCTCGGGAAAGGCGAGCGGGATTTCATGATACGAGACGCCTTGATATTTGTCGCAGACGAATTTTCTGCAGATGAGGGAGATGAGCGCGTCTGGTTGCTGCATGGGATCTTGAGAAACGTACAAGGTCTGCTTGACGGCGGCATAGGTAGTGCTATCTGGATACCTGATTTGAAATTGCGGCTTCGCATGGAAAGACGAACGACTCACAGCCGACAATGACATCTCCTTCTTGCCAGTCGATATTCCATAGCACGGTATTCGCTCCAACACTTGCGTTCGCCACCTGCCTCACGCGCATCAGCCCGATAGTCCCGATAGTGAAGGAAGAACGACGAGGCTTACCATGACGCAATCCTCAACATCGGCATTCACGAGCTGCGCAAGCTGGGCCCGCACATCGTTCATGAGCGGAAGATATGTGCGACGCATGAACAGGTCCGGGCATTTCTCGCATTCGTCGGAGATTGTGTGCATGGCGTTGATGACGGGGATGGGTGAGGAGCCGTAGGAGCCTTGAGAGATTGAAGATGAGGCTCAGAGGTATGGAAAGAGAGATTTCGGGAAAGGTCTTACCGTGGTTGAGGTTGATATCTAAAAGGTAGAAGCGTTGAGACGATGTACTAATGTAGAAAGGGCGGATGCGTACAGTCCGGATCAAACTTCCAATACTTGCGCAACCCTCTACCAAACTCTGGCAGCTCCTGATCCTTGAACTGCTCCGCCTGAGCAGGAAACGTCCGCCCGCCGAGCGCACGATGTCTGTCGACTTCTGCGTATTCAAATTCGTCGCGTCCCTGAGGGGTGCCGTTGGGGTTTGAAACTGGGAGGCCAGTCCATCGGTGTGATTTCTCGGTGAGGAATGCCTGAAAGCTTTTGGGGAATGATCAACAGTGTAAGCGTTCGGAAAGAACGAACTGGGACTGAGGCAACATGCAAGGGGAAAGACTTACTCCCAGACTTTATCCTCGAGCGCGGTAACTCCCGCATCGCTCGTATCCTTCCAACAATAACACCACGCATCCACCGTTCCGAATCCTTCCTCGCCCGTATCGGCCCTCCGTTGAGCGTCCGAGGGGGAAACGTATGCGCGCGTGGTGGGCGTCGTAAAGTCGATACTCAGGTTGGCGAGGGATTGGGCTGCGGTGAGGGTGATGATCGGGAGTTGAGTTCGGGTGTATTCCTGGAGGAAGTATCAGCACGAAGATTGGGTGAGGACGGGCTGGGAGAAACATACGTCGCCTTCGAAGATGTCGAGTGCGCGGACGTCGGCCTGACTAAGGCCGGAGACGTAGGTTCCCCTGATGCTCGCTTCTTCCTCCTTGAGATCTCTGTAGCGCTTCAAGGTCAACATGTATCACGGACGAGTTGTCAGCCGTACTCACCTCTTGAGTAAATGCTTTGATGCCTCGACGGGTAAGATTCCGGGGTAATCGGCGCCCTTGACGCAGTGCCTGACGTAGCCCTATGGTGTGCGGTAAGAATCTGCTGTTACATATGCGGTCTTGAAGGAACGCACCGGTAAGACAGCATCTTGGAATGTCAGAGAGTGACCTTTGTGACCGAGAACTCTGGTCAAGATTTGCGGAACCATGAGTGTTCCGAAGAAGAAGACTGGAATCAATGCGGTTTAGCGGTGGTTTTGGGTGGGAGGACTGGTCTTACAGTTAAAAGTCTCGGCATCTTGGCTCAAGGCTACGGGTATCGTCATCCTGTCTATCACAACTGGTATGTCCTTGTGCTCGCGGGTATAAGATATCAGTGGGCTATTCAGACGTTGGTGTATATGTATATATCGACCAAGCGACACGACACGCTTCATGCCGCGACTCGAAGTCGACGGAGATGCCCGTCAGCGCGATCGACGCCGGCCCGTCCTTGCCAAAGTTATTCATCTTGTCCTCTCGTCAGTATGCCACCTTATGCACAGCTCACACACCTCAAGATGTCGTCCAACAACTCCCTCACGCTTCCGGCTCTCCTCTCACGGACCCTTACGTCCCTGCTCCCCATTTTCGACGACACACTGTCAACATCCCTCCCACAAGCCCAAACCCTCCTGCGCACGGCGCTGGCAGATCTCGCGCTCGCGAGGCGGATGATCGATGCGCTCGGGATCTTTTCGGATAATGAATCGATGGAGGATGTCGGCGATGGGGAGATGGTGTATATGTGTGTGGATTGGGTTGTCGGAGAAGTGCAGGGGAGGGTGAATGGCGAGGGGTTGAAGGAGCGGATACAGATTCTTGAGAGGAGTCAGGTGGGTGTTTTTCGGTCGTGACGATGTGAAATCGCTGATTGGTTTGGCTCAGGAAGCATACGAGGCGTTTCTGTGGCTACTCGAGACGTACGAGTTTCCGTTGCAAGACGGCCAGACGTATGGCGGTGCAACAGCATCGATTCCGCAAGATCCTGCAGGACGCAGGGATGCCAAGATCAAGCAGTTCAAAATGGAAAGGGCGCTCAAAGAGAAGGTCTCGGTGAGTACCATGACATTTGGGGAAACGTACACCTTGACATCCTCAATAGGCAGCAACCGGCGTCCCAATAACCTCCTCCGCCCTCCCCGCCATCCTCGCGCTCATCAACCCCTCATCCCCCACCACCACTTCCGTCAACCCAGAATCCACCCTTCCGCACCGCGAAGCCACGATCGCGCTCCTCTCCCTCCTTCTCACGCAATCCCACACCGCCCTCGCTTCAATCGCGCAAGAGCTTTCCTTGCTCCGAAGCGCGAGCATGGATGCGCATATCGAGGCGGATGAGCGGGAGCGGGTGGAGCGGGAGAGGAGGGCGGCGCAGAGCAGGCAAGAGGGGGAGAGGAGTGGCCTGAGGGAGGATGAGATGTGGCGATTGGATGCGCCGGTGCGGTTTGGGCGGGGCAGGGGCGGCAAGGTGGCCGAGTTGATCGATGATCGGGGCAAGGTCGGTCTTCCGTTTATCTTACATCTTTTCGAAGTTCAGGCGCGCTAAATTACGGTACTTGGACAGCCAATGCAACCGTTCACCATTCTCCCTTCCACGGGACTTCAAAATTTGTCGGATCGCGCGCGATTGCAGTCCGAGGTGTTTAGAAGTTCGCACCGGTTGCCGACGATGACGATCGACGAGTACCTCGAGGAGGAGCGACAGAGAGGGAACATTATCACCGGCGGCGGGTACGTCCAGATAACTCGATCGTCATAAATTGATTACTGACCTCTTATCTCCAGACCGCAACAAGACAACCAGTTGACGGAATCCGAGCAGCTCGCGCTAGATGCAGAGAACGACGGGACGCTCGCGGGCGAGGCCAAGGCGGAGCAGAAACGACTCAAGGATGAAAAGTGGGCGAGGTATACAGACACGCATAGGAAGGGCGAAGGAAACACGCTGAACCGCGGATAGATCGGGAGGGCAAGCAATTGAGGCATGTCATGGATAGTTTGCATATTCTATATCTTGCTCCATCATCCGACTACACGACTGAGCTTTTCGACGTCTAAGGAGAATGTCAGCTTCGCTTCATCTCATCAGATCAGGTGGGGAAGCGGACATACCGTTCAATAGCGAATCACCAGCGTTCAGGACCTGCTCATACAGCGAGTACTTGTCGTTTCGCTGCGCTCCGCTCGTCTTGGTGATCACGCCCGACACCTTGTCGATGACACAGCTAACTCGACGAGCCGCAATGAATTTCGACAGGTCGCTGTAGAAGATCCGTCAGTTCATGTCCTTTCGCAACGCGATGGCACTCACGCATCGATAAAGCTCGCGCTGACTCCGAAAGCCTTGCTCATCCTCTCCATCGTGAGCGACTGATACGACTCCAGGATCTGCGTATACGCCTTGACGCGCATCTCACGGACGTAGTACCGCGCATGCGGCGCGAGAATCGGGTTGGGCATCAGGTACTGTTCTTCGACTTGGGCGAGGGCCGTGAACAATTCGGCGTAGTTGGTGTCGTAGAGGGATTTTATCAGGGTTGTAAGGACGGGCATTTGCGGCATCAGGGCGTTGATTTCGGCGCTGGCAAGGACCTGAATGGGGATAATTAGCGGTTGAGGACGCCCTGCAATGCTGAAACGCACCTTGGTCTTGATAGCTTTACGATCGCATCCGATCCCAGCCGCCAGAACGGTCAATTCGACAAACTCTTCATACTCCATCAACTCGGACGCCGTAAATGTGCTCAGCGAGTCGATCAACAGGTCGGCGGCCTCCTTGAACTTCCGGATGGACAAAAAGTGCAGCGCCCGGTAGACCTTGAGCCGATTCCTGCGGTCCCAATCGCCTCCTTTTTCGATGAGTCTAAATTGAGATGTCAGACGAATACTAACAAAAGCCATCAAAGAACGTACTCTTGAGCCGTCTTGACGTCACCCTCGACTTGTGCCTTTTCGTTGTAGAACATGGCCAGTCGGATCTTGGCCAAGACGAGATCTATTCGTGCGCCGATTCCGGCCGTCTTCTCGAACGCCGCATCAATGGCCGGCAATGCACGTTCCTATGGAGAAGCGAAGTTCAGTAAGCCAAATCATTTCCACCTGACAAAGCCAAGAAAACCAACCTTGTCTCCGATCTGACACAGGTATCCCGCCTTTTCGCGCATGCTCTCCGCCGGATCCGTCTCACCTAACGACTCTTCTGCATTCTTGATCTTGTCGTCAAAGTTCTTGAGCGCCTCTTCGTTCTTGGCTTCTAGCTTGGAGATGAGATCGGACGATGGCGGCTGCAGGGAACTCGGAAGGGTTTTGGCGTAAGGTGCCATTTCTAGGAGTCAACTCAGCATTATGAGGAGATGAGGTACTGGGGGATGGTACTGACCATCCTTCTCGATGCCTTCCCATAGCGCCTTCTTCGCCTCTTCGTGTAGACTGCTCAAGTCTTGTTCCTGAAGCTGGAAGACGTATTGCGGCAACTTCAAGTTGATCTTGATTGGTACAGAGTCTGCGTCGGCCATGTTGTCGATACTGGCGTGTGTAGCTGAGGATCGAAAGCGGGCGTCGATGTGGTCTGAAGATGACCGTTGACTGGGAATCTCCCTGTCTACCGTCGAGACTTGGTGGAATGCTGATCACGGCGAAGGTGACGAAAGCGCCTGTGCGGGGCGGAAACTATTGAGGGGGCGATCGAGACGGCTGCCAGTTTCCCACCCTATAGCCTGAAACAAGCTGTTCAGAGAGCAACTTCGGATAAAATGACTCCATCTTCATATTCTGCAGTAAACCCTCAGCACCGCACTCCCCCCGGGACGCTTCACGCCACGGCATTCTCGTGCGGAATGGGCAAGTCAAACGGACACAAAGGCGGGCCGCGTCGCGGCGCAGGATCGTTCTTCGCGAACCTGCCGCAGGATCTCAAATCACAACTTCGATCGCAGACGTTCCCTGAGCCGGCCGTACCAGCGGTCAAAGGGGAGGAAGACTCTGTGGTCAAGAGTGAGGTATGTACATCGCTATCTATCCGAAACGAGCTGATACCACTTTTTTCCAGGCGACTCTGACGGAACCCGCAAGCAAACGACGGAAATTGAGCGAGAACGGCGAAGTAACGACCTTGATACCGACGCAGCCGGAAGACGACGACGAGGAATCTTGGCCAACGAGTGAGAGCGCCGAAGGGACGGACGGGAAACCATCATGGGATTGCACGGGCTTGGTCCCGCGGTACACGCATCACGCTGACATGCCCAAGAACATTCAAAAATGTGAGTCCCCTATCATCTTCCCTGCCATTTGACGCTCAGCTGATACGGTCGCTCAGACTTCTACCAACGCAACGAACTCTTCTCGCGCTATGCGACGCACAATATCCTCATGGACGAGACCGGCTGGTTCAGCGTCACGCCGGAATCTATTGCGTGCCATATTGCCGAGCGGTGTCAGTCGGATACGATCCTCGATGCGTTCTGCGGTGTGGGAGGGAATGCGATACAGTTTGCCATGACATGCGAAAGAGGTGAGTCTCTCTGGGTGCCTGGATTTCACGTCGGTGGTACTAACATCGGCTTGTGGTAGTGATCGCGATCGATAATGATATGACAAGGTTGAAGCTCGCTCGACACAACGCCATGCAATACGGAGTCGCCGACCGTATAGAATTCATCTGTGGCGACTACATCCAGCTTGCTGAAGCGTATGCGAGACGGCTGGATCAGGACAAAGCTGTAGGACGGTCGAGGCATGGGGATGAAATCGATGTTGTGTTTTTGAGTCCGCCTTGGGGTGAGTGACTTCTATCCGAGGAGGGCCTGCTGCTTATAATTTCTCAAGGTGGAACGGACTACCTCCGATCGGGCAAAAGTACAACAGCCACAACAGCAGATTCGCCACTCCCATTATCGAAAAAGGGCAAACAGCGGGAAGAAACAGGCCTCGACTACCTCGGCAACTCGTTTGAATCGGCAAGCACGAGCCAACGAACAACGCCAAAGGAGACATACGGCATCCCGAACGAAATGCCGCCGTATCCGCTTTCCGCGCTCGCCCCTGTCTCTGGCCAGGAACTGTTCGCCTTGACGTCACGGATATCGCCCAATATCGCATTCTACCTGCCGAAGAATACGGACACGAGCGAGTTGGCGGCGTTGGCGCCGGATATAGTAGGTGAGGAGGGGAGAGTGGTCGGGAAGGAGTGGGTCGAGGTGGAGGAGGAGTATGTTGGGCAGCAGAGGGGCTGGAATAGTCTGAAGGCTATCACGGCGTACTATGGGGGGATTATCGCTGCCGAAGAAGAGTAGCATCGGCAGTGATATACAATTGAGGACTTTCTGTGACCCTCTGGCGGGACTTGCTCTGGCGATCTGATCATGCCCCAGCGCGAGGAAAGACCGATGCAGCCAACTTCTTAGACAGCAAAAAGCCTTTTGCATAGTCTTTCAGGTCCCAGGAGCTTGCGGGACTTTACACCACACCCGTGGGCTCTTCTGCGATGCCAGACGCAATGAGAGACTGACTAGATCTACCGCGAAGGGCAACTCAAGCAGTATCTACTGGACTGAAGCGAAGCTAGAACCTCAATGCAAGTTCAGCCTCAAACAACGAAGACGAAGGGAAGTACACCCAGAAGGCCAGAGTGGGCGCGCGACTGAAATGGCCCAGGCGCGCTTCGTCATCATCCAAGGCTCATCGCTCCGATCAATCCAGAATGGCAAACCAACGACTTCATGGTTCATCTTTCCTGTACTTGTGTTTGACCTTGCTCATCACACCAGAACCAGTGCAACATGACTTCTTCTCTCGCGCAAGCCGACGCTCTTGTATCGACCGATCCTACCCAGGCGGAAACGCTGTACAAGCAAATCCTGTCCACGAAAGCCGGTGAGTTTCGGTTGACGTGCGTTCCTCGAGCGTGGTTGACGGATGTGTCGTGTTAGCGGATGATGAGGGGCTTCGGGATCAGGAGACGGCATTGGTGAGGCTCGGTGCCATCTACAAGGCCTCAGGGTAAGCGTATCACTGCACACTCGGAATGAGGCGCGTACATTGAACTGGTTGCTTATTTTCAGAAACGCCGATGCGCTCGCCGAACTCGTCACCCAGTCTCGAAGCTTCATGTCCAACATCGCAAAAGCTAAGACAGCCAAGCTCAGTAAGATGACCACTCGCTTTAAGTCTGGTCTTCGAGCTGACACGCCTGTTGCCCAGTTCGGACCTTGATCGATTCATTCCCGCCAGAGGCGCGTGAAAAGCAGATCACGGTCGTCAAGGACAACATCGAATGGGCACGCAACGAATCCCGAGTGTTCCTGAGGCAGAGCTTGGAAGTCAAGTTGATTGGACTGTAAGCTGAGAAGCCGTTATCTGCCTTTTACGAGGGTCGCTGACGCATCATCGCGTGGACAGTCAAGTCGAGAACCAGCAGTACAGGCCGGCTCTGGCATTGATTGAGACGCTGCTGAGAGAGTTGAAGCGACTGGATGACAAGATGATCTTGACAGAGGTGCACTTGCTGGAGAGTCGGGTCAATCACGCTACCAAGAACTATTCAAAGGCCAAGGTATGTCGCGGGTGGGACAAGTTGAGGGCAACGCTGATGTAGCTTTCTTGCTAGGCTGCTCTGACGTCGGCCAAGACATCTGCCGCTGCTATCTATTGTCCGCCCTTGTTGCAAGCTCAGCTGGATATGCAATCAGGTGTCTTGCACACAGAAGACAAGGATTACAAGACTGGGTGCGTCAAGCTCGGCTGGAGAGGGATTCATCTGTGCTTATGCCTCGTCCATGTCAGATACTCTTACTTCTTCGAGACTTTCGAGGGTTTCTCTGGCCAGGATGACGACCGGGCGCTGCCGGCACTGAAGAACATGTGTCTCTGTAAGATCATGATGAACTTGGTAAGCGGGCTCGATCGCCTCTGATGAATACCGCTGATTGGGGATGTAGCCGGACGATGTTGCACCTATTCTTGCGCTGAAAGCAGCTGCAAAGTACCTGAGTCGCGAAACTGAGGCTATGCAGGCGGTTGCCAAGGCGCTCAAGGAGAGGAGTCTGGAACAGTTTGAGAAGACTTTGCAGGATTATTCGAAGGGTGAGTCACGATGATCAGCTTCGCGTCTACTCTTCCATGCTGACTGCGCCTTTCAGAACTGCATACCGATCTTCTGATCCGCACGCATCTCGCGCTACTGTATGACACCTTGTTGGAGCAGAACTTGGTGCGGGTCATCGAGCCGTATTCGGTGGTGGAGCTTGCATACATCGCAAAAGAGGTTGGCCAGCCGTTGAACAGCGTCGAGTCCAAGTAAGTCGAGGTATCGTTGGACTTTTTGACTTTTCTGATCGGCCGACGTGGCGCTCGACAGGCTGAGTCAGATGATCCTGGATGGCGTGTTCCAGGGAGTGTTGGACCAGGAGAAGGGAAGGCTGATTGTGTATGACGAGCCTGAGAAGGATGTAGGTGTCTCGCGTGCCTGTAAAGGGCCCTAAGCTGACTTTACCTTTCTTCAGTCAACGTACGCTACTGGTCTGGAAACGATCAAGCAGATCAGCGAGGTAGTCAATGGCTTGTCCGAGAAGGCTCGTAGATTAACATAGACGGCTGGGTAACTGTATGGTTAGGCGACATCAATGATATCCATGCATCGTATATCGCCGGCACCGGCCGCTGTCGCACCCTCAGGGTCTCATCATCATATATCCTTCCGTCACGCACATTGCCTGTGAACGGCGGATCATCTCGTTGGCAATCGGCAGTCCTGTACATGGCCCCATTGAAGCCCATCAGAAGTGACAGTTGTGCAAGTCGTGACAATTCTTAAGGAAATCATGTTAGAGCGGAAAAGTGCAATCATGATGCAAGGTATTCGATGTTCACAAAATCAAATAGGTCATTCGTTCTGGTCTCGTCTGGTTTACAACCGCTCTCAAAAGAGCTGACCAAGCAATGTCGCGCACTACATCACTCGACCTTTGCGAGGCAAAGCGTGACAAGTCAGACTACAACCAGAAGAGAGCCGTTGGATAAGAAAAGTAGCGAAGGCGAAGGTGGAAAAGTGGTAAACCGGAAACCAAGCTGGGAACATCGAGAAGCGAGCGGCGGTTCGGGCGGTGGTGGTGTTGCTGTTGAGCGTGACGAACTTAGGTTCGTTCACCTCGGAGTCGTCGGGCCAACTGCATGTCCTTGGGCTGAATGGTGACTCGCTTGGCGCTAGAGGAAGAGATGGGTCAGCAAGAGTAGAAAAGGTAGAGCCAGAGTCAAAACGTACTGGATGGCAGCCAAGTTGGTGTCTTCGAACAAGGAGACGAGGTACGCCTCAGAGGCTTCCTGGAGAGCCATAACAGCCGACGACTGGAATCGCAAGTCGGTCTTGAAGTCCTGGGCGATCTCTCGGACCAATCGCTGGAAGGGCAGCTTTCGGATCAAGAGCTCGGTCGACTTCTGGTACTTTCGGATTTCTCGGAGGGCGACGGTACCGGGCCTGTATCGGTGAGGCTTCTTGACACCACCGGCGGAGGGCTGGGTGGCCTTTCGGGCGGCCTTGGTGGCGAGCTGCTTTCGGGGTGCCTTACCACCAGTGGACTTTCGTGCGGTCTAGAAGGAGAGGCGGGATTAGGATGAAAGATAGTAGTATACATGATAGTAGGCATACCTGCTTGGTTCGGGCCATTGTGAAGAGTAGTGTTGCAAGTGGTGAAGGGTTGAAGAGTGTTCAGGGGAGTTTATTGAATGTGATGAGAAGAGACTATAATCGCCGTTGAGGGCAAGTCCAAGACCTGGCTATATATCTACGCCCTGCATGCTCGCTGCTCCAAGCCAAAGCTGAGGGATGATGCCCCGCCTGGCGTCGATCACATCCTGCCTGACATTCAACAAAGTAAACAAACAATCCAGACGACTGTTCAAGGCGCGTTTCATCAGTCTTTGCACGTGACCTACGAGGGATGATCAACCTGGCGCGTGTACGCGACGATCAGCGACGGTCGATGCAACTGTCGATGGCCCCGACCGATGCTCGGATTCCCTTCAGGACTTCTCACATGACGGCTTGTCATCGCACATGGCGGAATTCGTGCAGGGCACAGGGATGTTTCAGAGATAACTTTGCTCTGAACAATGCGCTTCGCGACTTTTTCTTCAGCAATGAGCGTCGCTCGAGGCAAGTCTTCGGGCTGTCACAGTTCTAGATCCGCTACATGGTCTATGGTCAACAGCTCCAACGGCACGTCTCCTATAGATCTGGTATCGCAATCCTTGGTAACGTCGACGGCCCGGTCGTACAGCAATAGCCTATTTAATCTCCATGTAAATGTGGAACAATTTGGTAAAATCCAATCTACGGCAGGTGGTTGTCAGGTTGTCAAGAGACCGCATGGAAGTGGGAAATGACAAGATGCGCATAACGGTACATAGCTTCTTGACCTGCAAGAGGACATTTCATACTCGAATGCGAGCCAGTTCTGGTTTGACTACAAACAGCGAGAAGTGATCAGGGAAATGTATAATTTTCCGAGCTACTGTTCATATGGAGTGGACTATGAGGTGCGAGAATGAGTAGTTGTGTCAGTTGTGATACTTGTGTATACTGGATCAAACAACCCGACGTTGTATGTAATAATGCTAGTTTACAAGCAGTAGAGTTGAGGATCGTCAACCGACAACCAGGTCCATCGTCTTCCGGTCTCGTGACTTTACACTTTGATCGGAGAATCCCATTCAACAGCTCATTCACCCCCTCGACCCTGCCATGAGCCTGACATTACTCTGCCAACCGCTCATTCCGCCCTGATGTGCGCGCCATCATTTGATCAGAAACCGGGCGAAAATCAAGAGCACATCCGGGCGAAGCGCTAGCATAGTTTGAGATTCGTAACTTGCATCCGCATCAGCAGCTTGATGGTTTGAATTGTAAACAAAGCCCGAGCGAGAGGCTCTCACTTATACTGTGGGCCGGGAGGGTAGTGCGGGGGCGGACCTATGCCCTTTTGGTTGACTTGACTGGATTGTTGCCTGCGTTTCTCGACTTGTTCTTGCTTTCACTACCACTCCAGTCTGTAAGTCGTCTTGATGTGCTATCAGCACTGATCTAGTCGTCCTGTATCGCTGATAACGAGCTCATATCTTTGCTGCGCGTCATTTTCGTTGTTTGCCGTCAACAACCCTTGATCCGCATCGCAGCCATCCACTTTAACAAGTTGACATCCCAAACACAACAATCACAATGGCCCCTACCAAGAAGACAACCACCGTCGCCAAGCCCAAGGCTGCCTCTGCGCACCCTCCGTTCGCCGAGATGATCAAGGTGAGCATCATTTTATCGCGTCTTGCAGGCGGTGTGCCGTGGTTTGTTGTTTGTGTTAGGTTTTCCGAGGCATCGGTGCAACGGCATCGATATCCCTCGTCGAGGATGAGAAGGGTCGAACTCCTGCATATCACCTCGACCAAGCTTCTCGGACGTTGTCGACACCGATAGGAGTCGGTCTCGTGATGGGCGACGTGTCATTTCCTAAAAAGGAAATCTCGCGTCAACGCGAATTTCGCGGGTCGGCCTTTCTTTTCGCCTTTGCTTTCGGGTCGGATGCCTCATAGAGGTTGTCTAACACCGACGTCTCCTGTCACTCCTCATTTGCGGAGAAGGAACAAGATCGTCGTTCCAGCGTGTCAGTAATGGTTGAATGGACTCGTGCTGTCGCGGGTTGGCGCGGACGCATGTTGATAATGGGTCGTCATCAACTGGCTCCGGTCTCTTTCTTTCTTTGCTGGCTGCCGTCGTCATAGGACGTCGTGCACGTTCTCGGGACGTGGGTGCCGGGAACAGATGTATCTGGTCTGTCACCTTGTGTTGTCGTGCACCTTGTGGGCCTTTCTCGTGTTTCGGCGACGTCACGTACTTGTTCTTCCGACTCTCAAAAACACCTTGACTGACTGCCCTCTCTCTATAGAACTGTATCGTCGAGTCTGCAGACCGACAGGGTGTTTCCCGACCTGCCATCAAGAAGTAGGCTCCGGTTTTGGGTACCCCTTTCACCCGCACTTACACCCCGCATCAGGTACTGTGCCGAGAAGCACAACATGGTCTGGACCGCTTCCAATCTCAACCACCTGAACAAGGCCATCTCGAGGGGAGCCGAGACCGGTCTCTTCGACTTGCCCAAGGGAAGCGGTGGTCGGGTCAAGTTGCAGAAGAAGTCCAAGACTGCCGTTGCTGACAAGGAGGTGCGTTGCCCTGGTCCTGGAGCGCGAGACATGATGCTGACTTGCCGTTGCCAATAGAACTCGCCTCCGGCCAAGAAGGCCGCTCCTGCCAAGAAAGCTGCCCCTGTCAAGGAAGCACCCAAGAAGGCTGCCGCCACCAAGGCAAGTAGTCCTCCTTCGACTTCTTATCATTTGTTACTGACTCTTCGTACCGTAACAGACCGCTACCAAGGCTGCTCCCAAGAAGGCCGCCGCGAAGTCCGCCGCACCGGCCAAGAAGGCTGCTCCCCCAAAGAAGATCACTGCTGCTGCCAAGAGTACGTCAGGACATGCACATCTTTACGGCGTTGACTGATCTCCTCCTTTACAGCCAAGGCCGCTGCTACTGGCAAGAAGGCCGCCCCTACAAAGGCCGCTCCCAAGAAGGCTGCCGCCAAGAAGTAAAGCGTTTCCGCTTCTTTCTCGCGCTCTTCATCTCTTTTCGGTCCTAGCGTTGTCGTCTCGTGTATTACCCCGCATACTCCAAATCCCGGGTGTCTTTCCGCCCTTTTCAACCTTCGATTTTCTGTCTCACCTTATTCGATCACCGTCAACCACGTCTCCAGCACCCTTCCGTGATTGAGATGGCGTGGTCATGACCTTGTTTTGCCGACTATTGGAGCACCCGTCTTTGGTTGTATGCGAATTTGTACTTGTAGGATTGACATAACAATTCTTATGTCTATCTTGCGTCACTGTGAATCCCTTGGTCGATCCAGCTCTCGACCCATTGATAAACTTCTTGCCCATGTCGCTGCAGCTGTAGCTGCCCTCGCCGCTATGGGTGTGGACAGCGGTACGTTCTGCGGGATACAGAAAGCTATACAGAAAGGGTGGCGAGACTAGGCGGCCGAGTCGTATACGCGGATGCAGATTCACGATATGGTCGATCATCAGTTCACCATCCCAGGCATCAAGTGGATGCGGTGGTCCTCTATCCGTGACGAAAGCTCGGACACTAGGATAGAAACAGCTAAAGCTCAACAGCCACGAGTCGGTCAGCATGGAAGGCCCAGCGCCAGGCCCGTCGGCGGACGCCTCTCGGCAACCACCAAGCTATGCAGCTCCCAATACCATGCCTCCTCCGCCTGTTCCGACCCCCAAGGCGGGAGGAGAGGTTTCCTACTTTAATCAGCACGCTGAGTTGTCAACGCATCACAATGTCGGCCAGAAAGCACCCGCAAAGCGTCCAGGAAGGATCACTATCAAGAAATCCGGAACGTCTGCCGCAGCACCAGGTGCTGTGCCCCTTGCCGTTCGTCATAGCGCACGAATCCCCGTCAGATCCGCAAAAGCAAGAGACAACATGGCCCAATCTGCACGAATCAAGCTCAAGTTCAGCTCCAAGGGGGAACAGCACAAGCTCGCGCCGGGCCATTTCATGAGTCCGTTTGGCGAGTATACGCGCGAGCTGGATGAGGACCCGGAGGAGCCGTTGGCGTTTGAGGAGCAGTTTATCTTGAGGGTGCCAAAGGAGGTGGCGATGGGGGATCCAAAGCGGGGTGTCAAGGGGTTGAATCAGCTGCTGGATGAGCGGAAAGAAGTTGATGGCGTTTGGTTCAAGTTCAAAGGTATGGGCAAGCGGGGTGTAGCTGGATGGAGTTGACCATTGTTGGGTTGCAGACGCTCGCCGTGCAGTCTTTCACCATGGAGATCAAAACTATGCTGCCAAGTTGGTAGACCTTCCGTGCATCATCGAGTCTCAAAAGACGCTGGATAAGAAACGCTTGTTCAAGGTGGCGGATATCAGTCAGGTGAGTTTGATAGCGCACCTCTACCCAATTACCGAGTCTTACTCCTGTTCCAGATGATGATCGTTGAGTACCCCGTTCCATCGGAGGATAGCGTGGTAGCGGGCCATCAAGATCCCGAGGCGTTTATCTGGCAGCATGGTTTGACCCCGCCATTACATTATGTCAGACAGAGGCGTTGGCGGAAACGGAAGATCGGAGACAAGGTACGTTTGTGGTTACATCTTCTGATTCTTGTGTCCGATACCCAAATTCATCGCAGGAAGGCGCGAGAATAGAGGCGGAAGTCGAGAGACTGCTCAAACTCGACAATGAGGCTAGAAATTCTTCCCTAAGTAAGTGATTAATCCGTTATCTCGCGCGACCCAGCTAATCTCGTTTGGTTTAGGCTTCGTCGATGTGGAACCAGCGGCAGGAGCCAATAGTCAGGATGAGGAAGACTATGATGAAGATGGCGACTTTGAGGGCTCCCAATGGGATGGGTCGGAACTTCAACACGGTACACCACGGAGCGTCAATGACGGAGAGAGCGCGTTTGGGGATGATGTGGCTGAGCGGGATGTCGGCATGGAGTTATCGGCAGCGCTAAACGATGAGTGAATTAATAAAGTGTACGCTGTTGTTCATGTAAAGCTAATCCTTGTGTCCAGGCAGGAGGAGATGGATGAACATTCAGAGGATGACGAGGATGAAGAAGAGGATGTGAGTATCAATTCCAGCGGGACCATGCCAGGTCTAATGCTTAGGTCCTTCTTACAGGATGTCGAGGACGAGGAAGAGGACGAGGATGAGGAGATGGCTGAACTGCGTCAACAGCAAAAATTATATGACCAAGAGGTCCGAGATCTTCAGCAGATCGTCGACAGGAAACAAGCCGAGATACAGAGTATCAGCAGCGTCATTCTCAAGGTATGGGGCACCATATCCGTCAAGAGACTGTACTAATGGCGTACTCAGGTCCGAGCGCAAAACGGCCTGGCAAGACCCATGCAAGAACTGCGCGCCAAAACCCAGGCTCGAGACGAGAACCAGGCGAGAATCGACGCCAAGATTCAGGCAAAGGAAGCAGCGAAACTGTTGGAAGCCGAACGTCGGGCCGCGGAAAACGCAGAAAAGGAGAAGGCTGCGGCTGCTGCCGATGCTGCCAAGGAAGCGGGCGGTGATGACGGGGAGGACGACGAGGATGACCTGTTCGGCGAGAATGAGGAGGAAGATGATGAGGAAGCCCCAGCTGCATCTCAGCCTCGAGCAGAAACGCATGAACCGGCTGAGCAGCCAGAGGTGAGTCCTTTCCGCGATTCGCCTCGCTTTTTTCTGATGGTTGTTACAGGTCGATGTATGGGCCGAGGATTCCGATGAGGGAGAGTCAGACGGAGATGAAGAAGACGATGACAATGTTTCAGCAGATCCGACGGGTAACGTGTCGGGCCAAGCTGAGCAAGGTCAGATTCCACCAGATGAGCAGCCAGCCAAGGCGGAACCCGGTCCCGAAGCGGCTTCTGCACCTGCTCCGGCCGCTATTCAGTGGGGCTTTGATGTGGACGAGGATGATGACGAGGAGGATTAGAATGGAAGATGGACGTTACATTATATTTCTATATTACAGCCTCTATCCGTTATGGCATATTCTCGACCAGTTTGACGGCTTCACCTGTGAGGCAGGACGTCAGCGACGGTCCGATAGTTTTTGAACAATGCTCACCTGAAGGGAGAATCTTGTACGTAACGCCCCGCCATACGACCGTCTCGCCAATGATCGCCCGCAACCAGATCGGCAAAGCCAGCGCTTCCCTACATATCCACGCAACGAAGAAATCCCAGAATTCCCCGGCTTGCAAGCCCTCGCCCTTGAGCGCCTTCATGACCTTGAGATCCACCATCAACCACGACACCTGATGCACCATAAAGAACAACACGGCCGGGATCCCAAAGAGCGTGTGAAACGCCCAGCTGCCGAGGAAACCGAGGAGGAGCGACTCGGTCAACGGCTCGACGAGCGTCGCGGCGAGGACCATCCGCCGCCTGACGCGTATCCACCTGACCCTGCGCGCTACGTACGCGCGAACATCGACAGGCCCGAGACAGTCGAGCGCGAGGTCGCGCGTGAGTCGGTGCCGCAGGTGCAGCTGGTGCATGATCCCGTGGGCGATCATGTTGTCCTCGGGGAGGAAAGGAGCGTAGCCGGCGATGCCTTTTGGTGGAGTCGGGAGGGCGCGGAGTGTTGGGGAGGGGGTGCTGAGGCGGGAGAGGGTGGAGCGGCGGTAGAGGTTGGATTTACCGACGACGCATGAGTCGAGGGCCGTTGCGTTCTGGGGAGGCGGGCTGTTAGGCTGCCGCGTGAAGTTAAGGCGGGAGACTTACGATCGCGAGGTACATCTTTGCGTGTGTGCTGTTGAGGTACGCCTGTTCGAGTCTCGATCCAAAGCTCTTCTCCGGGACCCAAGCGAACGGGACGTGATGGACGAGGCCTACGCCGGAAACCTCGGCGGAGAATGCCGGATCGTTCGGTTCTCGTTTTTCGGTCGGGTTGAAGAGCAAGGACGAGTGCTCTGCGTCGGCGTCGGCGGAAGGGTCTGTCGGAGAGGTGAGCGCCGCGACCGAGTGAAGGAGGGATCGTTTGTTGACGGAGATGGTGGCGTCGAGGACCCAGAGGATGTCGTATTTTGCTTGGTTGATGGGGTTGTAGATGTTGTTGATCTTCGGGTTGACGCCGATAGGTTCCGTCGCTAGGATATGTTTTAGCTAAGTTTCAGGGCTGAGAAAACGCGGGTACGTACTCACAACGACGCGCATATCGACGTCGGTATACTTGTCCATCAACTGCCGCACGACATCGAGCGCCTGGTCATTCTCCCTCTGCAGCGCAAAGATGACCTCGTACCTATCACGCGGATAGTCGAGCGCGAGCGTGGACTCGAGGTTGTAGTATAGGTTCGGGTCGAGTCCGCGCAGGGGCCGGATGATGGTGACGCCCGGAAGACTGTGGGCGGGCGGGACGTCTGGTTCTTTCCGGGGTTTGTGTGAGAACTTCTTGACACTAGGGATCCTGTGAGTTCCTTGTCTTTGCCTATAGGATGGGCTTTGGCTTACGCGGTATACATGCCTAGGAGGCAGATGGACCATATTGTCGTCCAAAGCGTGACGGTTCCACCTGCGAGCACGAGCTTGAGAGCAGAAGCTCCGGACGCTGCAAGGAGAGTGTGAGCTGCGACGTCGAATATTGCAGGACCACTTGCGATTCCATGATAGGCCGATGAGTGACATGGTAGACTCGGTGAGAGAGACCTGCGGGAATGAGAGGATTGAAAGCAGATAGATGCATAACGACGCAGGGAGAAGAAGCGTGCAAGCTGACAAAGTAAACAAGCGCGATCGAGCGTGGTAGAGGATGAATGACTTTATGGGTTGGTGAGGGGGCGCAGTCACATCCTCGCTCCGTCATCCATACCCACCATGAGCGCACCAGTCGAGAGAGAGCCATGGACAGACCTGGTAGAGCCAGACTTTCACCAAGTCAACCTCGAGATCGAGGACTATCTCAAATTCACAAGAGGATACAAGCTTGACGCTGGTATGTCTTCAACTTGCCTCTCCTCATCTCTCCACTGATCCCCCATCAGACGACCAAATATGCAAGGACAATCTCTCGCCCGAAGGATGCCCCCTCGGTCCCGCCGCATGTCCCAAACGCCATACTATGCCCTCCACCACAAATTTTGTCCCTCCGCCACCGCAGCCATTCCATCCGCGAGAAAAGGAAAAAGTTAACACGATCTGCAAGCACTTTATCCGAGGCCTGTGCATCATGGGCGACAAGTGTGAATTCCTGCACGAGTACAACCTGCGCAAGTTTCCTGAGTGTTGGTGGTGGTCGACGTATGGGTTCTGCACGGCGGGGGATGAGTGTCTGTATTATCATCCGAAAGTGCGGCAGAGGGAATGCGAGGATTTTAACAGGGGGTTCTGCAAGCTTGGTGAGTGGGATGCGAACGTTGGCGAGGTATAGGAATCTGACCGGCTGCCGCAGGTCCTGATTGTCCGAGAAAACATATCCGGAGAGTGCTCTGTCCGTTATACGTTGCCGGATTTTGCCCGGACGGCCCAGACTGCAGCTTTGGACAGTAAGTCCCACTTCATTTCCCTATCTCTGGTGCTTTGACCGCCCGCCTCTTCTAGCCCGTCATGGGACCTCCCACCACCGGAAGCCTACGAACCGCCAACACCGCCCATCACGCGCGACGTCGGACCTCCGCCCCCGGGGTACGGACGATATCACCTCTACACGCCGTACGACCCTGCCCACTGGCAAGTATGGCACAAGGGCGGCATGCCGAATCGCGATGGCGCGTACGGCGGTGGGCCCGCGGGACAACCGCAGGGGATCGCAGTGTACGAAGATATGTCGTTGCCTACGGCGGCGCCTGGAGAGATCCCGCCGGATATGGGCAAGAGTCAGGGCGGGAATGCGTGGCGGTATGCGATGATGGTCAATAAAGGGTTTATCAAGCCTGTCGAGAAGGGGCAGCGCGGGTGGAAGAGCGCCGAGGAGATGCAGGGGATTTTATGTTTTGTAAGTTTGCGGGTGTCGGTGTTGTTGGGGATCGCCCTGATCATTTGGAGTAGAGGTGTAATCAGTACGGACACTACGCGTCGATGTGTACAAATGCGGTGAGTCAACTATTGTCCGGTGTAATGTTTATTGGCTGACGAGGTCCTGTAGCCGGTTGCGGGTGATCGTGGCGGTCTGTCAAGGCGGAAAAAATTTGGAGAAGAGGATGGGCCTTAGATGTATCGCAAGGGGTTTGGGCGCTCATTGCATCATTCTGGTTGTATCGATATCAACATAGCTATGGCAGGACTCCAAGCAGTCCTCACATTCGGAACAGTGAGCTTTGGCACATTTCTTATATTCCCATTGTCCATGTTCAGCACAGCAAAGGTATCCTACGATTACAGCCTTAGCGGTCGGTCATCATTCTCCATGCGTAAGCCTTTTTGGCACTGATTTTCATGTCGATCGTCCAGTAGCCCCCACTCTTGCCATTCTGCCGGATAGGGATCTGCAGCAACCAGGCTAGCTGGCCTTCTGCTTCTTGCTCCGGTGACCAGGCGACTAGAGACGATTCCAAGGAGTCATCGTGTATGTCTTCGCCATCGATAACGCCGCGGAGCAGATGTTCTGGACGCATCGAGGTGGGGCAGATGACGAGGTAACCCAGCGTGCCGTCGGAAGTGAGTTGGCAAGTGATGGAGTCTGATTCGCATTGTCAGTCTAGCTCGTACCGAGGTGATGGCTTCTTACCCTTTGCGGCTTTCACACTGCGCAAGCCGGAGAGCCCTGCAAACTTGTCAACGAGTCCAAGGCAAGCAACGCGGAATACATGCTCCCCGTATTGCAGCGTGTGCATCTTGGCCACAGTAAACGCTTCACATGCGTTGTGCTCAAGAGTGACCGTCATCATCGATTGATCGGCATACGTCTCGGGCGTAACGACGGCCACTAGTCGATCTCCGGAATCCACCAAGCCGTTCGTGTATCCGTGTCGATATATGACATAGCATTCGTCCAGAGCGTTTTGCAATGCAGGCCGCTCCAGCGCATCCAGGATATCGAGTACCGTCAATGCGACCGTCGACTTGCCGGGATGGTCCCGGTCGCGGGTGTTCCATGCTGCGAGGGTAGCGGATTCAAGTTCGGGATACGATACGTAGCCGATGACGGGTGGGCCATCTGCGTTTCCTACGGGATGATCGGAGGTCGAGAGGGGAAAGACCCGATTCGCGAGCGTTCGACAGGCCCGGTGCGCTTTCATGACGTTGGCCTCGCCGGTCTTGGTATGGCCGACGAGGGCGCCAACTATGCCGAGGTCGTGTTCATTCTGCTTGTCAGTCAGAAGAAGCGGGCCAGGATAAAGCGCGCGAAGGAGAGCATGATAGAGCGGAAGTTGGGCGGCGGTCATGAACATGTCGGCGTCTGGGATGTGGCAAAGCTGTGATGTGAGAATCGAGGTGTAGACGTTGTGGAAGATGTGCAGTTCGTGGGCATTATGTCGCCAGAGTAATCCAAAGTCGTCAGAGTTTCTGAATGAAGGCATGAAGAGGAGTAACAGCGACTTTGGGATCGTAACTCACCGGACCGCAACCTTTCTTCCCTTTGTGACCAAACCCAATGCCGCATCCCCATTATACATCCTCTCCGAATGACTCATACAGTACACCACAGCACCAGGACCCCACACCTCCTCCGCCGCGCGCGTCATCCCCTCCCACATGGCCGTATGCGCCTCGGCGCCCTCGGTCCCCGCAAGGAAACTCAGACTCGCTTGATTATCCACCTTGACCCACGTGATTCCCTGTCCGGCAAGGTACGTGAACCAGTCGTGCCAGAACGCATGTGCGTACGCGGGAGAAGGGAGGTACCACGTTCCATGGCCCGTCGGGAGGTAGGTGACGTTCCCCGGGTGATTATCGATGCCCGGCATGTACGCCCTGTCGAGTGCGTACCCCTTGAATTCGTACTTTCGCGCGAGCGGCGAGTCTGGATGGATGCCCTTCCAGTAACCCTCGAGGGTCATCCATACCCCGACGTCACGGACGGATGAAAGGTGTTGCTTGACGAGGGAGACGACCCCGGCGAGGGATGTGCCGAGGTGGGGGGAAGCGGAGAAGGACCAGAGGGCGGCGTTCCAGCCTGGGTTGTCGGGGTATTCGGTGCCGTCGAAGGAGTCGACGTACGGACGGGTATCGAGCCAGCCGTCGTCGAGCATGAATGACTGGATGGGGAGTGAGGCGGAGTTGAGGGAGGTGAGGAGGGAGGTGAGGTTGTCGACGGTGGGTTTGACGCCTAGAGGTAGGGATAAGCCAGAGTTTAGGGAAACTGAGAATGGGGACGTGCCTTCGCCGATACTGCTCCATGTGCAGAATCCTACGCCCTCGAGCGGGCTCTTCGCATCCAGCCCAATGAAGGGCTCGGGGTGTCCCGCCCCGTCGACGCGGTAGAGCCAGTCCCGGGCCACTTCTACGGCTTTGGCGACGACATTATGCACGTCCCTTGGTCCTGCGTCCGAGCAAACAACGACTACGCACGTTCGTAGTGCTTCATCTGGTACTGTGGAAGAGACCTTGCGAGCTCGAAGATAGAGTCCCTTTGCCTCGGATTCTTCCGTTCGCGCTGCGGAGATGGTCGCATGGACGCCCCGAGAGCACACGGGATAGATTGCGACGATTTGAGACCCATCGTCCGCCTTCCGGAGAAGGATGAGATGCGACGTGACCCATGCCGCGATGTCTGTCAATTGAGCGAGGTACCGCGGCTCGATCCATGTGGTGCGTATACGTTCCCAGCTCCATCCGGACCAGTGGGCCGAGGCGAGAAGCGCATCGATGGGCTCGAGGGGGAAGTCCTGCAGGTCGTGAACGGCGGCCGTGAAGGGGTACTCGTGGACTGTTTGATGTAGCATTTTGGATGTGGATGTGGATGTGATGATGACTTGTCAGGATTCACAGGGACGAGGAGTGGCATGGGCCCTCTATATATACTCAGTCCAGGATCTTGAAACGAACAAGGCCCCTGCTTCGGCTTAGCGTCCCGGGCATGGGGCTCGTGTCTCACTCCCATTCCGAGAGCTATTCCGAGCATCCATCGAAGTTACTCCGGCGGGCGCACCGCGGATGAGCTCTTCTCCGGCGGCCGAAATCCTGGCTGATGGCTGCCTGGGGCGCGATCGGCTGGCTGCTTGCTGCTGGGTGTTGGGTGACTCTCATCCATCATGTTTGAGTGAGCAAGGAGCGTCAGTCACGTCTTCTTTGGTAGTATACTCGCACATCATTCACAATGGCGGATATCCAGGCTATCGCTCAGCAGGTACGTAGATGAGGTTGGATTCCTATCGCTCATGCTGACTCTTGTTTCTTCTGTAGTTCACCAGTAAGCATCCCGCCCAACTTGTACCGCGCAACTCCCCGCAGAGGATTGACCGCTTGGCTACGCGCCGCAGACTTCTACTACCAGACGTTCGATGCCGCCGGTAAGGACCGATCGGCCCTGGCCTCGCTCTACGTACGTCCCCTCCCATCAAAACATCCCGGAGCGAGGGTCCTGATCAATCGACTTGCTTGTTCGTTTGGGCGATAGAGGGACAACTCGATGATGACGTGGGAAGGCAGTCAACTCATGGGCACCCAAGCCATCATCGAGAAAATCAACGTACGCCGTCCTTTCGCCCTCTCCCCCTCCCCCCTCCCCGACTCACATACTCATCCATCCGCCTTTCCGCCCAGTCCCTCCCATTCGAACAAGTCCAGCACAGGGTATCCATGATCGACGCCCAGCCCTCGAGCGCTACCGTCGCAAGCTTGATCGTCCTCGTCACGGGTCATTTGATCGTCGATGGGAATGCGGATCAGCCGATGCCGTATAGTCAAATGTTCCAGGTGAGTGGATGGATTGATGGGGAGCCCAGGGGGAGAGGGGGAGATGGGGAGCGGAGGTGTGGAGGAGGGATGTCAGGGAAAAGGTCGGAAACGTGTCTGAGGAAGAATGTGGGATGCATGAAGCGGACAGGAGTTGCGATCCGATGATGGACGAGAGAGATTCGCCTTTCGGGTAGGGGAAAGGCGACAAAACCGGTTGGCGTTGGTTGGTTGGATGCAGTGCCGTGCCATCGACTTTTTCCCATGCAGGAGGACGACGCAGCAGGTCGATGCCTCACCCGCAGGAAGCCGGACTGGGCACGGTTGGCCTCGCGTCGGTTCGTTTTCATCTCTATTGACTGATACTGATGTCCACATTCCCATCGCAGCTTGTTCCGGACAACGGTTCCTACTATGTGTACGTGCCGTGAGACCGCCATAGGAGCGTCATACTTACCATCCTTCCGCTTCTTTTGTGGTGGTTTGCTCCGGAATACGCGATAATAGTCAGAACGACGTTTTCCGACTGTAAGCTTCTTGCAAACCCGCGCCTCCTTGATCACAGCTGACGAATTTGGGTTGCAACGACAGTGTCTTGGGCTAAGCGTCTTTCGAGGGGTTTAGATGTGAGGCCGTACAGATTTTTGACAGTTGTTCCAGGTGTACGGAGACGATGTCATATCAGGTTCATGGAGAGGCGTCGAGCATGTCGCTCTGAGATTCAAAAGCTCATCGTGCTCGTGGTCAAGCGCAAGTCGTTCGGGCAGCGAAGCGACACGTAAAGGCTCTCAAATTGTTGTGAGGAGCGGAGCGATGAAGCGGTAGTACAAGAGGAAAAAGACCGGCCCATGTGATGCCTTACGTGCACACGCGTCTCCCTTCGTTCCCATCTTCCATGAATCTCTTCTTCCTGGCATTATGGAGATGAAAAGGAAGGCGATTCCCGTGATAAGGCTATCGCCTTGTGGCTTATCGGATGGTTTAATCATTTGGTTCATTCCACGTTCCCGTTGAGCCCCGCTGTCAATCAAGAAACAGCCTCTGCTCCTGCTTGAATGACGGAAATCGCTTCGAAATGGACGTCAAAGGTTTGCTGGGAACAACAGTTTTTTGCAGTAGAGCACCGTGCGGCCCCTTATTGCTGTCAAGAGATGGTTGAGACCCGGGAATTGGTAAAGCTACGGAGAACTTGCTGAAGGGGTATTCATACCCCGAGATTAGTATCGTCCTTCATTACGGAGGCTTTACAAACAAAGCGGTGAGTCACAAAGGTATCATTGTGTACACACCCCAAATCCCCAACGGGGATCTGGAGAATCGCATTAGCAGATAGTCTGCAAAGCGAGAGGGTTTGCCATGTTAGCCTGTAATGCAGTAGTATATAAAGTGTTTTTGGTACACCTAGTTTCTTGACGTACCTCACTCACCACCTTGCAATCAACTGCAAAGACTCGATACTGAGACCCCCTTTTCGGCCCATCGAGGCCAAGTGAACCGCCGCGGCAAAGGGGATTTATTTTCCACATTGTGAACGGTCGAGTTGTTTCGCCCAAGAACGGAGAAAGACTATATAGCAAGAAAGCCGTTGGTGGACTGTCTCGCGATCCTGAGGAGCTTCTTCACAACTCACCATTATCTTCGATCCAGAATAGCGAGACAACGTTCCTTCTTCGATTTGCCATAGCTGATTCTGTGGGGGATCCCCCACTCACGAAAAGAGATCTGTCAGCAGTTTGTCGATCATTTAGATCGAATGTTTGAGACCTGGACTTGCATTTCCAGCTCTTCTCAAGTAGCCGGTGTGCTCCATGTCTGGGCTGGAGCGATTTGGTCGTTTTGATCAACTTACCAGGAACCGGATGCCAGGGAAACCGGAAATCTGATGACTCGGTCGCAGGAATGGACAGGATGCAATTTGTGGTTTTCCAAAAGAATAAAACAGCTTTTTGAACTCCTTTGTCCCCAGATCGACTTTGCGTTTATGCTAAGCTTCAGAATGGGGAAGGGGAACATTTAGTTGGTTCTGTTGACATGTGTAATCATACTCAACATTGACGAACCCAATCGTCAATTCGAGGCCAAACTGCTGAAGGCGTATAGATGATCGACTGTAAACTGCGATCGGCGACTTTGTGGAAAATAATTTTTCGCGGCTTGCCCTAAAACAAATTCTCATAACTTGTAATCTCCTGCACCCAATAGGATCGGGGAGAGGCGACAAATCCCTGGCCACGTCTCTGGTTCGTGGAACGGTCCGGTACCTTAGCTCGATGTGTTCTCCTTTGTGCAATATCAAGACCTATGTCCCATATACTAGTGGCGGAACGCAGACTACATCCGAACTCAGCAGCCCGACTATTCTCTTCTGACATACGACGCAAGCGCCAACGACCGGATCCTCCCCAATAACTTCATTGAAAGAGGCCTCCCAGTTCACAAGCGGTCAAGCATGACCTAATCCCAGTAAGGCTAATGCTGACGAATGCGCTCGGTTATAGACTTGAGCAAGGCGGCTCGCGAAGCCAGTATTTCGGCGTACGAAGTGTTTAAGTGCTGGAGAGTGGCTTGTACGACGAGCAAGAGGCCCAGTCAGGAAATTCTTTGAGGAATGAACACACTGAAAATCATGTATGCTGTTATAAATGAAGTAGAACCTAAGATACTCTATTATTCCGAAGATCTAGACGTCCCCTGTCGAGCTCGAGGTTTGGGAGATACCTAGAACTCCGTACAGAGATAGCTCTGCAGAATAAAGAGACCCGAAGTTTCGTGAATTGTCCGAGCGCATATGGGCTTCTGGCGTCAATGAAATTCGTTGACTCAAGCGCGCGTCGTCCTTTCTTACTAGGATTTCCAAAGCCAGAACCGAAAGATAGCTAGTGTATTGTATATACTATATATGTAGATATATATACGTAGGTTTCTGCTTCATCCGCTGCTCTTCTGCTCTCAACGTATTATCGATGCTGCAGACATTCCCCTTCGCTGAGAAAACAATTGCTTTCAGCATCGCGTTGTTGTCATGTCACGTACGCCATTCAGCAGTCGCCCCAGCTAAAAGACATGTAGTATTCGACTTGGGCTTGAAATTTTAATCGAGCTTCATGGTGACTAGACCTTATCCCACATGAGACTCACTGTGACTGCAGCCGGACCTCCTTCTTCACATGGTAACGGTCAGCTGTTTTCCGCACCAGCTGACAGCCAATGCGGACTACAAGGCAGCTTCCCTGACGAAAGGTATCATTTGGATGCTACTGTAAGGTTTTGATTCGCTGACTACATGGTCCTTCTAGCTTGTGGCGCAGACAGGCGTGTTTGATGACAAGAACAGATCAAGCCAATACAAACGCTGACACGGAGTCGCTCGGAGGGACAACATATCAAGCATACTTTCTTTCAATCGATCGCGAGGGTCCCGAGGCAAACGCGAAGCGTGTCACCCAGGCTTCTATCACAATGCAAAAAGTAGATGCTTACTGGAAGCTCTTGTGGACGTTCATAGAAGACAATCCTCAATATCGCGGTATGATCTCAGAATGCGAGACCAACGGGTTTTTGGACGGTAGACAATCGGGAGCGAGGCAGTTTTGGCATGAACCACAGCACCAAAATATATCACGCTTTCGCTATTTCGACAATCGCTCGGCTTATTCTTGTGTGCACACGGGACTCTAACAAGCCTAACGAGGAATGCGGAGCCTACCGGAAATACGTTCCTCTTGTCGGAGTCCAGCCACCCGCGGACGTTCTAGAAATTGAGAATACATGGTTAGAAAGACTCACCACCGCTCAGAACCTTTGGAGCAGGCTGCAACTCTACTGGGAATTGTTGTCAACAAAAACCAGAGAGAATCGAGAGCGGCAAAGGCAGCGCAGAAGGGCATTTAACAATGAGTCAAAACTTTTACAAAACCTATGCCCAATGGCGTGAACGAAACACTGGAAATCGCGGGAACAAATCATCGGAAAAGGTATGTATCTTAGCGACCTATGCAGACATGCAAGGTCATCAGGGCTTATAACGCCAGTGGCTAACATAGTTCAGGATCTAGGCCTCAAGAGCCCCATAGTGCCTTCGACAATGATAGTCATATGTCCGTGTCATTTCCGAGCATAGATCCCGAGTGGCTTCGACGACGACTCGGAATCTTGTACGGTCAGCTGAAGACGGAGCAGACGGACTGGGAGGATCTCGAATTCAGGATCACACTTGATGAGTGTCCCGCCGCGAGCGCTTACGTCACGGGTAAACTGGCCACCTATCTTCTCAGCACGAAGCCAAAGTTTCAGGACTATCGGTTGTCTTACTGGGGTTTGTTTGGTACGCTCTCAGAGGAGTCATCACTACCGAGCCGATTCATGAGCTCGAGTCGAACATCATTGGACTATGGCTGGATGCAGATGAAGTATTGGCTGGCGGAGCAAAGTACAAGAACCAACATCATTCGGAACCCGTTGCTCGGATCTTCCACCCTTTGTGTCTAGACGATCACTATAACGCAAAAGAACACAGGGAGAAAATGAAGGCTAAATGTCAACATCAGATACCACGCGGTGTGCAATCTTGAAGTTGTTCTCGACTTCTGATATTCAGCCCGGAGAAATGAGGAATCAATCTGTATTGTCCGGAGAAAGTGGGCTTGTCTAGAACTCAAATGTAGCTGTTACCGCTCTCAAGCTTAAGCTTTGATCGCTCTTTATTGAGACGATTTGGAAGGGCTCGCTTATCGCTGAGATATAATATAGTCCGCCTGGGAGAATTACTACTTCGCGCGATTTGTACGCGCGCAACCAGGACCCCATCTACAGATCGTAATCATCATTGGAGGTTGCGAATGATATATCTAGTTGCTTTTCAGTAATCAAGGCTGGGTGATGCTGGATTCGATCGCACGACTGTTTGAGCGGAGATCGAGATCTATGTCATGTATATGTCAGAGGATACATCTCCTTCCAAAGAGTGCAACGGCGATTACGTTCTACTGCTTTCCCTCTCCGGCCTTCTTTTTCTGCTGTTCGTGGTGGTACCACGCTTCGACAGCACCGCCCTTGGCAGCCACTCCGCCGTCATCCTCAGGCTCGACAGCCCCACCACTGCGTTTCATGGCTTCCGCACCGGCATCGACGAAGCCCTGGAAGGCGCGCCACGCGGATCCCGAAGCAAGCGAGTCGCGTGCAAGCTCGACGCCTTCCTTGTACGTCTTTGCTCTGCCAGAGACCTTCAAGAGCGCGGCGGCATTGAGAAGGACAAAGTCACGGATGCTGTCTATGCTTGGCGACGTGATATCTGGTGGTGCCGAAAGGTGTGCTGGGGTCGGTGTGTTGGGTTGAAGCAGAGCGGTGAAGGTTTGCGCATTCAATTGTGGAGTCGCGCCACGAACAGAAGTGAGCGGATGTGTGGGTAGACCAAAGTCTCGCGTCGGGTGAATGACGCCTTCCGTGATCTCGCCATTGGCGAGTTCCCAGACCCAGGTTTCGCCTTCCGGTGAAATCTCGTCGAGGCCTTCTTTGCCACAGACGACCATAGCTCGATCGACTTTGAGCAGTTGCAGAACACGAGCGAACGTATCTCCGAGTTCACGTTTGGCGACGCCGAGGACCATCCGTGCGGGGCGTGCAGGGTTAATGAGCGGACCAAGGACATTGAAGACTGTGCGGAAGTTGAGCGCACGACGTATGGGCGCGATGTGAGCGAGGGATGGGTGGTAATGCGGTGCAAAGAGGAACAGAAACGGAGTTTGCGGGAGGATTGTTGGCAGTTCCGTTGGTGGAAAGGTGAGAGTGCATCCTAGGGAGATAAGGAGATCTGCGGAGCCGGAGGACGATGTGGCAGCTTTGGACCCGTGCTAATGATAAGAAAAGAGCATTGTATCAGCGAAAGTCCTGAGCCAAGGTAATTGAAAAGTCAAGTTTGCATCTCGTTGTAGGAGGCATTGTAAAGCGGATCTGCATCATGCGGTACGAGCGCACGGGACACGATCCTCATTCACTTCCCCCGTCTCCTGCGTAGAAAGCAACCAGACATGGCCCGAAGCCAAGACTAAGGAGTCATATCCAGCTTTCTCCTACTTCGCCATGCCTTTCCGCTGCTGAGCACACTCAGCGCAGTGAAACTTTCTTCCTCCGAGCTTCATGCCCCAATCGAACAGCATACCTTCCATATCCTTCCGCAGCTATGAGCGAAGAGAGACTCACCTTTGCAACCCTGACACCCGTTCCCGCAACGACAACCGCAGCCGTCGTCGATACATTGAACGCATCATGCCCGTCTCCACCAGTTCCAACGACATCCACCAATCCCCGGTATCCGTCCCCCTCTTCATCCGTCTTGCTGTAATCCCACAAGCCTTCCTCTTCCTCGTTGACTCCCTCAACGGGCTTGAGATCCGCGACTTTGACAGCATGTTCTCGCAAGACTTCTGCGCAGGCTGCGACGACCTCGGGATCACTGTCGATGCCCGACAGCGTCAATGCCGTTAGGAACGCGCCGACCTGGGCATCCGAAGCACCGGCTGTTGGGGTTTGGCACAAGTGACGGAAACAGTCGGCGACGTCGGCGGGTGAAAAGTCGTCCGGGTGCTGGACGAGCTTTTTAAGAAGGACTTTGAATGTGTCCGGGGAGACTTTCTGGTCCGGCATGGTGAGGAGATGCGGTGACGACGGCAATACAGTCTGAGGAGAGAAGCTGGAAAGCTGTCGACTTTCATTGCGGCCGATTCGTCAAGTCGTCACTTTGCGATCGAGCGTCGGAGTCAAACTTTGGAAATAGTGGTGAGTCATAAGATAAGGTTATTCGCGCGATGATGATGCTGTAGCTCCTACTTGAGTATGGTATAGTAAACAGCTTTTTTGCGAAAGGTCCCCGCGTCTCGCGCTCTATATGGAGTGATAGAGACTTAAGGTGAGTTGATGACCTCTTCGGACAACGTCGGCATCGTGTCCCGTGAAGTAGACTCTCGTACAGTGCGACTGGCTACATGAATTCAGCGCTCAAGCGGTAGCGTATGTTCGAGCGCTGTCGCCAATTCATTATGGTGCCTCCGCTTTGGTATGGTCATTCAATGTACTTTACGTCTTTTCGGTACAAATAATGCTGGATCCTTTCTATTGCGAGATCCTTCCAGCGTATGTGGTACTGGTATTGCTGTAGTTGCTGTTGTACCGCAATTGGTCGACGTTGGCCGAGATACGCGTTCGGACCGATTTGATGGAGGTGAAGCTTTCGCTGGACTTTCCGTCCAGAAAGTATTGGCTGGTTGTATGGCACTGGACGATGGAGCAGATGTCTTTCGCCCATTGTGGCGAGAAGTTGCAGCTGATGCAATGGGCACACTGAAAAAGTCCATGTCGACGGGGCGTTTGCCTTTCCGATACCTATCTATTGAGGATGATGATGGGTGGGTTATTGTGGTAGGCTGTGCTGTTGAAGGAGTCGGATGCACAGTGCGCGGACTTTTGCCCTTTGACAATGATGCGCCAACGAAGGTGACTTCGTCGGAATCAGAATCGTCATCCAACCTGCGCTTGAGGAGCCGAGGTCGTTCAGCGACGCCTCCATTGACCGGACTCGCAGAGGCCGAGGCACCACTGGAAGGCCCCGCGACCTCTCGTATTTGGGCGCGAAGACCGTGACTTGGAAACACAAAAGGTGGGGCTGGTAAAGCTGATGCTTTGGTTGTCTTGCTGCCGGGAATTTTCGATGTTGCTGAATGATGAAACGCGCCGAGCGTGGCATACGGCCCACTTGTGGGGAAGATCAAGCTTTCCATGGTTGCGGCCCGAGGGGTTGGCAAGGAAGGTGGAGCGAGAAACTTTCGTTCTTGTATCGTCTTCTCCCTAACCCGACCGAGAAGTGTGGTCGCTTTGGCTGAGAAGGGAGTCAACCTCAAACCGCTCGCGCGTAACCATGAATAGACATACCTCGACTTGGACCCGCAGATGCTGCCTTCTTGCGATACCCCAGGTCTTGCAGTGAAGCCGTAGTCATCTGCGTCCTCTTTGCGCGCTTCTCCATTTCTTCCGCCGCGTAGGAAGCCTTCATATCTTCAGCTGCCTGCAGTATCTTCCGCTGTTCCTCTCGTAATAGGTGCTGAGCGGGCAAGGGCATTAGCACGATACAACCTGCGGAATGAGCTGGATACATACCTTGTATACCCTGCGCCATGATTTCGGCGGGTTCTGATCATAGCTTTTGTAATCGGGCAGACTCTTCTGCATAACGAATTGCTTCCAGAGATCTAGATAACGGATATATCATTGACTGGTTCAAACTTGTTCCTGGGACTAAGCCAACTTACGATCAGTATCTGGCTTGATGGCCTGTGTTGGGGGAAGCTGTCAGCTCCGATGACGAAACAATCAAGACCAAACGACTTACGGGAGAATGGCTCTCGATTTCCTCGAGCTGCTTGGCAGACATGGTCTGGAAGAATAACGGATGTTGCTGGTATTGCAGGTCTCCGATGTCGTCGTATCGTGGTTGGCAGCGCATCACGACTGAAGAAGTGCCAAGATCAGCGCAAGTGCTAAAAAAGGAATGGAGATCTGACTCACTGCCACGACAATGATCCAGTAGCGATCTAGCACCTCTCTGACCGTCATCCCACAGATCATCGTCTGCCTTTCCCTCGCTCGTCGCGTCCTGTAACTCCTCTGTGATCACCTCATCACTCTTGGGGATCTCGTATCCATTCTCATCGACTTCGATCACAAGATCTCCATTTTCTGCGGTTCCCGCCCAGCGGACTTCGACAATGTTGCCGTTCTGTATGCGTTGTGGGTCCTGGCTGATGTCGACGGGCTCGTTGCGGAGGATCGAACGTTCTTCGATGATCGTCACTTCATCTTGCGTTGAATCCATCATAGTCGCACGAGGCGGCGGAATGTCAGTGTCACGAGCGCTTTCCGCTTCGATATCTTGAATGGCTTGAACGGAGGGTACTATCTGGGACCGATCTTCAGCCCTAAAATTTGTTGCTTCGGCCGCTTCTTGCTGAGATTCCGCAGAAGGGTCGTCAGTGAGGACTGAGAGCGGCAACGCAAACGGTTCCGGACTGCCAGGTGGCTCACTGAGGTCCGATAACGGTGACGACATTGCTGTCAGCGGTGACGACGTGTCCGACATGGTATTTCAGCCGCCCTTTCTGTGTGGTATATTTCGGAGACGCAGGTTTTGGTGGTGGATTCGTGAACGAGCAAGACATAGTTGATAGCCTGGACAGGTAGATGGGTAATCTCACAACCATGATCAGGTAGATATACTGAATCGGACAGGACGGAGGAGGCGATCTCGACGATATTTCTGCTTCCGCTAGCATCCGTGCCGGCGCCGCGCGGACGGCGATGACGGCGATCAGAGGAGAACAATAGCGAGTTAAGTTGGCTCTGGTTACCCGGGTTGATGCCTGGCCGCGGGAGGCGCTGCTGGCGCCATCGCAGTTGCTATCCTCGTTGCTATACTCACCTAGTGAAGACTGTCGGACTCATGTCTAGCATTCAGCGCCTAGACAGGACGCTAGCACGTCTGTTCGCCGTCGTCATCTATCACCACGCCAATTACCAGATCAATCCATTCACGATTGACAGCCAACAAGGACAATCAAGCAAGGAAAGATCGCCGCATCAATATCTGTACCGTTGGAGTGATCGACTCACTGGCTCCTATTCGAAGGTCGCTGGTTTGTCGGATCTCGGGTTCCATCATCCCACATTTGCTGTTCAAAGGCTTCCGACGAGATCTGAAGTCCCTTTGCCAATCAAGTGATCACCAGCTCTCCTCGTCACCTCCAAGGAAATACATAACCACTCGGACACTTTCGAATTGACATCACGTACCTTTGATAGAACGAATCGCAGCCCGTCCATTGAGAATCGCCATCACCATGTACTCCCGCCCGCACAAACTATCCATGTCCGAGCTCAAGCTCCGTCGACTCACGGAACACAACTCGCGACTCCGTGAAGACCTCCATCGGCCTCGAATCCGAGTCAGCGAGGCATCCATGTCGTACGTTTTCTTTCTCCGCCAGCCACCTATAGTCAGATACTGATGTCAATCAGCTTAATCCGATACTGTAAAGCGACAAGGGATCCGCTATTGCCTTCCGTTTGGGGACCATTGCAAAAGGGCGAAGATCCGTATGCTCCGCCGGAACAGGCCGGTTGTTGTGTCAGTAAGTGGCATCGACGAGCGCGGATCCTCAATTCAATGGAGCTGATCATCTTCAATGCTGTCGCGCAGTCATGTAAAGCCGGACTCATCAAGAGGGGAGATTGCTAGAACATTAGGAAACGGACTTTTGGGATACAGTTATGCTCATATAAATACGATTGCGAGGACCTGCTGCAGCTTGTACAGAAGAGTCTCTGCGTTGTAAGAGAATCGAAAATTGTATACGGTGTCTTCCGAACAGAGTGCAGGGGAGGAGCTGCGAGAGCTGACCGTCGCATGCTTCCGCGCTTCGCTTCACATTTCGAGTTGTCGTTCGACATCTTGGCCGGGTAGATCGCCAGCCGAGCCAAAACCAGTGTAGGTTTACAAGAAGACCGGCCTCTCTGAGCGCTGAGAAACAGTGGCTGACCAGCTGTCGACCAATCGGACGTCGTTTGAGGATCGTAAGGAAGGCTTTCTACTGTTTTTGTTTGCTTTGCCATTATATACAACTTGTTTGTTTTTGCCCTATGCGTCAATGCAATGTTCCTGTCTCGAGCGCCAGATAATCCCCGGCAGGGTATACTGACCGTCTATCTCTACTGGTCCAAGAGACCCAAGAAGTCACCCTTGATGCTACCGATGGCGAACAACTCGGATTGATCCGTTCTGATACCCATAAGCCGTATTCTGACCTTGGACCCTCGTTTTATGCTCTGCAGGAACGATGAGCCTCGGATTAAGGAGATCTCACCAACTTACCTCGCCGGCTTGATCCGAGACAAACGAAGGCGGGTTAGATTCAGGTTGGAAGCGCAGGTCGTCGGGGATATACTGCAGGAAGAGAACGAGTCAGGGAGTCTGCCTCGGAGAGCATTGTCGAGGTATCCCTGCGTCTGCCAAGCCAATCACGCCGTGCGAGATGTTGTCAGGACATAAGCGATCCAATCTACTACGATGGATCTTCCGTACATAAAACATCATCACCCGAAGGCTAAGATGTCCCTATGCTAATGTATCATCACTCAAGCATCTCGCAGGTGCTTTGGACTTGGCGGGCACGAAGGAAAGGGGAAGAATGAAGCGAGACTCACAAAGGTTGACACGAAAATCTGCATCGGACCAAGATACGCGAAAAATCCGAGCTGAAATCGATCAATAGATGCCTCGAAACAACGGTAACCAAGACTTACCTTTCCCACCTTGTCAACGATAGCATCTACGACTTCCCCCTTGAAAGGCTTCATCACGATGGCAGAATACTGCAAAGTAAACTCTGCGTCTCCCGATCCATACAGGATCCGACTTCCTGCCTGCAGGTCGGTCAAGTTGTCGATGCTGTTGACGGCGACGACATAACTAGAAGATTACCGAAGATCAGTAAATGCTATCGCAACCCCCACAGTATTGAAACTCACCCGTATCGACCATTCGTAGTACCCTCGACATCCGCGTACAGCTTTTGCAAGATGACCTCCTGAATCTTCGGACCAAAGTAGGACGGATGCAGGTGGATCGTATGCGTGAGCTTCTTCATGAAAAACATGGCGGGCGGACGGGCGTCTTTTGGCGGAAAACGGGGAGAGAACCCTCGTGAGGGGTCACTCTCCGTCAGACAGCAGCGCGATTTCACGCGTTGTTGCTGGACGGGGCTGCCGTGGAGAGAGGGAGGAGAACGATGCAGCGGTGAAGCAGTCGTGGTCCGGCCCTTTTGTACGTTGGGCAGCGGTGGGAACGACTGGGCGATCGTGTCGGTCTGCATGAAAGACTGTGGATGTTCTCGCTTCAGCTGGCGCTTGCAGTCGCGCTTTTGTTGATTTGCTGAGTGCGTCCAGCAGGAATTCTTAGGTAAGCGATTTCGGCAGGAACGGCTTCAGCCTTCCGGCGATCCTGGATTGTTGTCGATTACTTGCGGTTGGCAGGTGTTTCTCTGATTCTGTGAACAAGCTGCGATGTAGGTGTACCGATGCCCAACGATAACAAGGGTATCATAGACTGGCGATAGTCAGATGAACAGAGTATATAGATGACCTGAAAACGCAGGTGACACCGAGCGAAAGAGGCAAGATCAGCCAAGTCGTCATGATCAGCTAGCGGCTTTCCTGACTTGTCGCGGCGCGGCACGCTGCTCGAGGCGGAGTCACTTTCCGATCGCCTGGAGAACCACATCAACTTGTTGGTAAATGGTCCTTATTATCGTTGTCTGTATACCTTGCCCATATCAGAACATGGACATATCTCTTGCTTAGGAGTGATTCCCACGGCCATTCCCACCACGGTCTCGAAATAAGCTGGGCGTAAGGACCGATACGAAATTTACGACATAGACGCAATTCGCTCGAACGGAAAGAAGCCAGGAGACGTGATTTGTGTCATTCGCAATTAGAACGCCTAGGTCAGTGTCCATGTCCGCGTCACGAAGCCTTCTCCAAACTGGAATACGCCATGTCGCTGATACATGCACGTTTCGAATAGGTGCGAGGCCGAAACGAAAGTACAGATGGCTGACTTTGGAGGGCACGTCATCAACGACCTCGGCATACAGTAAATGCATACGGGGACCTGATCTGATTCGTCAATCTACGCCGCATCGATGTCGCAAGGTACTCAAGCAATCGATTTGACGCTCGAGCTCACCGACGACGAGGACAATTCATTGCCCATTTACCTCTCATCTTCGCAATCTACGCCTCAGCGAGTCAGTTCACCAGAACCGAATGAGATTCAGGTCATCGAGTCCCCGGTTCAGGCTTCGAATATATCTTCGGCGGTTAGTCAGACAAGGAGGACCAATCGACCAAAGCCCAGGCGACGTAATCGACCTCTCGAGGACGATGCATCCGTTGACTCGGCGCATGGAGCCGGTTCAACTCAGACTAAACCTCAGGATTACGAACAGGAAGAGGCCTTGACGAAGACCGCTGGGAGGAACGTGCAGCGGGGGAAGGGTCGGGAGGTGACGAGCGAGGCATTGCTGTTTACGCCAGGGATGGGAGCGACTTCGCCGACATCCGGCAGTCGCAAAATCACATCAAGCACGCGAGAAAGCGCCACATCGTCATCCACCTCGAGGTGGAAGAGCACGGAGACCAACGAAGATAACGCAACAAATCTTGCGCCGAAGGAAGCAACTCAGAGCCCGCGAAGCAACATTGTACTGCCGTCGTCGCCAGACGCCCCGATGGAAAGCTGGATGTTGAAAGCCGCTTTGCAGTCATCACGCTTCGAGGAGGATGCTCTTAGGTGGATCACGGATGATCATGACATAGAAGGTGTTGTGGGAGACACATCATCAGTCTATCAGTCCTCAATCTCCGGGTCGCCCATCGCCTCAAGTTCACGGAACCCGCACCGGACCATCCCCAGCGCGACTTCGACAAATGATTCCATACCACAGCCGGGTCCACCCCGAACCTCGTCTCGCTTGAGGAAGAAGAGTCAACGAGCGATCGAGGCGGAGGAGACAGCACATCTGTGTGGCATCACTCTTCGTGCCGGATCTGCAACTTCTTCACCCAAGATCGCGGCCCCAACCGGATCCACATCCAGTCGGATCTCAGTCCTCCACAGGCACTCTTTGGCTCGAAGTCAGGCTTCCGCTCGATCGATGGAGAGGGATGAAGACCCGGCGCTGGCCAAACAGGTCAACTCAAAGAACACGGATGCAAACACTGCAGGTATCGATAAGATATCGGAAAACGTTCGTGGCATCGATATCGATTGGACAGTCCCATCATTTAAAGACATTCCGCAAACATCAAAGCGCAATCGCAGACGTTCATCGTCGGTACAAGAGAATGTCGAAACAGCAAATTCGACACCACAACGAAATTGCAACGCTACAGAAGTCAATGGGACGCCTTCTACACAAAGACGCAGTACTCGAACCAGAAAGACGACTGAAGCGATGAAGCAGTATACCGAAGATGTCGGCCCACGTTTCTCTACTCGCTTATTAGGAAGAGCGTTGCCTGCTCAACGTGTCCAATCCGTTCAACCCGTCCAACGTCTGCCTCCGCCTCCTCCCTTGGGATTGGTCGATGACGACGAGGAAGAGCCTCAGGGTTCGCCGGTACCAAGCCTGCACTCAGAAGGTTCTTCTGCCAATACCCGTTCAGGCTATTCTCTAACCTCAGTACCGCCAGAGCCACTTGCGCCGGAGGCTGGGAGGATACCAGTATCGACCTTGGACACAGCTGCGCGAAAGTTCATGCCAAACGTACGGAGCGCACCAAGGAGGATGCTTCCTAGAAAGGCAAAAGATCGTTCGGTGCCAGAAGTAGCAGACGCGACGGCCAGGGCTCGGTACGCGCCATTCGCATTGATACCGGCTTCGTCAGACGCTGTTCCAGCAACTCGACCCTCGCCCAAGCCAACGACAGCAAAGGGTCCAATACAGGCGCAAGCGAACCAGGATATCCCGTTTCCACCATGCAGTCCGGAAGACGGGGAGAATGCATATTTCTCAGCTGTCGACTTTGCAGATGCCAAGCTCATGGCGGCTTGTGCAGTATTGGATACCAGCGGTAACAAAGCCATGACAGCGGAGCAGATTGCGACATTGTGCATGGAACGAGGATGGCTATCAAAAGAGTAAGTTCAAGCTCACCTTGCTTACCATATATGACTAACGGATCGGCCTTCCAGCTTGGGTGGCAGCGCACAGGCATGTATATCGCACGCAATACGCAGCTATACCAACCGTTGTCAAAGCGCCTCGGAGCCTCGCACACCCATCGTTTCGAAACGGATTCTGAATGGCAGATGCACAGAAGCCACTTTGCTTCCAGGGCTTTATCAAGGAATGCTCGAGAGAATGCTTGTATCCGGTAAAGAGCGTCTGAAGGGCACCTTTTACTATCTGGAAGGCTGGGTCGGCTCCGCTAGATGGGCAAGCCCTTTTGCGGGGTTGGGCATTGGTATGTTTAGAGCGGGGGATCATCAAAGCTAGAAGCTGATTGACTTGCGCTCAGCTGAGAACCCGTCGAATGCACCATCAGCGCCATTAGCGGAGCTCGAGCCGCGAAGCTCGAAACCTGTTGGCAAAGTTTCAAAGCCGGTAACCCAGGCCGGGAAGAGAAATCGACCTTCTCGTTCGACCGCCACGAAAGCTGTAGCAACCCCTCGAAAAACGCCCGCGGCAACGTCAAAGGTCACGCAAACGGCGAGCGTTCCGTCTCCGCCTGCCGAATCGCAGGCGCAGCCGGATCGTAGTCCTAGGCTTTGCTTCAGGATCCCGCCTCAAGTCCGAGTCGCCCGAAAAACCGTCCCACCGAAAAGAAGTTCGCCGTCTCCTCGCGCCACGTCTTCGACTGCAGTCGCAGAAGGGGAGACCTCATCGGAAGAGGGTGACTGCGATACTTCAGCATCGGAGATCGCCAGTGACAACGATGAGGGTTCCAGCGTTTTCCGTCGATTCGACAGTCTTTCAAAATTGCACAGCAACTTTGATTTCGATTCTGACTTTGATTTCGATTCCATCTCCCATATGGATCTATCCGGCGAATCCAGCGGGGATGAGTCTTCGACAGGGACATCTGCTGCAGCAAATGAAAACACCGTAGACCGCAAAGTAAATAGCAATCCAACGATCTACCTTGCACTCTCGGGTGATGCCAAACCCGCCGTCTTTCCCGACAATCCGCTTGGCCCTGTCATCTGGGATCCATGTCCAGATGCGACTCGTTCGAGATACGTGATCGACGAGGCTTCCTTTACCAATCCGACAAGCAGAGATCATGAGGATGATTTCGTGATGCAGGATTTGTCGGAAGAAGCCTTTGGGGTTTATCAGCCGACACGAGCGTCTTCCACAGCAAGGGGTACAACGTTTGGGAGTTGTTGGCCTGAAGATCGTACTGCGTTCCGGGAACCGCCAGACCTATACCACGAAGATATGGATACGCCTCCGACTTCCCCGGAGTCGTTCAGTGATGCCGCGAACGACGATGTCTCCATGGCCGATGCAAACGATACCGTCCGAATCGAGCGCTTCGAAGACGGTGAGGAATTGACGGATGACTCGCTCGTTGACGCTGTGCGAACGCTACGCGGCCTTCTTTCAGCGGAACCGAAACCTTTGACGCCATCTTCCCCAAATTTCACTGTCATAGACATACAGGGATCGCGCAAACAGCCAATCAAGCGCTTGCGGTTCTGGAGTGAGGAGTCTACCAAGATCTCGCTCGCGCCTCCGCCGTGCATCCCTTCGCCATCTTCATCTCCTCGAAGCGTGTCCTCTTTTTCCGCGCACGGTGCCAACTCCATTCCCGAAAATCCAGCAAGTCCAACGGTCAGCAAAGAGGATTCGAATGATCGCTTCTCCAGCAGTTGGGATCTTGCAACTGGACTCCAGGCGCAACTCACTCCAGCTGAAATCGAATGTCAAGAGATCTGCGAGTTTGATGTAGCGGCAATGGAGCACGGAGTGCTGGACGAGGTCAAAGATGTTCATCGTCTGCTCTTCGACGCAGTGAACAATTTGTCAGAAGCTGCTATACTCTCTGGCCCTGAAACTGTGGACTTGGAAGAACTGGACAAAGTTTGGAGTGTCAGTGAGGGTGATGCATCTTCGTTGACGTCATGTCGATCAGCATACCACGTGGACACCAATCCGACTGTCGGTTCGGAGACTTCATGCACCTTTGACTCCCGCCGGGACAAGGAGCCGACAATAGAAACTGCAGATCCGCGCAGACAGAGGCTTACCGTCCAGCTTGACGATTGTCGCACCACCTCTAGCAAAGGTGATACGGAAAGCAGGTCGCGGATGGACATCGATGAAGACGATCAAATCGGGATCAAGGAGGTCGACGACGCAATGCTATGCTCCTGGGTGGAAGAGGAAGATGCATTCCAGGAGATGGCAGATGCCGACTTCACTGAACGTGACGATCGAAATGCCTCCAGCAGGGATTCCGACGCACACGCCACACCGACTGCGGTTGATCCCAATCTTCTCGGTATCGCAAAGTCACCTGACATTGATATTCCTCGCTCGCTGCCGACAGTCCCCTCGCTCCGTAGCTCCAGAACCAATGGAGTTGTCACGTGGGCCATTGCAAATCAACGGCCGCAAGGTTTCAAGGCGATACCGCCTCTGGCTGTCCGACCAAGAGCTATGGTACACTGTCAAACGGTTCCTCAGAACCAATCTGGCGCTCCAGCCACCGCCCCATCTGCGGGTTCTTCCTCGGCGCGCCCTTTCACTGAACGATCGCCTATAGATCGTAGAAGGAATCGGGCATCTGTCACCCTCGAGGAGAAATTGAGGTCGATAAACGTGGATAATATTCCCGTATACGCTCTACCCTGGGGAGGCATATTCCTCTTGCGGAGAATAGACAGCGACTACAGTGAGTTATTACCCTTGAAGATGACCCGATCGCAACTAATCAACTCTCTTGCTCTTAGTCAACGTCAGCACGCTTTGTCGATCTTTGAGGAAGCCTGACCTGGAAATGGAACTCCGATCCCTCCCTGGTGCAGTTGAAGTGAGAGGCAACACGAAGTCCATGGTCAACGGCTTTTGGGTCCACCTTTCGTTGGTGACTGCAAAAGCGGGACTGCTGGAAATGCCAGAAGAACTGAAACGAGTCTTATTGGATCCTAATCTCGTTAGACATGTGAGTTGTCGCCGCACCTTGATGCTTGTTTCTGAAGCTCATGCGAATTTCAGTATCCAGATCTTTTGGCCACATTGGCAATGTTCCGGGCGGCTGTTAGAGGTCTTCCAAAGTTCGGACCTCCCTTCGGTTACAGTCATGACAACGTGCCTGCCGGGGCCCAAAGGGCTGCTCAAAGTACACCAATTAGGTCCGCCGGTCTTCGGCAGACTCCACAGGTAATCGCTTCACCGGTCATTTCTCGACAAACTGCCCAAACGTCCGCTTCGCAAGCCGCTTCACCCGTCTCACTCAACTCCAATGCGGCGTCTTTGGTTGCGCCGATGCCTTCGGCAGCTTCTTTCACTTCCGGTACAGCCAACAGCGCAGCAGGCAGCATGACTTCGTCAGATTCATCCATTCGCCAGAAGACCACGGCCGTCAAGCGACCTAGCCCCTCTGCTCGGCCGGACTCGCCACACTCGGCTGAGCCACCTAACAAACGGCAACGATCCACTGAATCACCAGCCTCGACGAGCACACCCTCCGTGTCCCGTAACATTCGACCTATCATTCCCGTCGGGGTGACGACAACCCTCGGAGCATCTGTCATCGAATCTAGCTCAACCCTTACTGCGGAAATCAGCAGTTGCTAGCGACGTCGTTCTCACCCGTATTTGACACGCCCTTCCAAGCATCGTATATATGCAGCGCTTCTGCATACACTTGTCATGTACACACTCAAGGCATTCTTGGCCTTTCATCTCTACTCCGATGTTGCAAACCCCATGTATCGATTCAAGGTGTACCCCTTCATTCAAGATCATATTGAAATAATGCAAACTGCTTCTGCCATTTCAAGGACCACCATCACCTGTAACGGCGTTCATCCCTCCATCACATAGTGCTCTGCCTCAAGCCTGTGATTGCAGACAGACGCCGAAGAAAACGTCCGGTTTTCAGGTGGAGAGCAGGAAGGCGCGAATAACATTATTGATGGCTAGATTGAAAACAACGAGGATAAATCGGATTACCCATGGAGACGCTCTCGTATACAATTCGACTTTGGGCAGTGATGGGAGTCCTAATGGCTGACGGTGCCCGATCGTACGTACTCTTGATGGATGGGAAGGATGCTGGGCTTCAGTTATAATCTAAATGGTTTCTGGAAAGCTTTATTAGCCAGAGCTTTGCAGAGATGTCACGATCGCCCGGCGATATGTCTCGGAAGGCGGATGCATATTCGCCTATTCCCGATCGACAGGCAGCTCCGCATCAGACAGTGGCGACGACGGGATGCAGTGGCGGTCAGCGGTTCATATAGCCTGACCGTGCAGTGCTCCGAGCTCACCCGCACACCCCGCCGCACAGATACCCATTGTATACCACCCCACATCTTTGCGTCTGTATTCTACCGCTATTGCCGTCCTTGTCACCTGAGGGATTCCGTCACATTCGCTTTCATTTTCCCCTTGTCGTCAAGGACTCCTCCGCACACCAGGTTGGGACCATTCCGTGAGTCCCGTATACATGACAGGTAATGTCGGAACGCCAGCTGATCAGCTTCGTATCCGTATATCAGTTAACTTGACGCACTCGACCCATCTTCATGTCAAGCGAGTACCTGCAACGTGTTATCAGCGAATTTGCCCTTTGTGAACAAGCCCAGCTTCACTCTACCTCTTTCGCAAACAGCAAGGCTTTCTTCGAGAACGCAACCACCCAATACGTATACCAGGTTCCTTCGTTGTTGCTCACGCCACCACCTAGCGATGCCGAACCCGATAATACAACACCTTCCGTCATCGACACAAAGCGTGCGAGACGGTCAGATTTCGCAGGACTCGATATCATCTCCGAGCTGAGCCATATGGCTAAGGAGGAACAAATAGCAATGTTGCTGGACCGGAAAAAGATGCTCGAGGCGTATCTGCAGGCGTTGGCGGTTGACAGTCAGCTAGCTACCGGCCAGTCTGTAATTCTCGAAGACAAGCACGAGGCCTCGGAATTTGTCCCATATCTGGACGTCAGGGCCCTCAAGACGCGGATTTACAAGCCATACAAGCTGGCACGGGTCCGTCGAGTCCGCCTCTCGATCAAGCATCTCAGGTCGCGTCAGCCATCAGCGCCTTCGCAACTCGCTGAAATCAATCATATACAAATGAGGGAGGATTCGGAGACGGACGAAGACGAAGAGGAGCTCGTCTTCCAGTCATTCCGCAGGTCAACTTCGAGATCCGTCTCGAAGGCAACATCCGAGACCCCTGAATCCGCACCAAAGAAATCCAACCTAAAGGATCGCCAGGCGCAGTTGCTGCAGTCGCAATTCGCTCATCTTTTGCAGAAGGGTACGCCACCGACCGAAGATGCACCTCCGAAATCGCTCAAGACTACACCGCGAATCAATCATGCATCAATTTCCCGTCGTCTTCGCGAAGCCCGCCTGAAGACCGCGATCGACGGTGAAAACAATCCAATTCGTTACCCTCGAGGCCAGGTAGTCAAGCCCAGCATCTGGACGCCTTACATTGGTCTTGACGTCTCGGACGAGGAGGCGAGCACCGAGATCGCCCCGATCGTCGTTGCACCGAGGCGGGCCGAGGTCCTTGATCGAATCGAATCGGTTGCCCAGTCGCTGCAGGAGAGTTTCCCGCTCGAGACGGAATTGCTCGAGCCGTACATCCAGAACCCGGAACAAGGGCTGACGATGGTGAATATCGATCTGCCAGGAGCATCGCACGGGGATGTGTTCTGGGATAATGGCGTTGGCAAGTTACAACTCGACGATACGGTGCGGGGGACAATACCAACTGGCAACGTTCACATCTTTATGGATCACTCGAACGTTTTCCTGTCGTGGAAGGCGACAATTCAAGAGAATTCACCGCTTGATCTGCCGCCCAAAGCACGCACGATTATGTCGCTGCCTATTCTCTCGCTCATACTGCAGCGAGGCCGGGCGGTCCATCCGAAGGGTATGCACCTCGCCGGGAGCAGCCCGTTGATGCAGAGCTTCGACCCTGCGATCAAGCTTGGATGGGAATGCTCAATTCTCAAACGCGTGCCCGCTGGCGGCGTCATGCACGACCTCAAACGTGGAGCTATCGATGATATCAAACAAACGCGACAAATCACAAATTCGAATAATCGTAAACAACAAACCGTACTTTCTCGCGACTTTGCGGAGCAAGTCAGCGTTACGAGTCTTCTAGTGCCATCCTCTATGGCACCGGTAACAACAACAACAACATCTGGCTATGATACCATCTCCAGCTCGGAAACCGAAGCCGAAGCTGCGGCTCGCATCGTCCCCGTGTCCCCGGCCCAGTCTCCCAGGAATCGTTCGAGCGTTGCACGGTACTCCAAGGGATCCCCATCGAACATGTATCGCATGAAGGAACAAGCAGTCGATGAACTCCTCCACCTCAAGATCCTCCAAGCAATCCTCAGTGGTCGAGGCAAACGCCCTGGGACCATCGTACTCGCCACCGGCGACGCGCGAGGCGGACAATATAACGAGCACGGATTCCTCGGATGCGTTCGTGAGGCGATCGCCAGGGGATGGAATGTGGAGCTTTGGGCGTTCCAGAATGGGATGAGCCGAAGCTGGATTGATTGTGCCAAGAAGGAAGGGTGGATCAAGACGGGCAGGTTTGCTGTATGGAATCTTGACCACTGGTTGAAGGAGTTGACACAAGTAGTCTAAAACTATCATTATTGTAAAGATCCCGTCGACCGCGACGTTCAGCGTAGATCAGACGATGATAGGCAACTCTTCACCGCAATGAGTGGAAATTCGTTTGCTGTGTTTTGCCGGTCTCTGTCCTGCGCCAGCTCCTATACTCTTGCTACACTGAGCAACCTCGCTTGTGACCCTTCACCCCTACCGGCGGCAGTGGCGAATCAGCTGACCGGCTCGCCTCAACGGAAGATTCTTAGGTAACCCGCTCCAAGACAATTCGGAAGCAACCAGAAAAAATCGGGGCGTGCGTGCGATCGAGCCGACCCGAATGTCAGTTGCCGGTGACTCGCTTTGCATTGATATTGGGCGACATCCTGCTCTTTCAAGGTGTTTCCTTCGCAAGAACCCACACACCATGCCCGTTGCCATCAACAACATGTCTACCGAAAACTTCATGGATGACTCCCGAATCGCGGGCTACGAGCCATTGATGCCGCCGAGTTTGCTGCGTCATGACTTGCCCTCGTCGGAAGCTTCCCGCAAGACCGTCAACCTCGCTCGTCAAACCGCTGCAAAGATCGTACACGGAGAGGACGACCGTCTGTTGGTCATCGTTGGACCATGCTCAATCCATGACACCAAGCAGGCGATCGAGTATGCGAATCTTTTGCAGAACGGTATCAAGGAAGGTCGATGGCCGGATTTGGGTGTCATCATGCGTGCCTACTTTGAGAAGCCGAGGACAACGGTCGGCTGGAAGGGGTTGTTGAACGACCCTGACGGATCGGGTTCGTGTCGCGTTTCCTGCCACGTCGCATGAAAGCTGACTAAAGGGTTTTCCCTCCCTAGGTCTCTTCAACATCAACAAGGGATTGCGCATGGGACGAGAGTTGTTGCGAGACATCACCGAGCTCGGTCTGCCAGTAGGCTGTGAACTCCTGGATACCATTTCCCCTCAATTCTTGGCCGACTTGGTTTCGTGGGGTGCTATCGGTGCCAGGACGACCGAGTCGCAGCTCCACCGAGAATTGGCTTCCGGTTCCGCTTTCCCGATTGGTGAGTTGCGTTGTGCATTTGGGTGCACGCCCGGCTGACATGTGTTCCCCAGGTTTCAAGAATGGAACAGACGGCTCAGTCAGCGTCGCCGTTGACGCCATGGGATCCGCCGAACATCCGCACTGCTTCATGGGTATCAACAGCCAAGGATTGGCCGCCATCGTCAAGACGAACGGCAACAAGGACGTTCACGTTATTCTACGTGGTGGAACCAGCGGACCCAACTACGGCAAGGAGCATGTTCAAGCCGCCCTCGCTGACATGCGAAAGAAGCGCGCGCACGACCCGCATGCGTCGATCATGATTGATTGCTCGCACGGCAACTCGCAGAAGAACCACATGAACCAGCCAAAGGTTGTTGCCGCTATTTGTGAACAGCTTGAGGAGGGCGAGAGGGGTATTACCGGTGTCATGATCGAGTCAAACTTGAAGGCCGGAAAGCAGAATGGCGAGGGTAAGCCGAGAGATCAGCTCGAGTACGGTGTTTCGATCACGGATGCTTGTGTGGACTGGGAGGTGAGTTTGATGCTGCTGGAGTTACCTTATTCTCGCACTAACGCACGCCGCCGCTTAGACGACGGTTGAGATGCTTGACCGATTGAACGCAGCAGTCGCCAAGCGAAGGGAAGTCAACGGAAAGCAATAAACGATTTTACTGCAGCCTTCTCAAAAGAGACCTTGTCTCGCACACGCCTTCATTGCCGACACCTACTTCGTGTCGATAAGCCGTCGGTTGTATCATGTTTCTCGCCCATAGGCGTAGGATGTAGCCTTAATCGCATTGAATCGCCTTATTATCCGTAAGACACTTGCACGTTCTAAATTCGAGGATGGCAAAATCCGAGGATGGCAGCACAGGTGCCCATAAATAATGACTAGATTGTGTTGCGATGCAAGCATAAGGCTACTGATTATTGTATGGCGACTTGGAATGTCAGTCGCGAAGAACCGAGGGCGGCTGATCGAGGAATGACTGCTTTTGTATCCGAGACAGGCAGAGTCCAAAAGTCAAAGGGCGTAACCTATTGTCCCTCGTGCGCGCATTCTCTTTTGTCTGTTTTGTCACTCTTGCTGCACTTCGGCTGGATGAGTATATGACCCACACGACTAGCATCGAGAGGAAACAACGCACGACCGCCCGAAAAGACGAAACACCGCGCGTTTGTTTCTCAAGATGTCGTTGAGCGGAAGAACATCCATGCAAAACATCTCACGGCCCACAACGACCCCGCTCAGAGCCGTCAACGAGAACGAAATATTGTCGAACGGCTCCTCAGTGGCGACTTCCGCAACGAATCACGTCCTTCCGAGACCGACAAAGTATGTTCCGACAGGCACCATCGCCAACACACCCTTCCGCGCGTCTTTCATCTCCTGGGCACTCGGCGGGCTTTTCTGGACGAGCGTATTGGGCGGTGTAGCGGCGCTTTGTCTGAGGGAGGGATGGATCCGTAGGGTGACGGTCGAGGCAATCTTTGGTGATGGAAGGTGGACGAGGTGTATTCGACCGCAGTTGGGATTTTACCTTGCCAGTTGGTCATTGTTTCATATTCTCGAGTTCTGGACGACAGCGGCGTGTAATGTGGAGAGGCTTAGCGTGGATGGTAAGCCGGATCTCGTTCATGAGCTCGCTCGATAACAGCTCATGTACTTTCTTCCTTGCTGCCCAGCCTTCCTGTTGAACAACGGCCTCCAATACCACGCAGCGCATATCATCGGCTTACTGGAATACTTCATCACTGCTTTCTTGGTCGACGAAAATGATGCAACTACGAACGATATTATACTATTCAGAAGATGGTGGATGGGATATGGGTCTTTGGTCATAGGTGGGTGCTTCCTCATTTTACCGATGTGCGAGCGGCTGATATGGTATTCAACCTTGCGCAAAGCTTTACCGCTCGTCTGTGCGGGACAAGCTTTACGCTCCCTCGCCATGGTTCACGCCGCGGACTCATTCTCCCACGTCGTCAGTCGGACAAAGGAGAAGCAGGAAGGACATGTCCTCGTAACATGGGGTGTCTATCGGTAAGCATTCGACATACGGAATACCTCAAGTCTACTGAGCTGATGTATAGTGGTATCACAGGATCTCGAGGCACCCTTCATATACGGGCTTCTTCTACTGGGCGCTCGCAACACAGATGCTGCTGGGTAACGCAGTCTCCTTTATCGGATTCTGGTTCGTCCTCAGCCGGTTCTTCAAGTACAGAATCATCGGTACGTCGTTCCTCCATATTTCTTCGCTCGAGAACGGCGCGCTCATGTCTTTACGCCTCTCTACAAGACGAGGAGATTCACCTCGTACGGTACTTTGGCGACGCGTATGTCAACTTCCGACAGCGAACGGGCCACTGGTTGCCGGTCAATACCACGTATGTTCCTCCCAGGTCGCGCCACTCCGTAGCATCGGGGGTTGGCGACAGTCTGAATAGCGGACGGAAGTCTCAGTAGGGTGCGAAGAGTGCAAGTTCGGCAATGGACAGCAATTCGTGTATGAATGATTTATAAAATGGGCAACATCGTATCACAAACAATCGTCGCCACAAGGAGAATGTTTCCGCTGTCAGCAACCGGTATACCATCATTATCACTGGTGAATCGGTAATTGGTCATCCTCGCAACACTAAACGCTATAAGGGAGCACGCATAGACCACTAGCATATATAGCAGATCAATCCAGCACATCGATCAGCTGAGAAGTGAGACTTTCGTAGTATCGTCCGCAATACTTCAGTCTGCTCATGTTTCCGCCTTCGTGTTACGATTGTCGCCCAGGGTCGCATATCTAAGCTTTGAGACCTCCAAAATTGTCCTCCCTGCACGGCCACGCGGACTTGAGAGCCTTTGGGGACTCAGCATTTGGGAACACACGCTTTGCTCTGATCTGCAGCTTCTTCTTCAGCAGTGTGGGGTCCTGTTGTCTCGGCATCTATGCCAAATAGAACGTTCCGGATCAAAGAAATGTTTAAATTGGCCCTCCACGAGGACGCACGCAATTTCCTGTTTGAGAACAGACTTATCCCAAATATCGCCTTTCCGAATTCGAAAGAAGGCTTTGAGACACCGAACCATTTCAGCCAGAGTCTCTTCCACGAATATCCGTGTCGTGGTGTCCGGTGCGGCCGGACAGAGTTTCAGGTCTTCTATGAGCAGTAGAGCCTGAAGGACGGTACGCTCATTCACGTCGAGTTATTAAGAGTTGGATGAGTCCCTACTCGGCAGGCCCCGTATTTTAAGGGAAATCGCCACTCTGCTTTTCGAATCACCCGCGACGGAGTCGCGAGATTTCGGATGGTCTTTATCTGTTCCTTCGCTACGTGATGACTGATCGAGTACTGCTGGCGTCTACTTGTAACAGCAATTTCGGGGAGGTGGACATTACTTGAGCTTTACAGTTGGTGGCATAGAAATGAAAATACTATCAAGCGTCAAGCAGGAAAAGTTGGGGGTATGGATTCACCGAGGCGTCTCGCCTAGTTGGCAACATGAGAGCAAGGGCGACCCGACTCAGCGTAACTTGGCCGGGCCGGTACGATCTCTAGGTTTATAACCGAAAGAATCTTCGTACTCTGTTAATATCGCATCAGCGACGCTGCAAGGTCCCCTACATCTGTATGTGATCCAGTTGAGCGCGCTTGCCAGAGGCAGCATAAAAAAACGACCGATTGTCGTCCCTCTCATCAACAGGTGTAACAGCCCCTGCGGTATCCCCACAGGATGTCAGAAAAGATACTGGGGTCCGGAGTCTCCCTCTGAACCAATACGTATTGCCAGCTGTATCGCCCTCCCGGAAAGGGCAAATCAAAACACACGAACAAACAAAGGCCGAACGAGGCAGCGACTGCCTCCGCCAACGCGTCATCGGTCATCCTCCAAATGGCCGAACCCCGGATTGTGCGAGCTATTGTGCGCTAACGACCCCGCGATATCTCGTAAACAAGCCCGAAATCTCGATCGCTTGTACGCCCGCGTTTCAGGTTGTCAGGTGCTCTGACGGTTTTGAAAGCGTTTGGAATGGGAAAGGGATAGAGGACTGCTGAGTGTTCAGGCACAAGAGCATGGTAGACTACTCTCGTCCAGATCCACGAATCGAACATCGTAAACACCGCCATGGTCGGATTCTCGTCACCGCTCGACCCGTCTTCGCCTCCACCTTCAGCCCTCGTCCAACTTCCTCCCATCAGCGATTCAGCCGCAACCGCATCGTCAACACAACAAATTCACTCGGCCGTCATCAGTGATGAACAGCTACAAACGAGGCTCCTCCTTTCGCACTATGACTCATCACTAGGTGCGCAAGGAAAGCTTCCTCCGTTGTCACGCATCGATCCGCAAAAGGTTCAGAAGAAACCGCCGGCGCCGCTTCGGTTTGGGTTCAGGAGTGTCAGTTCGAGTCGAAATGATCCAGGCAATAGTTCTCCTGCGAGAAGAGGGAGGGAGGCGTCGGTAGTGGGTCAAGGACGACGACGGACTTCGCAGCAGCCCGAGGGAAGTACGTCGATGGGGTCAAAGCCGGTGCTTCGAGATGTATCGCAAGGCGCTGCGGAGGGAGCCGCAAGTCGTTCAGATACTGTGTATCATCCCGATCAGAGGAATGAGGGTTTGACGACCGACGATCGGAAAGCCATCGACGCGCAACGTCGTGACGTACAATCACCGCCTTTTACCTCCACTTCCACCGCTTTCCATCCTACTCGCCGGTCTTCGGATTCAGAGGATGAAGATAACGATGGCGAGAATACAGGCGAAGTGGTCAGCGAGACTGCTAGAGGACTGATTCGATGGGTATACGATAATTGGTACGCCCTCGGGTGGATGCTCGGGAAGAAGGGATTCGATATCGGGTGGAGCGTGCTCAAGTATGGTGTCGCTGGTGGCCCGAAACCGTCGTGGGGACTCGAGTATGTGAAATGCGTGGGATGTGAATCCATAACATCTGATCTGGCTGTCTTCAGGATGACTGTGGTTGCAGCCGTCATGCGCAACCTGTCTGCTCATTCTTCGCTCGCCGATATTGTCAGTGCTTCACCGAGGTTTATGATTTGACACTGACTGCGATCTCGCCAGACCCTCGTCCGGAACTTGATCTCGATCCATCATCTTTTGCCGTTACCGCCAGATGCGATTGTGACGCCTATCACATTCACGATCAGGAAGCGAGCGAAACACGAGGCGTTGCCAGGATTCCTCAGGTGTGTGAACAAGCTCCAGACAATATATAATCATTCTTGCTCAATCGCTAGCACTGCCCGACAGTGAACTTGACGCTCGTAACAGCGGAAACCGAGAATTATCCGGTGAATGGGTCGTGAACAAGACAGTTTGGGCGCGATTAAAGGCGGAGAAGAAGGAACGGGATAGGCAGAGGTTTAGAGAAAGAGAAAGGCGCAGCTCGGGACAAGGCCGTCTCAGCCAGTCCGCCAATTCCCAAGCACAGGCACAAGCGCAGACTTCAGCCCAGGTTGAGGCTCAAACTCAAAGTCTCGAGAAGGCAAAGGGCGAAAAGATCATTTACTATATCCATGGCGGTGAGTATTGGTTGCTTTCGGACAAAAAGCAGCCAACTGACTTCCTGAACAGGTGCATACTATGTCGGACAAGCTGCGACGCATCGCCTAATTACTATCGCGCTAAGCAAAGCGTGTAACGCTAGGGTCTTTGGTAAGAGATTCGGCACGGTTGTTGGAACTCTAGACTGACGCGCTCTTCTAGCCCTGAATTATCGCCTGGCGCCAGAGGTCAGATTCCCGGAGCCTTTGTTGGACGTCGTGTATGGCTACTTCCGTTTGATCGAAGTTCTGAATATCGACCCGTCAAACATTGTGCGTAAGAAGCCAATCTCTCGCTGATGTTGCCGCTCACGCTCATCTCGCAGTTCGTCATGGGTGACTCTGCTGGAGGGGGTTTGAGTCTTGCATTGGCGATGTACCTCCGCGATGCGGGTCTGGGACATCTAATGCCTCGCGCTCTCGTCCTAATGAGCCCATGGGTCGACCTGACAATGAGCTGCGGTAGCTGGGACGAAAATGCGCCTTATGATGTGGTTCCGCAGCCAGGGCAAGACGGTAAGCCTATCAGATAATTCGGAATGCGTGACTCATTCTCTCCGCGGCAGATCACCTGAATCCGGTGGCATGTTACCTTGGCCCAGAAGGCATCAAGCAGTACCTGACGCATCCTTATGCGTCTCCGCTATTCGGCGACTTTCATGATCTGCCACCGATGCTAATACAAGCGTACGCATCTCACCTTCCGCTTGTACAATGCTTGCTGACGCGTGTCACTATCAGCGGCGACTCTGAAGTATTGCGAGACGAAATCACTCTGCTTGCGCACAAAGCCAGCATGGCTGGCGTACGGGTCAAGCACGAGATGTACGTGGACCAGGTCCACGTATTTCAGTCTTTCCCGTTCTTGGAGGCGGCACATACGGCCTTTCGATCCATCGCCAAGTTTACCGCTACGGTGCGGGATACGGCGCAGAGACAGCCCGTCGCCCCAATCGAGAGGCCGATCAGCCCTGTCCCATCCCGCCTTGCAGAAAGCTCATTTAGTCGCTCATCGACTCCCGCAGATATCGATACTGTAGCATCGGAAATGGAGCATGGCCCAACCAGACTCGTCAAGGGCGACGGAACGGAGATCGACATCGCGGCCTTGGAAGAAACTTCGGCCGAGAATGGACAGGTGCCGCTGCCAAATGCGCCTTCCAAGGTCAACGAAACATCACCGACGCTGCCAGCCCCGAAACCGATATTACGACGAGCATTCTCTTCCTTCAGCCGCAGTAGCACTCCACCGTCTACAGCGACACCTGTACCGCATCACAAAGATGGCTCTCTTACCACTGGTCATTCACCGGTCGACTCCAAAACTTTGGATAACAAGGGCGCATCGACTCTACCTCTGAATCGACGTCGTCGACGTCCGACACTTTCGGCGCAACTCACACTATCTCCCGCCAAGCCTACAACCCGCTTACGGGCAAGCAGCCATGCTGATATGATTCAGCTCATGTCGACCTACTCCGCCGGAGCCGCCAACCAAACGACCGTCTACTCACCTGCTCATGAATCGAACCCATTCGACCATTCATTGATCGCATCAGTTGACAACGATGGTTCAGGCTCGGATTTGGATACTCGAAAGTGAATCCTCTTTGACTGGGATTGGCGTTATTTCCACCACCCATGTAGCCTTTAGCACTTTCCGTTCCGCATTCGCATCGATCTCAAGTTGTATGACTACCGCATCAGCGTTGTATGGGCACCGCAAGCATATTCATCGTAATGACTGCAGGTCCGCACGTATGTCCTCAGCGGGCGGTAGCCACTTGATGGCACGCGATACTAGACCCAATTGCTCTCCAGCCTTCCCGTCACTGATGTATGCGTCGATCATTTGCCCGAGGTATCCGCATATTGCCTATGCAAACGGAGATGAGCAACAATTCCGGCCTTACATCGACAGCTCCTACCTGATGATCCCGAACCGACTTTCGCTGCTGTATGCCGGGGCCGACGCCGGGAGCGAGCAATTGCCGGTGGACTTCGGCGAAAGCCTCTTTGGCAGATGCCAATAGGGAATAAATGCTTTTTCGCAGGGTCTCCCGCTGGCGCAACAAGTCTTCTATTAGGCCAAAAGAATGATAGATCGAAGATGCTATCAGATGGCGCACGTACAGATGTCTTTCGCGCCGTTGTTACGGATTGCTTATAAGCACCATAGGAATATGTATCGTTCGTAGAGGTGGTTGCCGGAGCCTTGAGTTGCAACGGCGCAAAGCGGTGTTCAAACACGGCTCGTCCGTGCTTGTCATCCCGTTCCCTTGGTGATTTGCTTGTCGCAGACAAAGCCTTGCAACGGAAAGATCAGATATACCACACACAAGCTCAGAGACGTGCACATACCAAATGTATCGCTTCGGACACGTCCGCCCAGGCGATCGCCCAAGATTCACGCCAGGACCGGGATTGCTCCACGCTCTGAGCCTTCCGTGTTCGCGCGACGCGTGACATGAACCAATACACCGATGACCATTCTCTACAATCCACCAAATCAAGGTCAAACTCTTCAAGGAGCGCGTCCAAGACGTCGTCTGCGCGGCGGGCAGAGAGCCCGCGAACAAGAATGCTCCGCTCTTCGTCCTCGAGGAAATCTAGCTTTGGCAGAGATAGAATCAGATCTTCCCAACGCCGTGCGGCAAGCGCACATAAGCGATGCTGTCTCGGTCGATTTTGACAGCGGTCGTGCATGCCCATTCGGATAGTCTGAATAAAACCGATTAGCGGGATATCAGATATACCGGCTGGGTTGAGACTTGCCTCGCTGAGCGAATCAAAAAACTCTTTAATCTCGATCAGATGGTCCATGCTCCGTGCCGAAGCCCGATACAGAGTTCGATCCAGATTGAAGTCCGATCGAATGCCGTCCGAGTACTCGCTCATCCACTGACTTAGCAATGCGTTTTGCTGGTGTGGATAAGTGAAGCCGTCGATCTATTCCAAGCGCATCAGCCAAGCCAACAGGGCGCGAAGTAGACGGTACGTACCAAGGACCAGGTCATACATGACCTCACTAAAGGCGGCCAACACGCATCCACCCCTTCCGCTCCTGGTCCAAGCGCAAAAACACACGCCTGACGCTCCCTCGCCGCCAGCGAAGGAAAGACGGTCCAATCCCTGACTTCGCACACCCAATGCAAACCCTCCGTTATCCTGTCTATTATTTCGTAGGCGTGAGCGGGGCTGAGAAGCTGGACGGATGGCACGGGCATGGCTTGGCGGAATCGACGAGGAATGGCGCTGTCGAAAAAGGGCTCGCTGATGGCTGAGGCGTCGTCGTCGAATTCGAGTTGTGAGATGAGTGCGGTGATCTCTTCGGCGGGGCGCGACGGATTCTCTCCGGATATTGTGATTGCCAGGATCTCGAGGAATAACTGCGTGGCACAATTGGATTAGGTCGAATTCGGTTGGGGTGGGGATGGTGAGGGGCTCACCTGTCTGATTTCGAGCCGTATACGCAGTTGGTGTGGAAGTTCGGGATCTGCTTCGAGCATGTTGTTAGCGACGTATAAACGGAACTGCGATAGCTGCGACCCTCCCGAGGTTCTTCAAGCGAAGAGCATTGATTCATAGCAGACCTAAGCTCAACCCCTTCGACTCCTTCGCAACACATGGATCGAAGTGACGAATATTCCCGAAGTGCACTCGTTGACGTAACTCGTTTATTCGTCAAGTAGCAAAATATGTCGATATTCAAGCTTACGCTTCTGAGCCTTATCTGCATGCGCTGCATGCCTCCCAAGCGCCGTCTATCGAGAACCACAAGCCCCAACCCAAAACTCACCAATCTCCATCAACCCCTCACCCTCCTCCTCCTCACCCCAATCCGCTCCATCCTCCCACATCCCGCCCAAATCCCCCATACAATCCTCCCCCTCGTACACGGCACCCTTCCCAAGTTCTTGCCACGCGAGCGCGAGACATCGTTTGAATGACACGAGGTAGCCGATGAGTGCGCGTTGTGGGGCCGTCGGCGAGGGAGTGCGTTGAAGAAAGGGGAGGTGTAGGAGGTGACGGGAGGTGAATATCGTGGGGATGAGGGGGGAACCTGTGTGGAACGCTATCTGGTCGGATTGGTTAGCGTTTCATCTGGATTTCACGGTGTCGCGAGCCCAACCTACTTCATTCTGTACGAGTCGATCGATGACTGCACAGACCTCCCGCACGCCAATTTTCTGCTCGTCCCTCTTCGACGGACGCCTGCGTCGCACGCCGGTATCCATCCGGACGTCACCGATGGTGAGCGCGTTCATGGCGTCGAGCATGTGTAGGTTAGGTGCCTTGATCGTTTTGCCCTGCGGGATGCGGGTGCAGGCTGCGAGGAAGGATGCGGTGATATCTGTGGGGTCTTGCATAGTGGTGGTGGTTGCATTCGGCGGCGAGAAGTTGAGCAAGGGAGTGAATTGTGTAGGAGACTGTGAACATGTTTTCCTTGGTGGGATAGTTGAAATCGAATTCATCGAATTCGCTTCAACGTATCAGCGGAAGCAAAAGCAAGGTGTCTTGCTCATCAAGCAATCGAATATGTGATGCGAGCTGATGGAAGGATGGATGGATGGCCTGATGGACCGATGCTTGTGGGCTGAGCTCAAACGACGTGATTGTTCGGATCATTCCCGGATGCATCAGCGGTAATTAGTCCATGAGACTCCAATCACTACCCTCCTTCCCGGGCCGCCTCCGCACCGCCATGCACAATTCCCAAATCCACACCACCGCGCATCACCTCAACCCGACCTCAAAACCCAGAGCGAATGATAACCCGCCGAGGAAAGGTGCACCGGTACAAGGTATGCAGGGTCTCGTACGCGGGATGGAGAATGTCTCGGTGACGGACGAGGGTGTTTTCTCGCCGCAGGTATCGGGTTCTCGTGGGATGGCGCAGCGAGGGAGGGGTGAGAGGGGGAGGTCGCGCGGAACACGGAGGGATGGGCGCGCAGGAGACCCGGAGATGAGTGGCGGAGGTGATGGTTGGAGGAAGGCCGGTCAGAGGAAGCTTGCCGAGGATCGAAAGTGGGAAGCTGGACCGTCGCCGTACAACCCTCGTCAGGAGCAGCGCTACGACGGTCATCACTTTGACGACGATTCCGGATTCTCGCCTCATCCTCAAGCTCACAATCAGCGGACATGGCGACCGTCTAGAGATCCAAGAGGGCTTCATCCATCTCGCTTCGATTTCTCTGCGAAATTCTCAGGACACGATCGCGCAACGTCATCCACCCAAGAGGGACATCCGCGACCCGGCCACTTTCCAAGATCCGACGGGAACGATTCAGTACGCGGGAAGCGAGAGTCATCAGTGATTCGCCAGAAGAGTGCCGAACGGAATCATGGCAGTACGGCATCTTGCACGCGCAATTCGTCTGGCTCAGTCAACCCATTACCAACGGATCCCGCCACCAGATTCATTCCGATAACGCAGACGACGGCCATACCATCGCATCTACAACATCCATTCCGCCTTCTTGAGCCGGGAACGACCTTCGACATTAGTGCTGCCCTGAGTGCGGAACCAGTGACGGAACGACACCCTACCGCTGAGTACATGGCCATGGCGCGGGCTTCGCCGAATATATATTCCGCTCGACCTCTTCGGAAAGATGTAGATCCTCGGTGCACCCGCAAGCTCATCGTGCTAGACCTCAACGGCGCCCTCCTCGTCCGCTCCAAACGCTCCGCCATCCCGCTCGAAAACATCCAACGACAAGTCTATCCGCGCCCCTTCCTGGCCCCGTTCCTCGCGTATATCCTTGACGCCGCGCGACCGGTGAACGAGCCTTCGAACCCCTCCGATCTGACCGAGCAGACGATGCGTCCCTTCGAGGCGTTTGTTTGGTCCAGCGCACAGCCGATCAACGTGGATGGGATGATTCGAAAGGCGTTTGGCAAGTGGGGCATGCCGACGAGTCTGCGGGCCGCGGATCGGGCGATGTGTGAGCGGATGTTGAAAAGGTTTGAGAGAGTGGAGTCGCGGCCGGGGAGGGTGTTGGGTGTTTGGACGCGGGACGAGATGGATTTGACGCGGGCGCAGTATGGTGAGCTTTGGGTGTGATCATCATCATTGGAAAGTCGCATAACATTGTTCAAACAGGTCAAAAATCCTTGACATACAAGGATCTCGAAAAGGTGGAGAAGCATTTTCAAACTCTCGGATACATGCCTGCCGAGGCGGCGAGATTCTATCGCCCGGATCCCGACTTCGATCCATCACTACGTTCAACGTTGCTCGTAGATGATTCGACTGTCAAGGCGTGCATGCAGCCTTTCAATCACATTCCAATACCGGAGTATACGCTCGAGTCGCTGGATACCACGCAGGCTGTTCTTGGCAAGTATCAGGCCGGGATAGGGAAGGAGAACGCTCGAGCTCCTGCGGAACATGTGAATCAAAAGACACATTCCTCGGCCGACATCCTCACGCGAGTGTTTGGACCGGCACCGGCTTTCTTTGAACGTAACACAAACACTGCTGAACAAGACACTACGCCCAAGCTGGACGGTATCCTTCTCGGGGTCATCGGAATCCTGGAAGAGGTCAAAGATGTCGTCAACTTGCCGGCCTGGATCGCTGTCGGCGGTCTGATGCCGATGGTCGACGAGTCCTTCTCCCAAGACATGGCTGGTAGAGGCTGGGAATATATTGCAACCCTGGATCAGGGCTCTCGGTCGTCCATCTCACCGCAACATAACGGGTATCGGAAAGTGCCAACACATAGGGTCCCAACTGTGTTGCCATCACATCCCGAGTACAAACATTGGTATGACTCGCCGCAGCACCTTTTATATTGGGTCCGAAGGGGACTGGTGGCGTTGCAGGAATGTGGCATAGATGTGTCCAGGCTAGAGTAGGATTATCTTGGCGACAAGAGTTTCGGGTTTATTAGCGGTATGATAGTTCAAGGCTGGAGGCTATGACTTTGGAGATATGTCCTATAGGCTGTTGTGACGTGTCATGGGGGGATTCAAATAACATCATCCCGGGCGTAGTGTGCAGAGGTACCGACTGTGGATCAAGTCCTGGCAGTATCTGGAACGTTCCATCTTTATCCATTTTATCCATTCCAAACATACAGCTTATCAAACACGACAATTGCCACGAGCGGGTCTCACTCAGTCGATCGCACGGTCGATCGCCCTTTGCGACTGCGCTCTTCAGTGCTTCGTGTTATCAAATGTCTTCTCAAGTACTAATTCCTGTATACCTTCAATCACCAACAAAACGAACTCGCACAGCGAACAACTCATATCACAAGATGGCTCGTGAGTAGCATAGAAACCGAGGTTCAAGGCAGATGTACTGATCGCTTCCTGGGCCTTTGACTTTCCAGGTGGGAATCAAAGGGACAAGGTGGGTCAGCGCTGGATGCCGGGACGGGCGATGAAAGGCTGAGGATGAAGATGGTATCGCTAGGCTCGGGAGAAGAATCTGAAAGCGTGAGTGCTAGCGAGGCTCTTGCTTTATGTCTCATGTTGTTGATACGGGCTGTCGAATCAGACAAGAGGGTGTCGCCAAGAAGCAGACCGGAGATCCGAGGAAGCGTCTCGAGGAGTAGGTTCCACCCTTTGAAAAGCAGGGAAATCGGCATACTGATGCGGAGTTACGGAAATAGGCAAGCCAATGCCTTGAAAGCCAAGTGAGTCTGCTTCACCATTGCGAGTTTCAAACCCTTCATGCTAACGGTCACGCACTCCAGAATCGCTGTGAGTAGCCCTGGACCTCCTTTCGTCTTCCTTTTCAGCCGTTTTCTTACGATCAATTGCTGTGCTTTTGCATTATCATTGTGCAGGCCAAGCAGGCAGCTGCAGCGAACGGCGGAGCGGAAGCGGCGAAGAAGTAGCCACTCTCGCGGACGACAGAACCCGCGGGTCCTCATGTGTAGGGGCTTTTCTTTACACCATATAATACATTGCATTACAAACCTTTCACTGTCTAGCATACGTGCTCGACTTTACTTCGTCCGGCGGCGCGAGGGCCGAGATCACGTACGACCGTCCTGTCGAACAGCTCCATCATCATCCCGAACAGGCCGCGCGTGAGGGCGGCGTCCCATCGGCCCTTGGAGCTGTTGTCGCGGATGAAGGCGTGCTGAGCTTGGACTTCCATGAGCTGTGGGGTGGAGGTGGATGAGTTTATGCATCTTTTTGGATGGCCAAGGGGAAGGTGACTCACGGTGAATGCGATGTCGCGGTCCTCCAACGTCTTTCGGATCAGATCTCTTCCCTCTCTAGGTACGTGAGTGTCCTGAGCGAAAGCGAGATGATATTAGTACTGGTCAACGGGGATCTGAGGGTGAGGGGAATCGCCTACTCACCTGTTTTCCAAAGACCAAGGTCACTTCGCCCTTTCCATCCATGTCCCCGTTTCTAATTTTGATCAACGTATCGTCGGACTGTCCCTTGCCAAGGGTTGCCGAGTGAACGCTGAGGGAGCCGAATAGTTAGCGACGCATTCTCGAGCAGATCAAGGGCTCGGGAGGCGCACTCTGTTGCGAACCAGCAGAAGGTGGCGAGTACTCGAGGATCGAATGCCGCCTACGTCGAATTACGTGTCAGTCAGTCGTTGTATGCTAGATGAGGAGAGAGACACTGACCCGCAGAGCCTGGATGGGAAAAAGATGGTCAGATTGCGGGAAATTTGCCTTGTCTTTGCTATGAGAGGAATACGCACAAGGTGACCACCGAGGCACATCCCGGTCGCCGCGATCCGGCCAGTACATTGCGGAAGCGATGTCAACAGGTCGACGGAGAGCGTGCAATCCTGCAAGGGCGATTGGTCATGCGTTGTGATGAAGGTGAAGACGACAAGGCTCACCTCGTCGTAGCCTTCGATTGTCTTTTCGAATTTATACTTATTGCCTCGGTCGGTTCCTGCGGATGTTCGAGGCTAAGTGCTCGTGTCGGGACGGCGATAATCGAAGCTGGACTTGCCTTCCGTGTCATATGGAATAGGCTCGGGACCTTCGAATTCATGGAATGAGGAAGGGCATGCGACCACGAAACCTGAAGGCGCGATGGATATATCAGCTCTGTGTATTTATGACATGAGATGACATTCTCACCCTGAGATGCAATGTTTCCAGCGAAACGCCCAACGGGACCTGTAGAGCCAGAGCACGACAATAAGCATGAAGCGTTGTGTTAGCAAGACCGAGCGTACCGGTCACTTGATAGATCTAAGCACCATTGCGATCCACACAGACGTAAGCTTTTGCTCGTGCGCGTACTCATCTACGCTGCACACACCTCGCTGAACACGACACATCCAGGAAACTTGGCCGACGGGTATTCGGGTACGTGCGGCTCGATGAGGATGATTCGCATCGTTCCGCCGGCCTTGGTCTGCACATCTCGGTAGGATTCTTTGATCAGCATGGCGAAGGCGTGTAATGTCTAATTGTCGAGTTTAGGACGATCAAGAGTCTGGCTGTCTCGCGAGGTCCTTGAACTCCTGAACGACCACTCGACCGGGAAGCTGAGCCGGAACGCGCGGACCCAAATGCAGGCCGGCCGCCGCGTCTCGATCGCTTAGGCGAACGATGAGGTACGTGGGGCGAGTCGGGCAAGATGAGTGACCTGTTGTCTGTCTTGAAAGCGATACAAATGCACGTTTGAGTTCCGATTCGTTTCGCTCATCGTCGCTTTCGGACAAAGGCAGCCAAGATGTCTGACATTGACGAAGATATCCTTGATCTCGCTGAACCGTCCGCCGCGAGCGATTCATCGCGCCCGAAGAACAGGAAGAGAAAGGGCGCGAACGCCAGTACGTCTGCGAAGAATCGGACCACCAAGAAGCGAAAGGTCGAGTGAGTCGGTTTTGGGGATCTGACCAAGTTTGTCTTGCTGAATGATCTTGAACAGGCTCAGCAAAGAAACCATTGACGATGATGACGAAGAGACCGAGGATGAGATCCCCCGGAGGGATCCATCTAGGCTTTCCCCACCAGGAGGCGAATACGATCGCAAGACCGGAGACGCCTCTGGTGACGGGGAGGACGATGATGAAGAAGATGATGAAGACGATGCCGATGAAATGGACCTTGAATCCGAGGATGGCTATTCTGCGCCGCCGCCCGGAACGCATTTGAAGGAGGAACGAACGGCATCGACGGCGTCTGCGAAGCGGCCCGTCGTTCCGAAGCGCGAATCATCGAATGCGAAGAAGCCGACGGCTGCGGCGGCGAAGAAGGCTGCGGCTGCCAAGGAGAAGGCCGCGGGCAAGGCGGTGGGACGGGCTGTGAAGAAGGTGGCCGGCGGAGCGTCGGCGAAAAACGTGGCCAAGGCCAAGAGTAAAGTGGCGGCGAATCCGAATGTCCCGTATCCACTCGAGGGAAAGTACAAGGATGAAGATGATCGCGAACAGTACGTCTGGCTCTCAGATCTATGTGAAAACCCCTGATATACTCGTTTTATCGTAGCCTTTTGAACCTGCCTGAGATTGAACGCGAAGAAATCCTCGCGGAGCGTGCAGAGGAACGCCAAAAGCATCTGGATAGTCTGGCTCTGGGAGAACTATACAAGGCCACCCGCGGCGATGAAGCGGAAGATGACGTCGATGAACCTGCGCAGCAGCCTGTACCTGAGCCCGCAGCTGCTGACGAGGATGACGAGAGTGAAGCGATGGATCTGGTTGATAGTGACGAAGATGCCGAGGGCGAGCCAGAGAATGAAGCGGAGGATCTCGGTCAGCGACGTGAGTACCGTCTTCCTTCTGTCCTTGTCACAATGGACGAACATCCTTCCGCAGGTGTTGCGAAACCGGAACACAAGAATCGGGCGATGGCAGCTTTCGTCGAGAAGCGTAAACAACGAGCGGACAGGGTGAGCACGGGCTTCCCGCGTTTGAAGTTCATCGTTGAACGATGGATTCTGTCAGGCCGAAAGGCGACAGCGCGGATCGCGCTCGCCGACTCGTGATCGCGTAAAAGACATGTTCAGCGATGAGGACTCTGACGGCACGTACGGCCAGAAACCGCGCAACGGCAAGAGCAAGTCGAGCCGTCGCGATGACTATGATGAGTACTCCGAGGATGATGACTTTACGCGACACAAGCGGGACAGTCGTGAGCGTCGTGGAGACTCTGCCAAGGCTAAGGAACGTCGCGGTGGGGAGTCGAGGTCGACGAGAGCGGATCAACCCAGGGTTGACGATATGAACATGGCGCGACTCAGTCGTATGGATTTGGCAGAGTACAAACATCGAAACTTTTTCGAGGCTATGCTGAAAGGTATGTTGTCCGCCTTTTCATGATGATCATTAGCTCACACCGGTTGATGATGTTGCAGGATCCTATGTGAAATGTCCTGCTGGGCGTGATGAGAAGGGTCAGACGAAGTACAGATGTTTCATGGTGCTAGGTGAATATCGTATCTTGTGACGCTCACGTGTCAGCTGAATAATTTCCTTCTGCTCAAGGTTTGACGCCTGAATCCAGCACATACGATATCGAGCACAAGGGCAAAATGCTTCCAGAGAACCGTAAACTTTCCGTGCAATATGGACGTGCCAAGTCGACGATGCGAATGAGTGACGTTTCCAACAAGCCTTTTGATGCTGTAAGCCGTCACGGCGGATACCTTCGCCATCGGTGCACTAATGCCGAAAACAGATGGAAATTTACAGATGGTGGTCCACCATGAACGTGGATGACCAAGACGTACCAAGAGCAGAGGAGTTGAACCAAAAGGCGCAGTCTTTGGAAAAGCAGCGCAACACGCTTGTGACAGATGTCAGTATCTTGGTTGATCGCGAAGCCTTTGCGTTTGCTGACGCTGTATCCAACACAGGAAGAAATCAAGGCCAGAGTCCAGGCATTGCAACGGCTTAGCCGACCAACACAATCCCAATTGACAATGGAGCGTTCCCGCTTGGAATCTGAAAAATCTTTGGCATCGCGACGAGGGGATCTTGAAGCAGTGGCCGAATTGGAAGAAAAGCTCAGAGAACTCACGCATAGCCTTTCGGCTGTGCGTCGTAAGAGTCTCGAGGACAAGCATGAGGATGATCTGGCGCGAAAACTGGCAATGGTCAACGAAAAGAACCGAAAAGCTGCATTGGCCAATTCACGACGTGCACATCAGGCGCAACTGGAAAGCCGGAAGCACGTCGAGGAAGGGGCAATGTACGATCCGAGTGCGAGGGTGAAGATGAGACTCAAACAGCATGACGCGGCGTAAGTTTCAGTAACCCCCAAATTCCTAGCTGTCTAACTTGCTCATCTGCACAGCATGCCAAAGACTCTGGCGGAGAAGCAAGCGCAAACCGCTGGCAGTCAGGCAGTGACGGACCTTACCGAAGAGAACCAGGCGGCTGCCGAATCTGCTGCCAACGCTGCCGTACTCAGTACGGCATCTGGAGCGCTGGCCGTGGAACTCGACCTAGGTGACTTCTGATGTCTTTGATGTGTTTTGACTAACCAACACGAACATATACCAATGCCCAAAATGCGAACAAGCCCTATGGCACGTAAAAGACTCCATTATGGCTGGACTTTCCGCATACTTCGATGATGAGTCTCCGGAGAGTGGTTCCGAGATGAGTGGCATCTGAGCAGTAGTTTTGATCATGGATGGGGCGCGACATGCAGCCTTGGATGGCTGTGGCTGCGACTTCGTGGCGAGGAAAGTGCACATATCAGCCTTCAGATACATCATCGCACCTTCAAATGTTTCGGGCAAGACGCCTTAGCCCACCTTCCGCTCGATCCCCGTCCTTTCTCTTTGTCATTGACAATTTCAATCCTTTGGGGTCCTATGGGCCACACTCATCTGATCGCCGAGAGTCGACGGGTCTCCACAACGCCACGGACATCTTGCTCAAAGGAGGCAACATCAAGCTGTGTTCCAAGCCTGGGGCTCGAAGATATATAAAGCTATATCAAACGCCTCTGGTGGGCAGTCTCAGAACGCCAATACTGCACCTTGCATTTACAGCAGCCCTTCATTTCTCCCTCCGCTCTCAGCGTCACAGATGATCCCACACACGCCCTTTCAGCTCACGTTTGGCAGTGACCTGTCACGCCAACAAACCAGCGACCACATTGGCCACGCTGTCAACGGCTCCATCGGTAGTGTCGGCTGGGCGAAGGCACAGGCAGAACCTTTCTTCGCTGTGTACAACACCCGCCATGGCGGCCACTCTGGGTATTGTTTCGTCGGAGATCCCAGTTTAGTCGCTAACGAGGGCAATATCACGTACGATTGGCTGAGAGAGGATTCTTCGAGGGAGGAACTCGAGCTCTTTCTTGAGAAGAATATGAAGATGGCGTACGAGAGAATCCATGCCTGCGCGGCCAAGCCCGTTGACAAGAAGACGGTCGCGGCATTAGCGGTCAAGTTGCAGCAAGAGCGAGATACATACCAGCAGAAGCAGGAGCGATGGGGATCACTGGATTCGATGATGACGCAGGACGTCATTCGAACAAACGCGGAACGGGCTCTTTGACCCGAATACCAGGGATAACTGCAAGCCAATGTACTATTGAGTAGTCCGGTTTGTCCCTCGGAGGGGAACATTGTCGCCGTGTTGTCGAAGCGTGTATTATAGTGGCGCTTGCATTGAGCGCCGAGATTGTCATATAGAATAGTTCTGGACACCAGGCATAGCTCGCAGTTTTTCAATATTTGACTTTTTGTCTCTAGTCTCGAAAACTTCAGGTCGTCACCACAATAATGCCTGCCATAGCCATGTGAGTCTCGAGCAACCTTTCGCGGGATATGTGATTGGGCAAGCGAGTCGACGACGGAAATCTCTTCCCTGGACAAGGGGTTCTTGTGGATCAAGTATTTCTGAAGCGCTCGTGTTTCTGCTTGAGCTGTGCGAAGATGCGGCTCAGGGTACCCAGGGTACGTACGACCTTCAAGAATCTTCGCTGCAGCACTCATGCGCCGTGTTCCACGTTATTCTGCCTGTGCAGTCTCCGTTCCCAGCCTGATGGCACCTCCTATATGATCGGTAAAACGTAATCCGACATACACCGGAAATCTATGCTGTTATTCGATGTTCATGGCTATGATACAAGTGCTTGAAATCACCGTTCTGCGCGATATGAGCCTCTAGCTTTATGGTTGCGTTTTTGTTACCCTACTCGAGCGCCCGCTTGGGCCCTACTTGGGCAAGGCGATGTGCCAGTCGAGCTTGTCGGCCCACTTTGGCAGCATCTGCGAAATCTGTTCGACATCCTTGTCTCCTCGACCGGAAAGACACTGTGCAGAATGTTAGACGAAGAAATGTGTCGACGGCAAGTCTCGAGCGTACCATGACAATGTTGGCCTCCTTGGGCAAGGTCTTGGCCATCTGAATGGTTCCCCAGACGGCGTGAGCGGATTCGAGAGCTAAGATAAACAGGTCAATCCAGCACGTATACATCGAATTTTGTAGGACATACCCGGAATGATTCCTTCCTTTTGGGTCAAGATTCGGAATCCTCGCAGGGCTTCCTCATCGGTGGCGACAATGTATTCTGCACGACCCGAGTCCTTCAACCAAGCGTGCTCGGGACCGACACCCTGTAGCGAAGGGAGAGGAAAAGCATGAGTACCGGTGATTAGGTAGCGCTCGCTCTCTACTTACAGGGTAATCAAGACCAGCTGAGATGGAGTGGGTCTCCATGATTTGTCCGGTCTTTGACTGCAAGAGATAGGTCCTGACACCGTGCAAGACACCTGGCGTGCCTAATGACAAGGTGGCAGAGTGTCGAGCGGTATCCACGCCTGAAGACGCGACAAGTCAGACGAGTCAGAAACTAAGGTTTCTTGGGGAACTCACCATCACCACCAGCCTCGACACCGATCAATCGAACGCCTTCATCCTTGATAAAGTCGTAAAAGGTACCAATGGCGTTACTTCCACCACCGACACACGCAACCACGGCATCGGGCAGCTTGCCAATCTTTTCAAATAGCTGCTGCTTGATCTCGCGACCGATGACGCGCTGGAAGTCTCGGACAATGGTCGGGAAGGGATGCGGGCCGATGGCGGAACCGACGCAGTAGTGCGTGTCGTGCAGGTTGGATACCCAGGCGCGCATGGCCTCGTTGACGGCGTCTTTCAGTGTCTGGGAACCCGATGTGACAGAGACGACCTAGAGGAGGGGAAATCAGCGTGAGTGTCCGCGAGAAGAGAAGAAGAGAAGAAATTTGCATACCTTGGCGCCCAGCATGTTGATTCGGAACACGTTCAGGGCCTGACGACGAACATCTTCCGCGCCCATGTAGACGATACATTCCAGGCCGAATCGGGCACAAGCCGTAGCCGTAGCGACACCGTGCTGTCCCGCGCCCGTTTCGGCAATGATCTTGGTCTTGCCGAGTCGTTTCGCGAGGAGGACCTGGCCGATGGCGTTGTTGATCTTGTGTGATCCGGTGTGGTTCAAGTCTTCTCGCCTGTGCCATCCCATTGATCAGTGCGCTGTCGACCTTTCCACCGGCCGAAACTCACTTCAACCAAATCTTGGCACCGCCGGCATACTCGGTCAGCCTCTCGGCCTCGTACAAGTTGGACGGCCTGTTCATGTACGTGTACATGCCTTCAAACTCTTTCCAAAACTCGGGATCCTGCAGCGCCGTCTTGTGCGCCTCCTCGAGCTCGGCCAGGGAATCCACGAGCGCCTCGGCGACGTACTGGCCGCCGAACGCGCCGAATCGACCTTCGGGCAAGACGGTCCCGGCGACGACCTTGGATTGCTCGGGCGGGCCGTCCTTGAGTGATTGTTCGGCGGGCGGGACGGGCAAGGCGGGCTCGACGTGGGACACGCCGTTGCCGTTGGTCTCGACGGGCATGGGCACGGGCTTGCGCGTCGGGCCATCGGGCCTCGGTTGACCCTTGAGCGTGATCTCGCGGCAGTACGCCTCGAGCGCCGAGGGTGCCTGGTTGGCGGGCGCATGCTTGATGATGTCGATGATACGGGAACCGACGACGACGGCGTCGGCGCCCGAGGCGGTGACGGCTTCAAAGTGGACGCGGGTGGAGACGCCGAAGCCGACGGCGAGAGGGACGGGGGTGAAGGCGCGGATGCGAGCGATAAGTTCGGGAAGGCCGGTGCTCATGGCGGCGTCGCGGGTGGAACCGGTGGTGCCCATCTGAAGGTGAGGGTGAAGTCAGTGAGCGGGGGATTGCAGATGGCGAAATTTGGGTGGATGCATACCTTGGAGACAACGTAGATGAAGGAATCGGCGATGCTAGCGAGGAACTTTACACGCCCGATGCTCGTGCTCGGTGCAATCAAGGGGATGTACGAAACACTGTGGGAAGCATATTAGCGAGGAGATCCCGGAGACGACAAGCGGTGTTCCACGAACCCCGTCGATGTACAGATTTCTCGGAACTTGATGGCCTCCTCGGGCGGCAGATCCACCACGATGAATCCGTTCGCGCCCGCGTCCTTGGCATCCTGGACGGCCTTTTCCTCGCCATGGGACAGGATGGGGTTGTAGTAGCCTATGTAGGAAGCGCCCGGTGAGTCGCGAGCGCAGGTTTGTGAAGAGAATACGGGACTGACCCATGAGCATGACTGGTGCTTTCAAGCCCTGCGCACGGGCCTGCTTAACAAAGTCGAGACAGTCGGTGTACGTAATGTCATTCTGAATAGCAATCTACGTAGAACGAAGGTCAATATCCGGACCGCTCCTCCGCTCCCGTTGGCTCCAACTTACCGTGTTCGCCTCCTGAATGACCGGTCCATCCGCCGTCGGATCACTGAACGGGATTCCCAACTCGATGATATCGGCTCCGCCGGCCTCCATGGCGAGCATCTGGGCGACGGTGTCGGCCTTTGTCGGGTAGCCCGCCGTCACAAAGGTGACGAACGCCGGCTCGCCCTCTGCCTTTTTCGCGGCGAACACGTGTTTGATCTGGTCTGCCATGGTGTGTGCGGGTGATGTGACGGGACGAGAGTTGTCGGTGGAATGGGAATGTCGTCTGCTAGTTAAATAAGTACCGCCTCGGTCGTTCGAGTCAAGCAATCCAGCATTCACAGATGAGACACGCCGCCGCCCCGATCTCCGAACGCTTCGCTTGACTGGACCGAGCCCGCGTGTGGATTTCTTGCGCACGGATCCAAATTCGCGAGGCGTTTCGCGATCGCCCCTTCTTTTTTTGGGTGAGCGACAGTCATGAATTCAGTCAATGGAGCGGATTGGCGACGACGAGGGCCTTCGGGCTCGGCCAACGAGTGCGTTGCCAGTAAAGCATACATGGAAAGCAGATAGGCATGACGATAGTCATCGCGCCGTAGGGTCCGCACTAGCGTTACATCGACAAGACGTGATACCACTGTGTGTTACATGCCACCACTCTCAATCCTCCTGATACGTCCCGGCTACAAGACACAAGTTCCGCGGCGTAAAATGCGTCGTCGTGATCGGCGTCCGCTTCGTCCGATACGTCGTCAATAGATCCACACTAGCGGAGAAGCAGGAGATGATTAGCCCTTTCTGAACGTTGAAAAACGCATCGGTAACCTGCCTTTCCTGTACCTCATCCCCGCTCAGCAGCGAACTCGCGCCATGCGTCGCGGCCTTCTTCAATCCCCCCGACGTCTTGACGTCCCATACCCGTACTGTACAGTCCAGTCCACCGCTGACGAGCGTAGACGATTCGGCGCTGAACGACAGGGACGTAATAGGCTGTGTATGGCCCGTCATGGTCTTGATCTCTTGGCCGTGGAGCATGTCCCAGAGCTTGATCGTCAGATCTTGAGCTGTCCAGGATACGTCAAGATGATAGATGAGGGAAGCGAAAGCTAGCGAGCGCATGGCCACTTACACGCGCTGGCGAGATATCGCCCGTTGGGACTGATGGCGAGGCAATCAACAGCATCATTGTGGCCCAAAAACACCCGCACACATTCCCCGCGCTGGACGTCCCACAGTCGACAGGTCTTGTCGCTCGATCCCGTCGCCAGATACAGCGAGTTCGGGTGGAATTTGAGGCACTACGTTGGAATTTAGGATACCGACTCGTCGCTCGGCAAGCACGGAACTCACATCAACATCCGACAAGTGGCCCGCAAACATCCGTAGCGGCGTCACCCGATCCGTGACCCAGAGCCGCGCTGTCCGATCCCGACTGGCCGTCGCAAAGTACGCCCCGAGCGGACCCCATTCGACGGCCCAGACGGGATCGGTGTGACCCTTGTAAACGACGAGGTTCTTGTACGTTTCGAGGCCCCAGAGACGGACAGTGCCGTCTTGCGAGGATGAGAGGAGGTGTTGCGGAGGAGCGACGCTGCCGCCGAGTGGGTCGAAGGAGAGGGAGTAGACGGGACCGGAATGGCCGATAAGTTTTCGCGTTGTTGGGACCGAGGTGTCTTGCTCGGTGTGTCCTGTCAAGCAACTTTAGGGCCCTCGAACGGCCGAGGAGATGGAGCTGGTCTTACCGTTGATCTTGGTCTCGTCCGAAGAGTCGTGCCGCTGAGGTTTAGTCGGCAAGCCCTCTCCGCGCAAGTTCCATAGCCGGATACAGCTTTCGGCTGAACCGGCAGCCAAATATGTCGCATCCTGAGAAATGGCCGTTGAAGTGGTACTGCGCTTCCGTCAACATTGTCCTTTTCTTGAACACGAGACCCCGCTTACCCCTCTCCATTGTCAAAGACCGTGTACGCACAGACACTCGGCAGACTCGGCTTGGCGAATCCGCTCACCCCGTAATCGTCTCCGAGACCCTCCAAAGAACCCAGCTTTATCCGTTTTCTCCTATCTACGACGGCCTTCAGCTCCTTTTGCACATCGATCGGGCTAAACATTCCGCCCGTCGTCGGTCCGACCAGGTTCTTGTACTGCGGCTGTATCAGGTCATCCTCGTCCGTCGGTTCGTCCTTGGTATCCTTGCTCGGTGCTGGTTTCCCATCCGTCTTGCCGGATTTCCGCGCCGTCTCGGTTGTTGGCGTCGATGCCGCATCCCGCATCTCGACATCGCCGTCGCCGCTCGTTTGCTCTCTCTTCTTCTGCGTTTCATCCGCTTGGGCATCTTCCTCCGCGCCCGGCACTTGTCCCTCCCGTTCCATCCGTTTCAACTCGAAATCCACGTGTTCTTGTAGCTTCTCCGACTTGACGTTTGTGCCCAGAGCGAGATCCTTGTTGATCCTGTTGAATGCATCGGCACTCGGTGCAGACGCAAGTCTCACTTGATCCGGTCCCGCGGCTGGAGGAGCAGGAACGACAAGCTCGACGAATCCGTTCTCCTTGATGGCGGCGACAGAAAGTGGAGTTGCCGAGTCGGATACTAGAACGGATGTTAGTTTGTAAAGTTCCTCATAGACGGGCACTCACCTTTGAGCTTTAGACGCTGATTGATGATGGTCCGTACGGCCTCCTTGTATCGCGAAGCGTCCTTGGAAACATCCCATATCGCTTCCAGCCCTAAATCGCTCAGCCATCCTATCAACAGCCCGAAGCTCCCGCGTGATAGATTCACAGTGTATTTGTTCCTCCTGTGAGAGACCTCAGAAGACGGAAACCTAGCTCCGGAACAAGGGACTTGCCTGAAACGGACAACCAACGGGTTGACGAGCAAGTGTGCTGAACTCGAGACGTTCTTGAGCTGGATAAGATCCGCGTGGTGTAGGACATCGTGGTACGGGGCACTGCGTAGGAAAAAGTCCTTGGCTGTACGTCAGGCGGCTTTCGTTAGTCTTCGGTTTCTGGGTGTTTACAATTCGCAGTCTACGTGCCCGTCGGTTGAAGATCCGAGTCCAGCAGGTCCAGGAAAGTATGCACGAACACGGGATACAGGATCTCCCGAAGCTCCGGCTGCAAAGGAGGTTCATTTCTACGCCAAACCCAATTATTGGCAACTTGAGCTCACCTTCCAGCCCTCGAGACCGGCCTCGACCCATTCCCTCAGCTTCAGATACCCCATCACCCGATCCGTTTGATCCAAAAGCACATTTGGCGTCCCCGCACCCTGCCCAGCGTTCTGATCCGATGCAAGCGCTTTCCCGATACTTGCGTTCGTCGCCGCGGCATTCGCCTGTGCGCTGGCCTTTTGCCGATTGATCACGTCCTCTGCCTGGGCTATGAAGTCTGGTGTGAGATAGTATGCGGATGTTGACGCTGATGATGCCTGTGCTTGCGGGAGGTTGCGCTTGATGAGGTCCTTTGCGGGAAGGCCTTCGTCCGGCGTGGGCAGTTGCGTGCGTGGTTGTTGAGTTGTCAATGTCGCAGAGGAAGGCATGGTTGTGATTCCGGCAGGTTTCAGAACGTTGGCCCGTAGAGCCTGGTCGACTGCTGGGCGAGCACTCGAGACGTCCGTTGTATTGCCCGATCCGCCAACACCTCCAGCACTCGCCTGCTGCTCCTCCTGTCTCTTCTTTTCAAACATATCCACGGCTTTCATGTGCGTGTTCCTCTTCAAGTACTCCAGGACATTCGTGTTGGCACTGCCACCTTCCTCTCCAGCGTCCTGTCCGTCATCCTCCCCATCTGCATCCTGGTCGCCTCCGGCAGCCACGCTCTCCGTTGCGTCAGGACCACCCATGTTGGTTTCCGTGTCGGAAGGGTTGAAGCCGGATTTGAGGCCGTTCTCGTCGGGACGGACGGGACCCGTTTTTGCAGGTGTCGACATGGTGGCTATCGCAGTGGATGTCGAGGCGAGCCTTGTGCGCTGACGGTACCGGATGGATGAAATAGACAGACGGAGCAGGAGGTTCATCAACTCGCTCGACCAGACGCGGAACAGGCGCGTCCCGCCCAGAGAGCGATCGAGCAGGTGACGACCGAGGTGATATCGATGCTTCGACCTGACGTGAGATGGACGTTGACCTGCACGACCACTGTCTTGATATCAACGGCAGGATCAAGGCCCGCTCATACAGCATGAGGGTGTTCTTTCTCTTGTGAGTCAACATGCGATCCTCGACGCGCCAGAGCTGAACTTTACGGCAGATCCCTCTTGACAGGCTGGGTTCTCTCGCTCTGTTCTGCTGTCGACTTGCAGGGATCAGTCGTCTGGAATCAACATCTAACGGGTACGTTCGGCTCGACAAGGTCTTAGGGGTCAAGTCGCTGAAATCTTTTGCTTGATGGGCTCTTAGCGGCAGAAGGCTTGTCACCGAATACAGCATTGGAGCTGAATAATGGAGAATACAGGACGTTGATACGGAAGGATGGGTCGTTCGTGATGTGAGTGAAAGCTATCTGATCATCGGGATTGGACGATTATTGATGATTCTTATGGTTGCATAGACCCGACGTGACCGAGGGGACCTATGTCCTGCGCGTCCTGTGCAAGACCCACTTCTTTGATTCCGTATGTCCTGCCAACCCTCTCGTGCATATGCTCTTGCTCAGTTGACCTGATCTACCTCCTTCAGATATACCTCACAGTGACACCATCCAGCATCCACCTCAAACCATACCACCCCTCAATGTTACCAGTACCGCCAACAGAAACGACGCCGTCCCTCCCTTATCCGATTCAACTTGTCCCGGTCACCAAGATCCAGTACTATGAGCAGCCGCAAGGTCCCAACATTATGGGGCTCTTCAAGAATCCGATGGTCCTGATGCTCGGATTCACCGGATTGATGGCGTTTGCTATGCCCAAGATGCTCGTTCGTTCAGACTTTCCGCCGCCGCCCTTGCGTATGCTGATTTGCTGTTGCGTTTGTGCGATGCAGGCCAGCATGGATCTGGACCCCGAAGAGGCGAAAGAGATGGCGCAGATGCAGCAGCGTATCAAAGGGTTCCAAAACACGGACTGGTCTGAAAAGTACGTATAATGCTCTCAAATCTCGGCGTGCTCGTGGGCTGATCCGTTGCGGGCGGTGTGCAGACTCGCAGGCGCACTGGCGGGCAAGGCGGCCGGCATGGGAGATGGAGTAGAGACTGTCGATGCGCAGTCTGTCAAGGTGTCTGGCATGACAGGGTCCGGGAATGTGAACGCGAGGAGGAGGAAAGGTCGATGAGGCGTTTCTATGGTCAATGCGTTGTAGCGCTCAGCTCTGGTATGGAACGACTCATGGGTTTCGCAATCTGGATCGATCTGGCTCGGTTACTGAGCGTTCTTACAATCGGCGTCTGGCTGGCGTGGATGAGCTCGTGGATGCGAATATCGTCGGATCCGTCAAGATCGCTCGGTGACAGCCATTCTCTCGGTTATGTGGATTCAAAGTCGCCTACGATGTTGACCGGACTGAACGGAGTACACTTCCGGGAAATCCGGGTTGCTAATGAGAAGGTTATTACTCAGGAGGATGGATCTGGGCGGTGATTGTGGCCCTGTTTGGCACACGCCAGGATTTATACACGAATAGCAGTGGTTAAGGCTGCACAGCTGCTGCACCGGCCAATTCTGCAGCCAAGTAAAGTAACTGCTCGCGGCCTTCCACTTCAACCTGTACTGCCTGTTGCTCCCTTCACAGTATCCTGAGAAAGGTATCTACCAAGGTGGCGACCAGACTTCTTCGGATTCTTTCGTTTGTCAATAAAGGTTTAGGAACTCTAGCGAGCCTGGTGACTAGGGAACAGGGAAGAGGGACGGAATCACGATTCTACTGGAGAGTTGGCTTAGCGAGTTACTATAAAGCGGACATACATAACCAGGTCATAATTCAGCGTATCGTATCGTGCAGGGTGAGCTGCAAGATATCAGTCACAATATCAAGAAGTCAGATATATGGGAACGTTTCTTGAGGCTCTACCATCGAAGAAGCAAAATGGATCAAGCTCCAGCAATAGACTGGATCATAAGATCTGCTGAATATGGAAGGCCTCTCTCGAGAAAGAATTCCCGACATCCTCGCCTAAGGGATGCCTGAAGATGATGCATGGCATGGGTGGGAATTGAAACATCAGGCTAGGGCGGTGCACTTGGAAGACATAGTGTGAACGGTCTCGAAACGGAGAACACAAAGGCGTTGAATGAGAAGAGTCAGGGTGTCTGTCACCGTGTCCTCAGGTCATCGAGGGTTGGGAATGGCAGGTTGCTGGATGCATGCTGTAATGGCCGACCCCACACCTATCACCGCGCGCGGACTACAGGGCTCCGTGAAGTATGACACGCATGCATGGCACGGGCATGGAATCGGTGTAGAATATTGAGGACTTCGATATCCCGCATGTTTGACAGATTCATCTGCACAGGCCCTAGTCCCTCAGCAGCTTCCTAAACCCTGGGTCGCTCCGCGATAGCACCTTCGCCTGCGCACTCGGTCTATCTCCAATTCAGGAATTCAGCAATAATTGTTCAATCCACTACGTTGCGGACCGAAAGGATCCGTTCGTTCCGAAGCGTCTATTGGTTCCGCGGCACTAACCCTGGAGACCCCGCCGGATAAGCCAGAACGGAAGATCGCCTATTGAACAACCTCGACATTACCGCTTCAGGCACGGAGCCATCTGGGCAATTCCTCTCAGCTTTCCTCCCCTGGTCGGCTCCTTCCTGGCTGTTATGCTCTCCTCCAGTGATTGAGCGCTGATCGAGCCTTTGGCAGCCTGTAAATCCGGTGTGAGAGGTGTAGACCTCTCTTCTCCTAGCTAGCCAAGAGGCAGGACGAACCGCTGGGCAGAGCGGGAAATAGCATCAAGTGGAGTAATTATTCCCCCCTCTGGGTGAGTAGCCCCCATGAGACGGCTTCGTGCGAGGATGGCGAGGTATATAACCTAGAGAGCCCGTCACAGATTTGAGCCCTGGTCACTTTACTCATCGCGAAATCCATCCTTCAGACTTATTGCGATGCTCGCTCCATCGACGCCTGTCCTAGTGGCGCTGCTCAGCGCGCTGTCCGCAGCGGCGTGGAAAGAACAATGCGAAAGCTTCACTGCCAACATCCCCAATATCGTCATGAAGCCGTCCTACTATCCGGCGGGCGCACTGGTCAACCTGACGTCGCCCTCGAGCTCGGTGACCACTACCAAGATGCCCGCTTTCTGTCGTGAGTTAAAGAACAGTCTTCCGTGTCTTCATGTCACTCACTTCCTTGCAGGACTCGAGTTGACCATCACCACGAACGTCACGTCGGGAAACAAAGCCCTTACTGAAGTCTGGATGCCCGATGGGTGGAACTCGAGGCTCCTTGGTTTCGGTAATGGGGGTCTCAGTGGGGGCGGTAAGTCCTGCTTAGGAATGCCTGAAGCGGCTCGCACTCATTCGCCATCCGCACAGTCGTGTATTCTAGCCTGTCGTATGATGGTATCCAGCAAGGTTACTCCTCATTCAGCACCAACACTGGTACGTCTCATTATAGGATCTTCATGTATCTGCTAACGGCTTCTTCTCCCAAAGGTCATCAGAGCAACCCCGTCAACGGTACCTGGGCACTCAACGACGTGAACGCCCAAATGGACTTTGGCTACCGTGCCTTCCAATTGAGCTACCAAGCGGCCAAGGCGTTGACGGAGCAATACTACGGGAAGGCCATTTCGAAAAAGTACTACCTAGGCTGCAGTACGGCCGGTAGAATGGGTCTGGTCGAGGCGCAGCGGTATCCGGAAGACTTTGATGGCATCGTATGTATTTTGATGACTTCTTGGTCGTAATTACAACTAAGTGTTCGCCCGCACTGCAGGTCATCGGAAGTCCAGCCAATCCTGTGGCTCGTCTCTCGGCCTGGAACATCTATCAGGGTCGACAAGTCTTGCCGGTCAACGGCTCCCGATGGATTCCGGCCGCCACGTGGTCCGTCATTCACCAAGAAGTTTTGAAGCAGTGCGACGGGATTGATGGTGTGAGTACGGCATGCCAAGACTATGCTTGTCGTATCTGACATACGCTTGACAGGTCGTCGACCAGGTGATCAATGACCCTCGGCAATGCAAGTAAGTGGGTTGTTGAAAATTAAGACTTCTAAGCGCCGACACCGCTCTTCAGTTTCCGACCTGAAGCTATTGCTTGCGGCCCCTCGAGCAACACCTCAACTTGCCTGACCCTTGGCCAGATTGCTGCTGTTCGATCCCTGTACAGCGACTGGCAATCGGATAACGGCACTTTCTTGTTCTCGAGGTTTGAACCTGGAGGAGAATTGGCCTATGCCACTTCTTACGTCTCTGGTCCCAACATTGCTCTGGGCCCGGAATACTGGAAGAACATCATCTTCTCGTAAGATGGGTTTGCAAAATCGCTCTCCGCACCAGACGCTTACCTTCCCTTCGACAGGGACCCCAACTGGGATTACAACACCTTGACGGTCGACGATGTCTTCCGTGCTATCCAGTCCAATCCTGGTCAGATCGATGTATGTACGCGGAATGGGCCTGGATATTCGTGTTTAACCTTTGTGTGCAGAACCACTCTTACAACTACACTTCTTACTTTGCTCGTGGCGGCAAATTGCTGCACTACGCCGGTCTTGCTGACCAGATCATTTCCTCGGGCAATTCTGTAGGCACCCTCACAAGCCGGCGGGAAATTCACACTGATCGTTACTTGCGCCCAGTATGAGTTGTACAATTCCGTCAGCGCATTCACCAAGGCCAACACCAACCTCGATCCTTACGACTCTTACCGTTTCTTCCCTATTCCCGGTAGGTTGATCTTCGTGACTGAAGATTTCACACGCTGACTAGACTTTGCTCGCAACAAGGCATGTATCACTGTAACGGAGGCTTGGGAGCCAATGCCTTCGGTGGCGGCGGGCAGAGGAGTACAGGAACACCTCCGCTCGCTGTCGACCCGGCGCATGATGGTAAGCGAGACCCATAACCCAGCGAGTAATGACTGACCACATAGCACCTTTTCAGTTCTGGCTGCCATGGTGGATTGGGTTGAAAACGGCAATGCGCCGACACAGTTCGTCGCAGCCAAGTACACCAACAACAACGTGACCCAAGGCGTCCAGTTTACCCGAAAGCTTTGTCCCGTACGTGCTTGCTTGCATAGTCGCGGTGATCCGGTGGATGACTTACTACTATCCCGGCTTAGTACCCGCAAAAGGCAGTCTACCAGGGAGGCGACCAGAACTCATCCGATTCATTCCTCTGCGCTTGAGCAGTTGGACGACCGATGAAATCTCACATTCAATCAGGAAACAAGGTGAAAACAGGAAGAACAATTCAGAGGGAAATAAAAGGTTTCATAACTAAAGGTCATAATGGTTGATATATACTGAATAGCGTTACAAATGAGGCCAAAAGGATATCAATGAATGATTACTAGTAAGGCGATATCCTGCAATCCCCCTATTTGCCGCTAGCAGCGTCGATACGCCTATTACCTCTGATTGGCGATCCTGATCCCTGCGCACTGCTGCAAGAACCTCATGTGTCTATTCATCGATCCTGATTACTTTAAGCACCTCGTTCATTTGCCTTTGTATATCCAGATGCCCCTCGATGACATCAGACAGGTCGACGTCTTCTACGCCTTGTTGATTGACGGCACGGAGGCCCGCGACGTGTACGCCGTTCTGCAGCGTCACGGCTCGAGAGAGCACCTCGTGCAAGCTATGGGGACCTTGTCAGTCGTGGAGAGGGGGAAGATTGAGCAGGACCTACCGGACGATTCCAGCCAGGACGAGATCCTTCTCACACCACCCGTTCACGAGCCGTCTGGCCACTACATGCCGACACGACGCCCATTCCTCGGTCGATGGTGCTGAAGGCAACGAGATGAGGAATGCGGAATCGACAATCTGCGGGAGTGGAGTTTTGAGATCGGTGCGCGAGGAGAGGTAAAGGAGGGCGTGGAGAATCGTAAGAGCTCCGAGCGATGAACCGATCTGCTCAGGGTTAGTGGACGGCTTTCGTGCAGAAGGTAGACGCACAAGGATAACCGGCCGCTGGCCCTGCACGCGTTTCTCCAAAACTTCGCCAAGCAGGCGACCGGCCTTGATCGCCTTGTCCTGAGATTGAACCCATGTATTATCCAGTCCCAAGCTCGCCATGTTGTATACCGACCTGTAGCGACGCATCAGCCGTATACAGGGAATCCTACGCCCCGCTCACATCGGCAACGATACCGCCATGAAATACGCCGACAAAACCGTCCGCTTTATGACCTCCTTCTTGACGTACCCCTTCAACTTGCTCGTTACCCAGTTGTCAATCGCTTTGCCGGTCTGAAGCATGTGCTCTGTTTCGTAGTTGAGGACGAAAACGTCTCGGCCGTCTTGCAGTGGCGAGGAAGGGACGATGCGGTCGCGCCATGCGTCAATTGCTTCTGTGCGGGATTTGGTAAGGAGGCCGGGGACGACGATGGTCGCCTACGCGACGTGAGATCGATATTACCAAATCAGGAGGTGGGGAAACGTACGATAAGACTTGGCGCCGCCGGCTCGTCCACCTTTTCGCCCTCTGGCTTCTCGATACTCGCCCGCCGCGCAACAGACCCAACCTTGACATCCACAAATTCAAACTCCGCCACACCCCTCCACCGTTCCCTCACCCTCTTACTCGTCAGTCCACCTCCAGCGAGCCCGAATACACTCCCGATGACGACTGGTGCGGTGGCGCTCGTGAGTAGGCCAAAGGTCATGAATGATGGAACGAGCGCGGCAATTGCTGGTGCGGCGAGACCGCCGGTGAGACCGATTGCCACGCCTCCGACGACGGCTCCGACTCCTGTGGCGATCCATCGTCCGGTGGAACCGCCCCAGCCTTCCGCTTGTTTTTCCCGCGCGGCATCGACGTCGGCTGCGCGGACTTGCTGGAGGGTCGTGTAGAGGGAGGCGGCGAGGGATTTTTCGGTTGCAGGGAGGAAGGGTGTGGGTGGGATGTGTAGAGAGGTGAGGGTTGTATAGATGAATTGCCGAGCAGGAGGAGTGTACGAGAGCGTAGGCACGGTTTCGGCTTTGGGTACCTCGATTTTCTCCGTGTTGGTGGTCGCGGATTCGGGGACATTGACCGTTGCGACGTCTTCACCCTTGATCGGCGGCTGGAAGATCGACGCGATGACCAACAGCCTGACGATCTTTTCTTGCTCCTGTCTCTGTTCCGGTTCTTCCATATCGGTCCAGTGTCCCTCGGCGGCGGCGCTGACTTGCGCACGAGAAACAGACGCGGGAAGGGATGCCTCCTCTATCTGCAACATCCTTCGCACGGCGATCGCCCATTCTAAGCCCGCTGCAAGCCATGCGTCGGTATCGCGTTTCGGAAGGGCCAGGTAGAGCGGGTTGTCGGTTGTAGCGGCGATGGTGGCGAGTGCGACGAGAAGACGGAGCTGTGGAGGGAGAGCTGGCGGCGTGGGAAGGGAGGCGAGGGGGTCTTTTGCGCCCGAGTGGAATGCTGGCGGGTGGGCATGTGCCTTGATGGATGAAATGAGGGATGCCATGTTGACGGTCGGGTTCGTAACGGTATTCTAAGAGGAACGAACACCTTGAATAGACGAACCCTTTGTCGTTTTGGGCTGAATCACGCTCGGCTATGACGTATATCAATCTCGGGCAGCTATCTCGGTCCGAGGGTGCGCCCGAGGGGGATAGAGGGTGATTGAACGGCGTTGACGAGGGAAGAGTTGCATATTCTCCTATCAGTTCTACGATCTGGAACGAGAGCGGAGCTTGGTGTGTACGGTCCTCCCCACCCCACCAGGCTGACGCCAAGTTGCGTTCAGGTATCCACATCTCCTGGAGGCCACTTAGACGTCGTCCACCTCATCACTCCCTGCTTTGATTCAGTTCGAAGGATGTTCAACACCAGCTTCCATCACGTTTCAGGATGTTTCAGCACGATCTTCCATCAGCCATCCGGACCCAAAGGGAGGCAAGAGTTCTGTTGACATGTAACGGGCAGAGATGGTCAGATAGATAAGGCAGGTCTTCACCTCCTCTTGTCATCTCTTCCTCTTTCTGGACTCAACCATGTCGTCCCATTCTAGGGATCCACCAGTGCTTTCACCGTCACCACGTCATTTTGTCAGACGTATCGTCGATGACATTGACCAAGATGTCGAAGCGATGCTTGGATTACTCGACGAACGTATCAATCGCGCAGAAGAGGACGACACCTTAGACTTCCCGCCGCCAATTCTCGCGTCTGGTAGTCCGTTGAGGGGACGTAGCGCGGCGAGCTCGTCAAGTTCGAGCTATGCGACGCCGGCGAGTCGTCGTTCCCCGAGTTCGCTTTCGTCGGGAAGGTATTCACCGAGGAAGACTTCGCACCTCAAGCAAGGTTTTCGGTATGACGATCCACGGGAAACACCGTCAAGGAGCAGGAGTACACCACCGAGGGAAGAAGGATCGAGCGATATCGCGCGCGAGTGGCCGCCACCGAAGCTGGCGACGTCTCGCCCTCTCTCTATCCGTTCCGACAGCGCATCATCCGCCGGTATTGAAGAATCGACCACATCCTCCGAAGCCGGTCGACACTTACTCGCGACGCTCGACAACATGCAATCACGCTCAACGCCTACAACACCTCGTGCGCCTCTCGCAGCATTGACGCCCACACCTCGCCGAACGGCTTTTTCCCGCGCTTGGCTCGATCTTGAGGGTGCGGAGTTGGATGATTTGTTACCGGAACGGGTGACGGGGTCGGGGATGGTGAAGAAGCGGGAGATGACGCCTGTCGAAGAGCGGACGGAGGGCGGAAGTGGGAGTCCCATGAGGGAGCGGGAGGATGAGGCGCGGATGGTGTGGAGGCGTGGTGAGTGTTGTTGGACTCGTATCTTGAGGAATCTGTGATTGAAATTTGCGTAGGGAAAGCTTTACCGTCGACGCCCTCGACTTCGTCTTTATCAAGTCCTAGCAAGGCGACAGCAAAGAGCGCGACGGATCTGATCAAGTTTTTCGAACACGCCGCACAGGAGACAACACCGAAGGCTACTCATACCCGAGGCACAAGCGAGCATACCCCTCGGGGCTCCGCCAAAGGACACCTCAGGACGGCATCCGTTCCAGATGATCGGTTCTTTCTCGCGCCGCCGGTTGAAACGCCAATCAATGATGTCGTCCCCTCGGACATTGATACGCTCATTCATCCGCATGATTCGGCATCTGCGGTTGCCGTCAACCTACAAGCTGCGACGATACCGACGCCAGTTCCCATTCCTGTTCCCGAGCCAACCGTTCCGAAGAAAGTGACGACATCGCCGCTTCGAAATGTGCGGAATGTGGTCGCAGCATGGCGAGGGAGCCTTCCGACGCCGCAGCTGGTGTCGACGTTCGATACGCCTGCTTTGAGGGGAGATGATCAGGAGGCGAAGAAACGAGGGAAGGGAAGTGTTTTCGAGGAGGCGTTCTTCACGATTCGGAGAATGAGTACTCGTAGGAGGAAGAAGGGTGAGGCTGCGGAGGGTTCTGGTAGCGTGGAACAGCAGGAAAGGGCTATGAAGGACAAACCATTGCCGCCTGTCGTGGAGGGGCCGTCGCTGCTACGCGACATTCAGTGGAGAGAAGGTATCAAGGGGGAAGTCCTCTCGACTATCACAGAGATGACATCCGAGGTAAGCCGAAATCAATCTCTGCAGTGCACATAACTGATCCCTTCTGCAGCCTATACGAGTCGGCGAAATATGGTATCTCAACGTACACGATCCCTCCGGGCCGTACCGATGGATTAAATGCGATGCTCAGCTCTTCGCGGATCGGTTGGTGCTTACGTGGATCCCGGAGAATGTTGCCCCAGGGTGTAGGGGTATCGTCACGCTCGACCTTGTTCACTGTCTCGGTGAGTTCCTTTATCTCTACAGCTGGCAAAAGCTGAAGATCGTACGATGTCGCAGAGGTCCGCTCAATCCCGTCGCCCAATCATCCGAGTGCTGTCACGGACGTTGGCTCAATCGCCGCCAAAGCGGTCCCGAGCTTGAGCGACGACTTGTATCCTTTCCAGCTTGTTTATGATGACGGGCTTGAACGACTTGGGGCCGAGTCGGCGAGAGATCGGGTACGATGGGTTTCTGCGATCTGGTGAGCAGATATACATTGAATGAACGGTTTGAGCTGACTACGGGCGCAGGGATATTTTGGAGAATTCGCCGAATGAAGAGGGACGTGACGCTGATGCTGCAGTCTCTTCCGAAAACGGGTCTCGATCTACCATACTACATCAGTCACCTGGACTGACAGGACTGACAGGACCACAGGAACAAATTAATCGTTCGGTTTTGCACGAACACCGATTCTCCCGGACTTCCGACGACATCCACCTCGGGGACTCTCAAACAGGCGTGCTGCCGCTCAAGCGCAACAGCAGCAAACATCTCGGTCGCGGCAACGGTTCTCTGCTTCGCCGAATCGCATCCGAGGCTGATCTGGATCTAGATGCTCTCGCGGCGCCAACGGATCTCTCCAAATATGCGATGCTGCCTTCTTCAGAATCATCAAGTGCCCTGTACGGTTCGCGGGTAAATGTCGCTTCGAGGCCAAGAATGAGCCCGATGAGTCGACTTCAAACATCGTCTGTGGCAGGATCAAGCAGTCGCTATCAGAGTATCGTGGAGAAGCCGGCTCAAGAGAAGAGATTTTCGTCTGAAACGACAGCCTCGCCTCAGGAATCCAGTCATCGCAACGCCTTCCACAACGTCACGCCTCACTCCATTCCTAGCTCATTCTCGACTGAATCATCGGAACGACTTCCTTCGTATTCTTCAGCTATCACGGTACTTCCCGTGCGAGAACTGGAACATATTACGGGGTCGTCTGCTGCGTTTGTATCTCGATCTCTGTCGACCATTACGTCGGAAGGAGGTCATTCTTTCGTTACGCCAATGACTCCTCCGAGACTGCCGCATCGCCGGGATTTGGCGACTGACTCCACCGGACTCCATACAGCTCCTAGTGCTGCGACTACACCCGCCGCGTCAAGCAGAGTCTCTTCGAGCTACAACACGGCAAAGAGTACCATCACTGCCAAGAGAAGTGCTTTCCTCGCCAGTCCCGTCGGTCCACGAGGCAAAGTCGTCACGCCTTTTGCCGCCACCGATTTCTTTACCGCTTCCGAAGGATCCGGGTCATACTTTACAGCTCAAAGCGATGCCCGCGACCCATTCCGATCCATCACTCCGTCATCCACCTCTCATGCAGCTTATTCCCTGGATCATACTGCTTCAGAGGTGTCAGTCATCAAAACTGTGGCGTCACCGGAAAAACCGACCACTCGAATTCCTGTGCCTAGTATCCCGTCATCATCCAGCTCATCCACCACAACTCGCACGTCTTCCAGCTCAACTTCCACAACTAGACCCGGCACACGGAGCACGACTATAGCGTCATCTGGCCCATCTCTACCGCGGCGTATCTTGGAGGCTGTCAATGGGAATGAAAGGGCTAGAGTGGGCGACACAACAGCCATTGTGTCACAGCTCAATCGCATCGAAACGGCCGTGGCAGATATTGGAAGTTTCCTTTCGGTTTCTCCCGCGTCGGTTCAAGATGCACAAAGTGCCGCCACTTTCAGACGCTCTCAGAACGCGCCGAGTCCAGGATCGCCCTCGAGCCCCTCGTCGAGTTCAAGTTCATCCTCTGATACGGCAACCCTACCTGGAACACCTACAGAGGATGACCGTCTGTTCCGAGGCCTGGCTTCGATCAAGGAGCAGAACCGAGCGCTTATGGAGCAGCAGCTCAAGGTCCAGAACCTGTTGGAGTCGGGTGGAGAGCACACAAATGCCCCGACGCTCGGCAGAATAGAAGACTTACTTCTTCGGTTGCTGGAACGCTCAGCAGATTCCGAAATTTTGATGGAGCTCGGATTCGACGATGAGCAGATCCGACACGGCAACAAAAGCGGTTATGCAGCCTCAACACGTAGCAAGCGTACATTTGCTTCTGCCCATGAACAGAGCATGTACTCTGACGAGCAGGGCGCTCGAGCACCGGCGCCAGCCCCGTCCATCGACACGCAATACGATCGCGAACGACGAGCGAGAATGAGGGAAGTTCCGGAATCGCTCCTGGAAATGAGTTCACATCTGACCGATGAACTCGACGAGGATTGGGAGCTGCAAAACTTGCCCCCTGGCTCCCCTGACGTGGATTTACAGTCGCGCCCTCGAGCCATGCCGCCGATTGGGATGCTGACACGAAGGAATGTGCAGCCCGAGAGCAGTCATTCTCTGTCAGAGGCTGAAACGCTACCAATCGTGGAGCCTCCTGCTCGAGATCAATTTGTCAGCGGGGAGGGGACACCGCGTCCAGTTCATCGGCCGATCATGGTTTCTCAACCCCCAAGCACGGATCTAGAGTCGGAGACCACGACATCCACTACACCACCGGCACGCCGGAGACCATTCCGTCCCGGACCTACGCCTCGGCCCGTGGAGATTCCTAGTCCGGTACGCCCTGAGGAATATCCTTCCGTCATGCCCCCACCATCGTTTCGTCCTGGCATGCCTTATCCTCGACCTTCAAGACTTGCAAGCGGTCGCGAACCCATGACGACAACTTAGTAAGTGAGTCTGCCCTGCTCTACCGCGCTCCGCTCATTCCCCTTTTTTAGCTTCAGAAGAGGCTTCCCTCCCCCCGTACATGTGGGTCCCATGGCAGGCCCTCACTTAGGCCCTTACATGAGCGGCGTAGGTCCTGGTGTACCTGGTTTCGGAGGGCCTTTTGGCCCTAATGTGTACCCACGTCCGGGATATATGCCACCGGGAGCGGCCGGAGGAAACTACGGCATACCACGTCGACCATTCTTCCCGCCCCGGCCCCCTCGAGTAGGGTCTCCAGGTGTCTCCTCTACTCGTGGATATACGAACAGCTACTACAGTCACTCCGATCCTGGAAGCCACCAGGCTGAAGATCTGCAGGAAGCCGTGAACCATCTTGATCAAATACAGCACGAGGCGATTGACAAGGCGGAAGCCTTGGCCGAGGCGCAAGGTCTGCAAACCAATGAAATTGGTCGATACCTGCATGAGTTCGGCTCTGTAATGGACAACAACCGAGCTGAGCAAATGAAAGAGCTTATGACGCTTCACGAGGACATCGGTCGTATTCGAGATCAGTTGAACCACCCTCCACCTCCTCTTCCTGCCAAGTCGCCACCGAGACTCGCCGTTCCGTCAAGTCCAGCCGTGCAAGTCACCGTCAATAATGATAAGCAATCTCAACAGATGCCAGCTGCCGTTATGAATATAACCGAGCAATCCGAGCATGGGGAAAGCCCGGTCCTAGCCCCTATACCCACACCTACCAACAAGGACTTGCAGCAGGATGCCCTCCTTCGGGACTTGCAGAACAAGGTCGCCGATTTTGCTCGAAAGCTCGCCGATTACGAAAGGTTTCATCAACAACCTCTGGAAAAGATCGTCATCAAAGAAACAGAGTATGATCCGCAACAGCAGCAAGCGGCCAAGCCGCTGCCGCCACAGCCCTCTGTCATTCTTGGACCACCCGTTGCCGCTCCTGTAGCCCCGCTGTCTCAATACGCTCCTTCAGCCGCGCCCTCGGTCGTCGGTGCACCGCATGTTCACTTCGGACCTGAGCATGTGAAGGAAACGACAACGGAAGTAAGTACATTGAGCTACTCACAGTAACCTTGCTCTTAACGCGTCTCTTAACAGGTTATCCGTGGTCCGGCTGGACAAGATATTGCGCGGGAGATAATCCGAGAGTATGACCGTACACCTTCCGAGGTAGCGGCCGGTCTCCCTCCAAGCCACGAAACAGTCGTGGAAACAAAGACTGTCCAAAAGCCTGCGAGTATAATGCAAGATCCGGGTGAGTGAGGCGGAGCTGCTCTCTCTAATGCTCACCAACCTTTCATCTTCCTTCACAGCTGGCACGAATGCCCCGGTTACAACGATCGTAGAGGACGGCGTCATCCGCCCACAAAGCCAATATCCGATTTCACATGCCCCTCCTACTACAGCCCCTCCCTCCGCCGTTCATGTCGATGCAGATCCTCCCCGACCTCCTGCGACGACCCTGCGAGACGCGCGGCGCCAATCGATTCCTCCCACCGTTCTTGGGCTGTCAGATGCGCTTAATCGCCCAGCTGTGGTGGTCGAAGATCATCCGGACGGACTTTTGATCAAAACCGCGCCTTCGCAGTGAGTGCATACTCTGCTATATTTATGTTGAGGACCTGATACCACGCTCGACAGGCAAAGACGTACGTCAATCGATCGAGAACATCCCGTCCAGCTGTCCAACATACCTACTCAATCGCAACCGCCAGTATTACAGGAAATTCCGGCTGTGACTACGGCTGGCCCTGGCTCCGTGTATCCGGATCCAACATCACTTCAAACAGAACCAGCTTTCAACATCCCACCCGCAGTTCCATCTGCAACAGCGCCTGCCATTCACGGAGATCCAGCCGATCAAAGTCTTCTTTCAGATGACGCCAAGACTGTCTTCCCCGCCAAAGAAGGCAAAAACAAACTCAAGAAGGTACCGAATCGGGTGATCAATAACGTTCCGACCACGACGCACGCAAATGTCTCGCCTGGTCTCCAACCGGACTTGGTGAGTATACCTCCAGTCTGTACAGCACCCTTGCACGATCAGGCTGATCTACGGAGCAATCAGGACCAGCCCCCCACCGGACAGCACACCCTCCAAGAACAACCTGACGTGAAGCGACCCTCAACTGCGTCGGCCGATCAGACTGGACGAAAGAACAGACTTGTCAGAGAGCGACCCATCGCGACACACATTCCCACCGTCCTTTCAACTCCGCCGCTTTTGGGTCCCCATAATTTGGCTCCAGAAGATGGTCAGACGCTGGCAAACGTTCCTGTTGAGCACGCCGATCAATCTCACCACGACGGACATTCAGCTGCAGGAACAGCGACCCATACTGATCAAGCCGGTGCTCGACCGAATGTATTGAAGAAAAAGCCATCTCGAGCCGGCCCGTCTTCAAAGCAAGGCAATTCGACCCAAGCACCAGGTGCCCACTTCGAAGGAGCCGATGACCGTGCGTCCCAGGTCAATGTGCACATATCCAATGACAACGCCTCCGATGGCAAGGCTGGACATGGCGCCAACTCTCATGGTGAAGATCGTGCTTATCCGCCGCCCATTCGATTCGGACAACCGTCCGTGCCTCACAGCGACCCATCCAGACCTGCAATACTGCACCTCCCGGAACAAGACGGGAAGGGTGGACAAGAAGGGGACACCACTTCCAGGAAGTCCAGGGACAAACAATCCAAGAGCCCAGAGGAGGCTATGAGTGACAGCGAAAGACTTGCGGGTGAGTGTAAACGAACATCAATTTCGGTAGCGACTGACCTCGCCACATTTCAGCTCAATCAAAGGCGAAAGCGGAGAAAGCGGGTAAGTGTTATGCAATAACAATCTTTGTGTGGCTCTCATAGCACTCGGCAGAACTCGAGCGGATCGAGAGGGAAAACATTCAGCGCCGACGGGAAGAAAAGGAAAAACTGGCTTCGAGCCGACACCAAGCACATCTCGACGCGATGGCCGATTTGAGGAAGGCCATTTCCGATCATCAAAGCCGAGACGACAAATGGAAGGCGACTTACGCTGACTCCGCACGAGACAAGGAGAAGCGCCGAACTGAAAAGGCTTCTAGAGAAAAAGAGTGGCAAAGTGCGTTCGACAAGTTACTATCCCAAGTCGAGGTGGACAAGAAATGGCGCGAGACTGAAGGTAAAAAGCTTGGTGCCGACGCTGTCATCGACTTCTTGAAGAAAAGCAACGAGGATCAGACCGCTTTCCTTCGGTCTCTAGCGGCCGACATCATGGCTCAGAATTCCGATCAGCACAAGACGACCAAGGAAGCTACTAAAGCTATGGCAAGGGAGCAGGTTGCCTTCAATGTGGCGGGGTACCTGGATGACTTCAGCAAAGCCTTGTCGGTAAGTCAGCTTTGAGGCGATTGAAACATACACTCATGATCATTGTCGTTCAGGGTGAAGTTCGAGCTTTACTTAAAGAAGTAGGAGATCTGCGAGAAACAAGGAGGGCACTGTATTAGTAAGTCTCTGTGGACGAGGAGACGTCGTCAAGTTGACCCTGAAATGACGCATAGCGAATTGGCGGAACTCCTCCTCTTGAAAGGTCGGCAAAGCGCTGGAGACCTGATGGCGATCATGGTGAATGCTGGTTTTACTGTTATGGTGTTGGGCTGCTAGAAGCTCACTGACATCTTATCTGGCTTTCAGCCATGGCCCGGTCCTGGCAACGCTGCAGGTCCTGCTCGTCCGGCGCCACCTCCCGGCGGAGCTCCCAAAGCGGCTGCTCCCAAGCGGGAAGCCACCAAACCTTCTGCACCGCCTGCTGCGCCGCCCGCTTGGCAGTCTTTCAACATCCCTGCGACGATGAACCTAGGTACTCATCAAGGCATAGGCTACGAGAAACCTCCAACTGACGTGCTTCCTTATAGGGGGACCTGCGATCGGATCCACTAATGTGCCAACATCTCGTCCTACCCCTCCTGCTGGCGGAGTAAGTTCGAGTCCTGCTGTTCCGACCCGAGCACTGATTGCTCGCATGAAGAGCCGACCTTTGCCTGTGCCTGGCAATGCGGAGGGTAAATGACCGAGATAGGATCACTTGCCAATTCGGAACAATTGCCTCTATTTTACGGAGTGAATATACCTTAATCGCTGGCCATCGTAATGCAGGAAGGCTAGAACATGCCCCATGCATGATTATGTTGACCGAACGAACTAAACCTCATCTCTTGTCTACAAGTCTTACATAGTGTCCCGCTGGGACGGTGCTATCTCTTGTGAGCGATCAGCCTGAAGCGCAAGCTCATGTAGCCACAGCTCGACTTCCTTCTTGATAACCTTACGACGATCCTTCACTGTGGCTGCAAGGGTATCGAACTGAGATATCATGTTCTCCTTCGCTCGAGAATCAACTTCCCTCGCTTCTTCCATACCGAGAGCTGCTCGCGGTTGCCGTAAAACGGTCTCACCGAGTTCGGGTCGGAAAGAGTTGGCGACGGACTTGCCAATTCCCTTGACGGGATGCGAAATTAGACCAAACATTCCCGCAGCAGGTTGGACTGCCAAGTTGACTGATGCGCGGGCCAGACCTTTCGCAAATCCAGCACCGCCCTGAAGACGAAAACCGCTTGTGAGACTTGTGGCATATTCGGTGTTGAGGGAGACATACCCATTTCTTTGCTCCCTCCCAAGGATCAAGAACCAGCCCAGATAATCCGTCATAGAATCCATAAGCAAGTCCTCTTCCACCCGCTACAAATCCACTGCCCGCGCCCGTGACTTTGGTTCGCGGCCGCCTTTCCTTGGTGCCATACATTGAGGGAAGTGTCTCGAGACCTGCAAATTGACGCTGAGCTGAAGCTCGCGAATGCGTCACTGACACCTCACCTTCTGTCAATCCCGTCAAAAACGTTACAATAGCTTTGGGTGGAGCTGTTGCCATCATCAGTAGGCCCTTGTCTGGCCTCAGGGAGAAAATGCGGAAGAAACCCTCTCCGCTGCGATTGTTCCGAAGGGTAAGAACAGGTTTCCGCCTCAGCTGTCGGACCGCACTCACAATTCCGTCACCGCGGACAGCACGGCTACAGCACCTCCCGAGACAGGATCGGTAGTCGGCACGTCAGTCGCATACTCTCGAGGACCTAGTGGACAACGGAAAGTACGTGAGAAAGGTCAAGAAATGCCGGAACCCGGATGCGCAGAAATACTTACGCCAGGGTTCCAAAGATTCCTTCTTGATCTTTCCTGCTTGTATCAGTACTTCGGCAGCCACCGTACTCAGACGAAGCGCGTATTTCTGCGACCACCAGCGGGCAGCCCGACTTGAATCGATGTCACACCTGATCACCTACAAGTGAGCATAAGCTGGCTCTCGAGGCTAGCTTCACTCACCTCATGTGCAATAGCGGCAGATGGGCATGAAACGCTTCGGCAAAATTTGCTGCACCGTCCTGACAAGAAGCAATCAGCCTGTGAAGTTGAAATGAGTCTTCAAAGAGATTGACGTACTGCATTCCTGATGGCTGCCCCTACTTCTAAAGCCGCAGCTTTGGCCTGATCAGATAGCGCGTAAGTGATGGCGGAGGCCAACTTGCCCGCGGTGAGCGTCTTGAACGGAAGTCTGCGAAGAAAATATTTAGTGTGAGGGCGACGATTCAGAAGCGATGGAGCTTACGGTTCGGGACCTGCACCACAATTGGCTATCATCGCTCCCCTAATGGTCAAGACTTCAGCTATGTCTCATGGGTGATTTTTCCAGTACCTACCAGAAAGGTTGATCGCCAAAAAAGGGAACTGCAATGGGCGCTGGATGGACGGCTGTTTGAAGGCTTGCAAAAGGGAGCATAACGCACCAACGACAACAGGCAAGTCATTCTTCAATGCGATGGCGGTCGTTCCAGCTCCTCCATGAATGCAGACAGCCGCCACACGCCTCTCGGCGAACAGCCAGTCGTGAGGAATATCGCCTTACAGAGCAAGAAACCAACCAAATTCAGATCCGGACAGCGATAGATATGAAACATCAGCATACCGAGTAGAAAGACGTTGTCTGGCATCTCCACGTTGCCCATCTTGCTCCAACCTGCCGACAGCAACGCTCGAACCCCACTTTGCTTGATCGCCTCGAAAAGAAGGCCTTCATACCGAGATCAGTCATCGTCACTCAGACTCGTGTAAGAGACTCACGCGTGAAGGCATCGGGATCGTCCACGACAATCGATCCAAAACCAACGTAGATCGGAGTCGGCCCAGCTTGCAGGAACCTCACCAGGTCCGATTCCGGCTTATAGTCTGGACTCGAAAGGAACAGGAAACCGGTGATATCGATGTTCTGCATCCAATCTTTCGGCTTGGGGATCAGCCCGGAGCTCCAGCAGTATATGTATGGGAGCTTGAGACGATCGAGTACGGATGCGCCGGATATCATCGAGATCTTGTCCAGGCCGAGTCGCTTTTTCCTGAATCGGTTGATGGTAGAACCCAGTCTGGAACCAGGTGGAAAGTTCAGCATTTCTTCTGAGCCTTTACATGAGCGAGCAGGACATAATGCTCACCCCTGCCACGTCAGACTGGCCGCCATTGCGAATGTGAGGTAATTTGTGAGGCGTGATGGCGTATTACTCTGCTCAATTGCGACGAGAGGATGCGAAAACTCCGTGGTTGGCGACCAAGGCATAGCTGAAGCGCAAATCCTTATCAATTCAGCAAGGGTTTCGGGTCCTGAACCACTCACTGAATGACATGACCAAGGGAAGTCCTAGCGCTTCGGCAGTGTGAATATGGGCAAACGCAGGCGGATTACTGATGATGGCGTCGGCGGCGAAGGCTCGTCCGTTTTGCGGACACGGTTGGAATGTGGAGCGATAGAACTTTTGTAGCATCTATGCCGACCTGCGGCTCAGCAATGCTGCGTGTTTCAGCGACTGGGGGGACTCACCTCCTTGATCATAGCCTTCTTGCGACCGATGTCTCCATTGGTTAGCGACTCTATTCCTGGAATGAGACCGGGATCTGGGTGAGGCGGAACATATCAGTATTTAGAACTGTACAAACGTGAAGACTCCTCTCAACGCACTTTTGACCATATACGCCATCAACTCCTTGGGGTCTCCGCCAATCCCGAAAAACTCAAGGTTATCCCTAAGTGGCCTTCCTTGACTTCTCATCCGCCTATCCAGATGCGATGCTTGCTCCAAAACAAAGCTTTCGAAGACATCATGAGTTGCAATCCGAACACGATGCCCATAGGTCTGGATAAGCTCTAATGCTGCAGCCAAGTAGGGTTGAACGTCTCCTCGGGATCCGACGATCATGATGACGATGTTCAATGCTGGGACTCGTAACGGCCTTGAAGGATCAACTCCGTATTCCCGTACAGGCAGAGCGTAGTCGGGAGGAAGATCGGGTAGCTTCTTCTTGGCGTTGCTGCACAGGTATTGTTAGAAAAGTTTCTGGGTTTGTATATAGATTACTTGCAAGCTAACGCCAATCGTCCCGTCTCTTCTCAGTTCCGCTTTAGTGCTCAATCCAGGTCCTTTGGTTTCCATAGAACTTGGATCTGCAAGGTAGAGCGATATCCACTCAGTCTTCTCTTCTCTCGCTATCACATTCGGACATTCACGAACCTCGAGGTTCCTCTTCTCCGCCAGCTTCAGATTCCGAATCCCAGGGAGACCTCGCATTGTCGTCGACTTCTCGATAGGGCGGCAGCTGTTCTTGCGGTTTCTTACTCTTGGCTGACATGTCGAGACTTGCCGTGATGGTTAGAGATTCCGATGAGTCGATTGGAAGGTGGACGATTCAATGGTGTCGGTTTGGTAACGAGCTCTTCGGTCCGACCTTCTTATCCTCGTTCAGTTCAGTGAACCTGGCAGTTGTATCAAGGACGCTGGCCAAGGATAGCGAGGCAGTGCATTGGCAGTGCTGTGAGACAGTGGTGTCAAGTCGAGGCTTGACATTGCCGGTGATGAGCTTGGTGATACTCGAGGAAGGCTCCGTGTAGCTTTCGCCGTCCTGATTTGAATGACCTCTTGAATTCCCGGCGGTGACCTGCGGAGGTGACAAACAAGGTTCGACTTTGCATCCGCGTAACCCTCAACCGAATTCGGTCCGAAGGAGATCAACACATTGCCAACACTCGCTTGCCTTTACGAAACGCAGCGCATGGCATCTGACCTCTGGTGGTAGCGGTTCTTACTAAACCATATTGAGCTCCCATCATTCCATGATCATGCCATATCTCCATTTTTGCAACATCGTAAGATCAGATTCATCAAGCAAGCTATCAGCCACTTCAGCAACGCCGGCCGGCTATGCAGTGTATTTCCATGGCATGGGTACTTGTCCGGTTGCCTCGCTCAGCATACAGCATTGATGATGCAGGGCCTTTCGGGATTTGAAACGTACTCTTCCATTTCTCATCGAAGGCTGGGTTAGAGGTCAGGAAGACATATCCAGCGTCTGGGAAGTAGCGCGCATATTCTACGACGCTTTCAGCGCAGAGAGATAGACCCTAGATCAAGGCTCATTCTCTTGTCCTCCAGGTGAGCTTCAGATCGAAAGCCCAGCTAGAGCGCACCTTGGAGATAGTATGCTCAGACAGAAGAAGTCGCCCATGGCCGTCAAGGCGACTTTCGGAATAATAAGGGGCACATGCAGAGGCACTCTCCCGTAGAAGGACTAGTGCAAGGTTCAAGGCTATCGCCCTGCCGATCTTGAGCGGTCTGCCGGATCGCTGAAGGCAACGGAAACCTTGCGAAGATCAATCTCAGTCTTCTTCAATTTCTGAAAAGGGGAAAGAACCCCTCCTTCTTGTCGTCGCGCATATTCCCGAAAGCGTGCGATGTGTGAAGTCTGAAAAGTCACTGGGGACCAGGTGAACGCTGTGCGTCAACAAACATTCTGACGAGATCTAAATGGATGTGGAGGCCTGGTTGGGATCGCATGAGCTGTGTGCAGATGTACGCGGAGCATGTTCTCGTGTAGCGGCACCTAGTCAAGCGGAAGCGCTATGACGTGGACAGAAGATCGAGCTTCGCTTAGCGAAGATGATGAAGAAGATGATGAGAAACCGCGAAGCCTTCAAACGCAGAAATCGAAAGGTAGGAGAAAGAGGCAGGACAGGAATCGCTCAGCAGTGATAACGCGCGGATCACAGCCTTTGTGGTTTATGTACTTTTTTAAAGGCGGTCTCACCGAGTACCGCTGCCGGTACAGAAACTTTCAAACATGTGAATAGCTTCGAGAGCTTCCAACGGCTCACATGCTATGTAAAAGAGTGAAGATGTGTAAATTCCCCCTATGCGGCACAGCCCATTCAGAAAACCCCGATCTTGACCCCGGCAGCCAACAACTTCTGTCGAACGGCCTTGTCCCCAAACAGCGTCTTCCAGAAGTCCTGCCTGATTTCGGGAATGGAAAGCAACGATCGGTTCTCTACATGTCTGACATCAGCTCCTCTCTGATCGAATGTCTATCGGTGACCTACTGGAATCACGATACGTCAAGTCCAACAAGATCATCGTCTGCTGACGAATATGCAGCGCATCGGAATCGGCGAGAATCTTGCCAATTCGGTTGGGCGTGCCGGCCGCGATGCTGATCTTGGTCTTTTGCAAGTGCTCGATCTGTTCGGAGACTTTGAAGTGTTTTGCAAAGAGCTGTCGAAGGGGGAGGGGTGAGTGAGAATAGGTGGGTGGGATGAAAAGGGTGGACGTACCTTTGCAAACTCGCCCGGCGGCTTGGGCTCCATCTTCTTGAGACTACGGACGACGTCGGCGCAGCGGATACCGGAGAGGGAGAGGATGATGATGGAGGGTGTTCCTTCCTTTTTGATGTGCTTCGGTAGCGGCGGGAGTTCTGGAGAGGGGATGAGCGAGGTGGTGTACATTGAGCCTAGGCAGGTGCTTACGCTTCTGGATAAAGGCGGGAAGGGTTGTGAGGTCACGCGGGTCTTTCCATTGCGATGTTGACATGATGAACCCAGCTATGAGAACCAACTCTTCAGTGGACGGCCCCGGTTGAAAGCAAGGGAAGCGACTCACATGGTATCCTCAAATCCGCCAACTCCATATCCGATGCTTTCGGGAACGCCTCCTTGAGGTTTCCAGACAGCCACTCATCCAACTGCGAGACAGTCATCTCGGCAGGCTGCGTCGCCTCAGCTTCCCGGATTTTGCGCTGAAAGACGGAAGATGGGTCAGACAAGATGATTAAGCAAACGGCAAGTAATTGTGGCCGCATGATAGGGTATCCTTACCTACTTTCTCACTCCTCTCCTTTGCCTTGACCTTTCGCTTCTTCTTCTTCTCCGCATCCGTCAGCGGCGCGCCATCGCTCCGGGACTGATCCGGCGTCTCCCCCGCCGTAGCCTTCCGCTTCTGGCCGACCTGCGCACCGACATCTTCCTCCCGCTCCTCATCAGGCGATCCATCATCCGCCCGGACGTCATCTTCATCCTCGCTGAAGAACCCATTGGGATCGGCATCGGCGTCCCCGTCGTGCGTGGTCGACTGGATGTATTCCGGTGCGACGTCGAGTCCGTCGTCGAGGTCGTCTCCGCCTGTGAATGGCTGTACTGCTGCTTGCGACATTGCTCGTATGTGTAGGATACGGTAGGACGATGCACACGAGCACGCTGTCACCGAGAATGATGACTGTCCGAAGATTGAAGAAATCTCAAGCAAGGAAGCCCCTGTCGGAAGCGAATCACGTCCGATCGCAACGTCGGCACGTGATGCCGGGCGCGTGGTCCGTCCAGTTTCAAGTGTCCAGCCAAAGTAGTTTCGTGCGGAGTGGTTGCCCTCGACAGTGTCATCGCAATGCTGTTCAGACGGGTGGCTCAGCCGTGCGGGACGCTCAAGAGACGCAGACTCCATACGTCGGCCCGTCCCTGCCAGAATGTGCTAAACGAGCTGCAGGGCCGCGGTTTCGTAGCAGCCGTGACGAGGTCAGTGCGTATTCGAGGAGTAGTTGTACACGGCTCATAGGTACTCTATATGCCATCTGCAGTCCTACGCTATCCAAACTTCTCGAAAAGCCCACATGCATATACTCGGGCGTCGACCCGTCTGCGAAATCGCTACATGTCGGAAATCTATTACCGCTTCTTACCTTGCTACACATGAAAGAAGCCGGCCACCATGTACTCGCGCTCGTGAGTGTACTCTCGGTATCGTATAAGCGTTATTGAGGTTTTTTCCTAGATAGGCGGCGCGACAGGATCAATAGGTGACCCGTCTGGACGATCAACCGAACGGAACGCACTCGACAAGGCCGTCGTCGAAGCCAACGTACAAAGCATTACAAACCAAGTCGAACGATTCTTCAGCCTCGGGAACGCCTATGTCCGGTCTCGTCGCGCGGAAAGGTCATCCTCACAGATAGGAGAGATGACGGACGGCTCGGCGGGCAAGCTCGATGTCGTGAATAACCATGAATGGACCGTTGGGGTGTCGCTGCTCGATTTTCTGCGCGACGTCGGCAAGTTTGCCAAAGTGAACACCATGCTTTCACGCGAAAGGTACGTCTCTCGTATTTCCCTCCTTTGCGTGGCACTCACTCCTCTCGCGGATAGCGTCAAGAACAGGCTTACAGCCGAACAGGGTATCTCCTTTACGGAATTCACCTATCAATTACTCCAGGCGTTTGATTTCCGGTACTTGTATGGGCGGTACCGGTGCCGTGTCCAAGTCGGCGGGTCGGATCAGTGGGGGAATATTGTCTCGGGGATTGATTTAATTCGACGTACGGGGACGGCGGAGACGGAGGATGCAGGAAAGGACGACTTGGAGCCGGCGTATGGGTTGACGATCCCGTTGTTGACGACTAGTACTGGTGAAAAGTTTGGGAAGAGTGCCGGGAATGCGGTGTGGCTTGATCAGGAGATGACGAGCGTGTTTGATTTTTATCAGGTGAGCATCAGGGCCCCTAGTCTACGCGTGGCCATATGGGCTTATTGTCAGTAGTACTTTTTGCGCACGCCCGATGCAGACGTCGACAAGTTGTTGCGGCTCTTTACGTTCCTGCCGATAAAGGAGATTGAAGCCGTTTCGGAGGACCACAAGGTGAGTTCACGCTGTTTGCCATAATGGACAACACTGACGTCCTTGCAGGCCAAGCCGCATCTCCGCACGGCGCAGAAACTACTGGCGAACGAGATTACACAGCTAGTACACGGCGGTAAGTCGGGCATCTTCCGGCTTGTGCGCGGCGCCTAAAGAGTCTACCAGAACAAGGCCTTCAGAAAGCACAAACAGCAACGGCCATATTGTACGGGACTTCTTTCAGTGACCTCGAGGCCGAAACGGTGTACCAGGCATTACAAGGGGACGAACGCCTCGTGGTCGTCGAGAGACAGACGGTGATTAGCACGCCATTCGCAAGGCTGGCAGCGACCCATGGTCTTGCAAAGTCAAACTGTATGTGCAGCTTCTACCCTACTGGCGATAGCAATTGCTAATAAACCGCTAAGCCGAGGCATCGCGCTCCATCAAGGGCGGTGGATTCTACGTGAATAACCAAAAGTTGACTGATACGACGAGAACATTGCAGGAGGGTGACCTGCTGGACGGGAAACTGGTCGTGCTGGCCATCGGCAAGGGTGAACGCAAGATCTTATACCTAACATGACGACTATAACATCAATGAACAGTTCCACCGTAGTGCCATACACCACGAACCCGCTACGCATCCGCATTCCTCCATTGGGGACGAACGTAACGCAGTCCCAAGATATCAAAGATTTCCCGCTCTGTCTTGGGAAAGTATTCCTCGCCCGTCGAGCGATCTGCAAATCTTCCTGAATCGAATTTGAGGTTTCTAAGGAGAAGTATTAGCACGGCGTCTCGCCTCTCACTCTGACAACTTGCAATTCATTCTCTGCGTATCGCCTGGAAAGGGCGTCAGCGGCATTCTACAATCGGGCACAGGAGAACCCACTTGAGATCCCGCTCAAAGATCATGCTGCCGGACCATCCGAGCACCGCGAGCGCATACTTGTTTTTCGGCGCGAAAATGAAATCGACGCGGCGCGTGAGGCGACGGCGGATCGTTCCGTCCGGAAGCTGCGTTGGGGGCAAGCGGAAGAGGACGAACGCCTTGTCGAGGCCGTCAAAGTTGGCGTGGTCCTTGACGTGATGTGAGGCGACGGCGACGTCTGATGAGGGGTCAGGGTGGGAGCGGCGCACGTGGTTGAATGACTTACGTAGGACGTGTGTGATGATCCCTGGCACGGTGTCAGCGCAGACCCGCACCATCGCGCGAATCGCTCACCGAGATCCGTCATCCGCGTCACCAAATCCCTCAATAGCCTTCCGACATCCACCTCAGCCCTCGGGGGACAAAACACAATATCCACATCATTCGACTCGGGTTTCCCCCTGCGGTATCCGCCCGTGACGGTGTACCGACACCCAGGCACGAGCGCCTCGAGCTGTGCCGCGACGCATGCCTCAATCTCGACGACCTCGGCGCGCGGGATCTTGCTGTCGAGATCGGGCTTCAAGCCGATCCACTCGCGTACAATCTCGGCGGCGCTCATCTTGCCCTCCTTTCGCCGCCGCGCCGCATCCCGACTTCGCCGGCGTGCCGGTGACGATGTAGCACCGGCGCGTCTCAGCGTTGGCGCATATCCGCTCGGGACTCCCTCGCCTACGACGCCCGAATCCCATTCCCCGGCCTCCTTGAGCGCGTAATGCTCCGCCAGGTCCTCGAGGCTACGGCATCCCCAGTCCGTGTACAGCTCGCGGGCTTTCCGGCTGCCGATCGTATATACCGACGCGAGCAGTTCGAGCGTCTGGAAGCGATCCGACGCGAGGATCTCCTCGGATTCGGCGACGTGGCCCGTCGAGAGGAATTCGTCGATCTGATCCGGGACACCGTCAGTTGGGTCACGTCGCGAAGAGGGATGGATTCACGCACTCGTTCGGCGACTTTGGCGCCGAGGTCTGGTAGCTGCAGGGCTTCCGTTCCGGATTCGATCCGCCGGGGAACGGCTTCTGCGAGAAAAGTAATGATGAGCATCGGAGCGGAGGTCGACGATTTGCGCGCTTTGCGGAGGCCCACATTTTAGGATCTACGTTTGAGGAGAATTCAGCAAAAGCGTTTTCATTCATGGTGTGAACCCGTGCGCACAGACTCACACTCATACTGCGTTTATAGCTCAGTACGTTACTATTCCGCTGATCAGGATCATCATACTCCCTCAGCTGGTAAATCGGCTTGATCGCATCGATCTGCACGTAAACGATAAGCCCTCCACAACGATCTCGAGCGCACGGGGTGGAAAGACTTACGATATCCTGATTCACGCACGTCAACGGACTACACCGCTGGACGGCCCGATTCGGGATGTCCCGCAGGTCGATATCGACAGGGAAGGGCGCGAGGTCGCGCGTGTCCATGGTGGTGGCGTCCTCTGCGTCGGATATGACGGGTAGCTCCGCGGGCGGGTTACGTACGGCTGTCCCCGTGGAGGGGATCGCGTATGCTTCGCGCGAAGGGACGAGCGGCGGGGGGATGTAAGGCTGTTGAAGGGGCGCGTGGTTGAGGGCAGGCTTGGATACCTCTGTCGCTTCCTCGTCGCCCTTCAGCCCGGCCTTGTCCAGCGCGTCGTGGTACGCCACCACGGCATCATACGCCCTTGTTACCCATTCCAGCCCGACAATCCACCGCGAATCCACCAGCTGTGCCGAGCCGAGTACTTTGAGCAAGCGTGGACGCCCCCGGAGGACGGTGACGATGATACTTGCGTCGGCGGCGGGGGAGATGATGCCCCCGAGTGCTTCAACACGGGCATATGTTGTGGGTAGCTGGCCGTCGAGTTTGGTGGGGAGAATGTGGATGCGGATTTGGGAGAGCAGTGGGTAGAGCGGGGTGGTGGGGATGAGGGAGCGGGAGCCGTTGGGGGATGTGGTGGAGGAGTGGGCGGTTGAGTGCGGCGTTGGTGCTGGGCGTGACGGTGATGCGGCTGCGGACTCGGCTTCACGGGCGTAGGGATGGGGATGAGCGCGGTGTGGTGGACGGTCTGGAGGCATGGATATACGAGATCAAGAAGGATGAACGGGTTGGAGGACGCTGGGCAACAAGGGAAGGGAAGGGAAGGGAGACGGTAACTTGAACGGCCGCTCTCCGGGGCTCATTCGCTCGGGCGCACCACGAATTTCCCGTGATCCAGCCATTCTTCTTTATTGATGGCGAGGCCATCGCCGTCGTCTCCTGCGTTTCCTCTTGTCACCACTTCCCCACATCGCAAGTCCCTCTCTCTCTCTACCATCCACCCCTCTCCCCAACGATGACACCCTCGCACAATGTCATCCTTTATCTGCCAAGCCGAGGAATTCGTTCGTTCGCGATCTTTCGCTCAGCTGCTGATGAGACGCATGCAGAAGCCCCGCCCGGCGACGCCGGTCCCTGGGATTGGCGGAGCCGGGGGATGGTCTGAGGGGTTTCGAGGGGATGGTCGGATTGGATTCTGGTGGATTGCAGCTGATTCTTGTGTTTTTCTTGATAGGAGGTATGCGACATCGGTTTCTAAAATTAGTGGGGCGTTGAACGAGATGTGGAAGAGGGGTACAGATATAGCGAGAACTTATCGCGTGGGTTCCTTCGGACGCTTCGACTATCAGAAGATCGGACGCCACCGAGACTATGGCGAATGCCTGCGTTCCCGGCAAAAGGATCATCTGTGATGCCTTCATTCGTACGCATCACGGAAGAAGTCAAGCACGAACTACCCGGAACCAGAGCCACCTCGACCGGACACATTCCAGGCATATCCGCATGTCGAATGCATTCGGGCGAGTGCAAAAATGGGATCCCCTGAACCTTCTGATGAGGTACCGGGGTCGCTCTCCACGTCACTTTTGTGAAACGGATTAGGGGCGAGTCCGAATGCGAGGCTCGGACGGTGCGGGAATGGGTTTGGAGCAGGACCGGCCGGCCGAAGGTGAGGGCGATACCGGGGCTGGTCCGCGTGAAGTCTACGGCGTTGAATCGAGGAGTGTGCAAGGGCGCATGTATCGGCTTATCTTTCTTGGTGGATGAGGTCAATGTATCATGGACGTTTAGGCTTTTTTCGAAGAGGATCACGTTTCGAGGGATTATTGGCCGCGATGACACGGGGGATACCCGCGATCAGTGTCATTCCAAGGGCACGACATCGAATGTGAAATGTTATCATGCGAGACTGTCAAGAGACGAGTCGGCGATCGTTGCTTCCATATCATGTTCCAAAATTGAGATAATTCATTGTCCTCTCGTTCGCCCATACACCGCCACCAAGCCCCACCTCAAGCGCCCCTGGCGTCCCGCCACTGAACATACTCCCCCCACTCCCTCGTACACTTTTCACTCCGATAAACCCTCATCTCAATCCCCCTCCATACCTCCCCACCCACCTGCACATCCCCCCTGTACCCGGCCTTCCTCACAAGACTCTTGACGGCCTCTTCCTTGGTCCAGCCTTGCGCGGGCGGAACATCGGGCAGGTAGGTGCCCGTGTAACGACGGCCGTGGTGCGTGAAGGTGATGTGAATGCCGTGCGTGCCGAGGGACCAGTCGAGCGGGTCGCGGGCGGGCTCAAAGGGCGTCAGGAGGGAGACGCTTCGGGTGTGAGATGAAGGTGGAGAGAGGAGATTGTACGAGTGATCGGGAGAAGAAACGGATGGGGGCAGGCGAGGAGCGGGCAAAGAGAATATGCAGGGAGATACGAGGTTGGTGCGTGATCTGATCGGGGGGCTCGCGACGTACCCGCACTCGAGATCCGGCAACTCGTCTTTCGTAATCGGCTCAAATCTTCCGTCCTTCAACGCACTGCGTCATGAAAATCTTATCGATACCATCCCAACACATCCAGCGAGAGAGAAGAACGTACCTCGTCAGCGCATAGTCCCGGAGTCCCTCTTCGAGCGGCAGCGGCGAGAAACACCCGATGCACCCGCGCAGGTGCGGTTCGTCGGCGTGGGAAGGATCATCGTACTTGTTCCACGTCACAAAGAGCGGACTTTTCGCCGTCAATCAGCCATGTTCTCGATGGGCGGCAAGAGGGTACGTACTATTCTGCACGACGTTCGGATTGTTGAAGAAAGTGGGACGGGTCCGGTGCTGCGCTGCGGGTGAGAGATGCCTCAAGGGATGCGAAGCAGTAGAAGACGTGTTCCGGGCGACAGATGGTGGATTCGGGCATGATGGTGCGCTGGATCTGACCAGATCGCGGTGATGGATAGGAGTATACGAGGCGGATGACGATGAACCCGTCTCGCCGGGCGTCGGAGGTGGCCGAGCCGATAGGAGCGATCAGCGCGTCGACCGGGGCTTCTTGGGCGTTTTATTATTATTATTACTAGAATAATAATTTATGGCTTGACAGAACAACGGGTTTCCTGTCTCCTCCTCGCCATATACCCACGATGTCCCGTCCGGAATACGAGGTCATCGTCGCAGATACCCCCGAACTCGTACAAGCATGCTATGATATCCGTATCGAAGGTCCGTCTTCTTTACCGCCTCCCTCGGCCCTTGCTAACCCTTCACCTGCGGTAGTCTTCGTTGCCGAGCAAGGATTCAGCATCGACGATGAGATGGACCACTACGATCAGGAAGACGGGACGGTGCACATGTTACTGAACGTGTTGGAGCGCGGAGAGGAGGAAAACATCAAGCGCGTGCCCGTCGGGGTCGTACGGATCATCACTTCCAAAAACAAGGTACGGCGGCGTTCTTCCTCCTGCCATCGCGTTGCTTGGATCTGACTCGGTGCGGTGCCCAGCTCGGACGACTCGCGATCCTGCGCAACTACCGATCCTACGGCTTTGGTAAGGTCCTCGTTCAGGGCGTGCACGACTGGGCGCGTGCGCAACTCAAGGGCCCCGATGAATCCGTTCAAGTGGTCTTGCATGCGCAGGTACGCCGTATCGGTTCATTTGCTTTCGTTTCGGACGGTGGCTGATGTGATGCTCGCGGGGAAGATGCATGCGATTCCGTTTTACGAAAAGTGCGGGTATCGGCCCGAGGGGGAGCCGTTTGACGAGGATGGCGGTGAGTGACTTTCTTGGTATTGAAGACAAGGCACCGGAATTCGGGCGCTGACTTGCGATAAAATCATTTCGTACGAGCAGCGCCGCATCAGAGGATGGTTGCGGACATCAGGCAGACGCAAAAGGCGTAGATGAAGCAGCATTCGTGGCTCTCTGTCGTGAATGCGCCGGGTTGGGTTTCGCGCCTTCAGTTTGACCGCATGCTGCACGCACGGTATACAATACAAAGGCGAGGATGCCACTTTTATTCGAGGTGATTAAAGGATCGTATAATTAGTATATGCAGGGGATACCCAGATATTGCAGAATGCATCTCCATGTATGTGTAGCTCAAGGCGGAATCTCACGCCGCGCTACACCTTTCAATCTTTCCCGCTGAGCGATGCCTTGGTGCGTTTCGACGTATGACCTCATGACGGAAGGTGCCAGCAGACGATGGACTTGGAAGACATGCCAAAAGGCCAAAAGGAGCAACTTGCTTCGCATGTGAGTACACGCAAGTCCACATCACGATACCTTTCACATGTACTGTCCTGTTCCCGCCCTCGACCGCCTAATCCGTACAACCCTCCTGCCAACCAGAACCCCACGACACCTACTCGTCATCATCTTCATCCACCACGACCGTCCGCTTCTTGGCCGGCGCGACGCTCGGCATCTCTTGATCACTGACGTCGTCTGTTCCGAGCCACCGCATGAGCGAAAGGGGAAACCTCGAGGAAGAATGAGGAGACTCACCGGGAACGACCGCCGTTGGCGCATCCCTCGCCCTGCGTTCCTGCTTTGCCTTTTCCCGCTGCGCCATTGCGCGTTCGGCGTCGCGTTCGGCCTGTTCCAGCTCCGAGGCTTCGCCTTCGGACTCTTCGGCCGACGCTTCCTCTTCCGACTCGCCTTGCGCCTCCTCGTCTTCGTCCTCGTCGTCATCATCATCAGAGAAATCACGCGACCGCTTCGACGCCTGCTTGCCCGACTTGCTGCGCTTCTTGGGCCTGTCTCCGCCCGTGAGGAAATCATCATCCTCTTCATCCTCGACCACGAAATCATCCACTTCGTAGCCTCCGCCGCCGCCGCGGTACTTGGCTCCGGGTCCGGCATCCATATCGTAGCCTTCCTCCTCGCTCGATTCCCCACGCGCACGAGCACCACGCGCACCGCCGCCACCGGGCCCAGCACGATCCCGCTTGCGCGGGCTCGAGCCTCGACTGCCGATCACCGCCGCGCCGGGCCGCCACGACGTCATGGCGCCCGTATACCTCACGCCCTTCTCAACGAGCGCGCGCCGCTGCTGTTCCTGAATCCGCTTGACCTCCATCTCGGCCTGCTTGTCGGGCGCGATGCCCGACTTGTCATGGTACGACCGGATCTTGGCTTGCTTAACGGCGTCACCGGAGAGCGCCTGTAGCCGGCGCTGGTGGTTGCGCACGTTGGGCGTCGCGGGGATGAGCCCGAGGTAGCCATTGACGACGCGATCGGCAAAGAGAACCTTTTCGTCGAATTCCGTGCCGTAGAGGACCGAGACGGATCCGTCGGTTTTCGCTTTGCCCGAGGAGGCGCTGCTATGCATTTGCGCGACTTGTTCCCGCGTCGCGAACGGCTTAGAAGGGTTGCCTGCGGGGAGATCAATGTCCCAGATTTCCTGGCCGACTTGGAGCGACGCCGAGCCGTCCGACCATCGGATGACCCTCGAGTTGGATTTGCGCTCCTAACCGCGAACATGAGCGCGAATCGATGGGCTCCCGCAGTGAATGACTCACCGGCACACCCCCACTGCCGTCGTGCCACTTCCACCTGATCGTATTCGCGACATCATGCATCCGCTCCAACGCACGTCGTCTCCTCTCCTGCGGCTTCTTCAGCTCTGCGTCTTCGGCCTCTTGCGCCGGGCCTTCGGCCTCTCTGTACAGCTGTGGCTCGTACGGCTCCGCGCCCGCTCCGATGCCCTTGGGCAGACGAAGAATCCATGTCTGGGAGGTACCTCAGCTGGAGTTTCCCTGATACCCGAGCGGAGCGTTAGGAGACTGACCTGTCCGTCCGTTCCCTTCAACTTGGGCACATCCGGCAACTGGATATGCGCATCGACAACCTCGCGTCGCAGCGGCACGCCTTCCTCCTCCTCGAGATACTCCATGCGATTGTTACCGTCATCACCATCATGATGCCGTGAGTCGCCGCCGCGACCCATATCCCCGTCACTGCTCGATGCCGCGTCCGAGTCGTCGTTGTCGGCTTTCGGCGTGCCATTGGCCTTGCGTGATGGCGCGACATCGCCTGTAGCCGAGGCGCTGCCTTCGGATTCAGTGTCTTGGTCTTGTGCGCGAGACTCTCTCTTGTCGTTTTCGGCATCTTCGTCAAACTGCCATCGTAAATCATGGATCAATATGATAGTTGGAGAACGAATCAGGGTTCCGACGCACCATATCGTCCAGCGCGGCCGATGCTTGCTTGTCGGGCATCTTGCCGTCCTCGACCTCGGGATCTCCCGGGCGCGTCTCCATGGTGTCCTCACCCGGCGCAGATCTGTTCTCGGTGTCGGACATGGGTAGCTGACGTAAAGAGAGAGGACGACGACGACAGGAGGAGCGGGCGAGATGATGAGCGACTTGGGGTGAGCACGGGCGAGGGTGCGCCCGATTCAACTTGCTTCCGCCGGTTTCGATCGGTCCAACTTGTCCTGCCTGCTCGACCTGCATTGGCGTTTCTTCTGCTTCAGGACGGCATTCCCCGCTCCTCATCACCACCGCAACCAATGTCGCTCCGCTCCGCATACCGTAGAACAAACCTCCTCACCCATTTCTCTCGGCGCGGCATCTCGCATGCGATCGAGGCGGCACCGGTAAAGCTGGATACCTCAGCGCTGGATACAGTACGTGAGTCTCGCGGGTGAGCGCGTGTCGCGGGATTATGCTTTGCAGCTGAAAGAGCTTGACATCATTAGCCACAGATCTACGTATCGACGTCGAATGATCCGTGGTTCAACTTGTCATACGAAGAATGGCGAGTCCCATCCCCCTCCCAGATCTCGAAGAGACGCCCCGAGGCTGACCCGCGTCTTTGCAACAGGCTATTCCGCAACACGCCCGTGACGACGCCCATCCTCTTCTTCTACCGCAACAAACCCTGCGTCGTCATCGGCCGCAATCAGGTTCGTCCCTCGTCCCGCCCTCTTGTGAAATTTAACGCTGAATATGCCTCTCGGGGAACGTAGAACCCGTGGAAGGAAACGACGCCTGCGGTGCTCGCACGGGATGGGATCCCGCTTATCCGTCGGCGTAGCGGCGGCGGCGCAGTATTTCACGTACGTCGCCAGGTTCCCGTTCGCATTCATCATGATCGCTCATCAGGGCGATTCGGTTCGGGCCGCCGCAGGACCTCGGCAACACAAACTTTTCCCTCCTCGTTCCGCGGGCGCTCTTCTCTCGCTCGCTCGGAGCGTATATCATCTTGCATGGCCTACAGCACGGGATGGATATTCCTGAGGCGCGGGTGAATGAACGTGGAGATTTGGTATTGCGCGATAGCGCCGGCGCGGATCGCAAGATGAGTCCCCGTCTTCACACCCAGCCTTGGTAAATGGGACTGACAATCTCATGTCTCGTGTTTACGTCTCGGGATCGGCGTACAAGATTGTCTCGCAGCGCGCATACCACCACGGCACGATGCTCGTTTCCTCCAATCTCGCCCACCTTGGCAAATACCTCCGCACGAAAACCGTGCGTCCGCTCCTCCCCCTGTCCATCCTGCGCTTACCCTTTTTGCGAAATTTTCTGGACTCGATAGCCACAAATAGAAACCAAAGGTGTCGACTCGGTTCGGTCCCCTGTCACGAATCTTTCCTCTGTTCAACCCCGTGCCAGCCACAACGCGTTCGTGCACCACGTCGCGACGAGTTTCGGGTACGCGATGCGGACGGGGGATTTATCGCTCGAGGGGTACGTCAGCGCTGCAGGGAGGGGTGGAGAGGAAGTGGTGGAGGTGAGGGAGACGGAGGTGCTGGGTGGGCTGGATGAGCGGGCGGGGAAGGTAAGGAGCGGAATGGAGGAGATGAAGGTGCGCGCGTCTTGGCTTTCTTGGCGTGCTTGAGCTGATGGTGATATCTCGACGTAGACGTGGGACTGGGTATTTGGCCAGACGCCAGAGTTCAGTATCACGTTGTCGGGGACCTTATCGTTCGGGGATATTGTGAGTCAGAAACAGGCTACGCCCCGGTTGGAGACTTACCCCGCGACGCAGAGGGTGAATGTTCTGTCAAAACATGGCGTCGTAACGCATTGCGAGACGACGGGTGCGAGCGAGGATGTGCAACTGCAAGAGGCACTTTTGCGGATGGATAGAGATCTGGTGGGACAGCGGTATGATAGGATGGGTTTGGTGCAGACCGAAGACCAGCGGATAGCAGAAGTTGTAAATTGGCTGCGTCAATGTGTGTAATATTCGTGGATCTGTTATACCTACAATTTACCGCCGATTACCATACAAGCGCTTGATATCTTTTGCCTACAATGTTCTGCCGATACAATATTCGCTGGCCTACAATACATACACAAACTTGACTTGCTTCCTGTCCGTCGCATCGTCATCCTGCGCTCCCTCGGTTGCGTCCGCGCCTTCCTCCATGCCCTCTGGTCGCGCCGCGGTAGTGAAATTGACGTCCATCGAGATATCCTTGACCTTGGCGTTCATGCCGAGACTGACTCGCTCCTTCTCCTTCAGTCGGTTAAGGAACGCGAGGATGGCAGCTTGCGCGCCGATCATGACCATCAAGCCGATAAAGATGCCCATCGTGGCCTTGAGTCCGGGCTTGTAGGCGGGCTTGTCTTTGGCGTCGAAAAGGAGCGGACCGATAATGTTGCCGGCCGAGGAACCGATGTTGTAGTTCATCATGGTGATGGATTTCTTGGTGGTACCGGCAGTGTTGCTCATCTATTGAGGGGTCAGCTATCCTTCATGATCAGACTAGCGCAGTGCTTACGATCCAGCTGACGAGCAGAGGGTTGGCAGCAAAGATCAGGGCCAAAAAGTAGTAGGCGACCAGGAGCGGTGCCGACTTGTCGCGGGAGAGGGTATAAAGCATGACGAGTCCAACGACGACGGGCACCATGCACAGTGCCAAGATGGCGCTCTTGATTCGGAATTTGTAGGCGGCGTACGAGGAGGCGATGATGGCGAGAAGTTGACATGCGCCGAACGGAATGTTGAGGAGGGACGTCATGTACTTGTCGAAACCCATGCCGCTGATGATTAAGGGGCCAAAGACGTTGGTCACACTGGCACCGACGTTGACGGCGAGGGACATGGCAATCCACAGCCAAGTCTTGGGTTCGAGGAAGGCTTCCAGAACTTGGCCCCATTTGTATTGGTTGGATCCCGTTCCGGTCCTGTTGGCTCGAACTCGCTCGACGGCCTTGGTTCGATCTTCGGGGGACAAAAATCGTGCATGTTCGATGTCGGAGTCGAGGCGGAACCAAACCCAGACAGGGGTCACAACCGTGAGGCAACCAGCGACAATGAAGATGAGTTGCCAGCTGTAGAGGCCTTTAGGTTTTGCATGGCCGAGGGCGTAACTTCCCGCCTAATCATTCACAGTAAGTAGCGTTCCGCCGAGTATTTGCGCTACTTACAGAACCAAGAATAGTGGCGAGACCGTTCGTGCCGTACCACAAAGCGACTCGCAATGGTTGTTCTGTCACGCGTAGAATCTCAGTACAAGATCTTTGCTGCCACCATTCGGTATTTAACCTACCCGATCGCCTGTACCACTGACTCGTAATGATGGAGAAGAGCGGCAGTACGGCGGCTGTCGAACGTTGAATCATCAGTGCAAGCTCACACTTCCAAGCTCCCCGGCACGGACCTTCGAACAGGCCCAATAAGAAACGCGTGGCGCACAGTGTCGCATAGGTCTTGCTGAAGCCCATGCCGATGCAAGCAGCCCCCCATCCGAGAACCAGGCAACTGCAAGTAATCATTAGATGGTTGCTTCGCAGGTATGCACAAAAAATCCTTACGCCATGAGTGGTCGCGATTTCACACGGACAATCAAGTACGACGAGAATGGCAACCAGCAGATCTGGGCGATGGGTGCCATCGAACCAATAAACGAGTATTGCTTGCCGACGAGTTTCTGAGGGCAGTTCTATCTTCAGTCTTCGTCATGGCAGGCTAGGCGAACGTTTCTCACCGCATCAGTCTGAAGACCAAAAATGGAAGCGTAGCCCAACAATGACTTGTCCAAAATCTGCAACCAGTAGACCCAGATGAGGATCGGCAGAATGTTTCGGTCGATGGCTTTGCGAATCCGTCGGTCCTGCAAGGCACTCCAATCAGACGGCAAGAACGCGGCAAGAATACCGTCATTACTCACATCCTCTTCTGTTACGATCACGGTTGGGGCAGCCTCGTTCCCGCTGTCCACCTTGCTCAGGTCGCCGGCATATTCGATATTCTCCGTCTGCAATTTGATGTCATCCATTGAGTTCACCTTCTGCGCCATAGTGAGGATGGTTGTGAAACGCGACGAAGCCTTCAAAACAGTCAAGTGGCGGTACTAGGAAAGCGGGGAATCCTTGTTCGCCAAGTCCCGACAAGTATATATACCTCGCCAGAATCGCTAATACCTGCTGACATTCACCCCTCGGAGAATGGATCATTGTCCTTACAGTAGCACGGGATTCCTGCCGATCTTCCTGCCCCAGATCCGGGTATAGACGTCTAGCATATACACAAGCGCTCGGCCCGGACCGAGCATCCATTTGATGGCAATTCCGACAAGCTCCTTGACAGCTCCTGTCCTTTGATCAGTTCATTGATCGACCTGTGATGGCTTTGAAAGAATGGAAGGTTCCTCTGAAGAAGCCTTTGAGAATCACAAACAGCCCGTGCACGGGATTGCACAAGTATCGTGCACATCATCCCGTTCTGAAGGTTCGCTGCGAATGCAGATCTCCCGCGGGCCTCCCCCCGGTAAATCCCCCTGGCGTTTCAGCTGATTTCGCCAGCTCATTTGCCGCCGACAGCCGCGAGTGCGGGATACACACAACACCTCTTGCTGACTAATCAGTTGAAGCAGGTTTGTTCGACCTCATCGACAATCTGTCTCGCATCTTACCTGGGGGCAGACCAGCAGAGACCAGGGAGCTGACGACGGCTGATGTCACCCGTAAGATAATCAAAGGGGACGATATCCTCGCTGCTCAGGCGGGAGGAGATCAACTATGAAATCCGCATTATCGTGGGCATTCGGCCGCGAACCAGGATGACTGGCGATGAGTGGAGGATAATTAGTGACCTCTGCGTGGGAGTCTTGCGGGCAGACAAAGGTGTTCGAGGCAGCAGTACCATGGTAAGCAACCGAAGACTCGGGACTCACAGGTCTCGTGCGATGACTACGTCAAGGTGTTCGAATGCATGATATCTGATAATCTTTTATACCTACAATATCCTACCAATTACAATACCTGGGACCGTCCCATAGCTTACAACACGTATACAAACTTGACTTGCTTCTTGTCCGTCGCATCGTCGTCCTGCGCTCCCTCGGCCTCGTCAGTGCCTTCCTCCATACCCTCTGGTCGCGGCGCCGTCGAGAAGTTCACGTTCATGGAGATATCCACGACTTTGGCGCTCATACCGAGGTTGACTCGCTCCTTCTCCTTGAGCTTGTTAAGGAACGCGAGAATGGCGGCTTGAGCTCCGATCATGACCATCAAGCCGATGAAGATACCCATGGTGGCCTTGAGTCCGGGCTTGTATGCGGGCTTGTCCTTGGCGCTGAAGAGAAGCGGACCGATAATGTTGCCGGCGGAAGAACCGATGTTGTAGTTCATCATCGTAACGGACTTCTTGGTGGTTCCGGCAGTGTTGCTCATCTGCATCGGGGAATCAGCTACTGACTTCGGCACTCGGTACTGCTGGACTCACGATCCAGCTGACAAGCAGAGGGTTGGCGGCAAAGATCAGGGCCAAGAAGTAGTAGGCGACCAGAAGAGGGGCGGAGTTCTTTCGCGAGAGGGTGTAGAGCATGACGAGACCGACGACGACGGGAACCATGCACGCAGCCAAGATAGCGGACTTGATTCGGAACTTGTACGCGGCGTACGAGGAAAGGACGATCGCAAGGAGCTGGCATGCACCAAACGGAATGTTGAGGAGGGAAGTCTTGTACTTGTCGAAGCCCATGCCGCTGATGATTAAGGGGCCAAAGACGTTGGTCACACTGGCACCGACGTTGACGGCGAGGGACATGGCGATCCACAACCAGGTCTTGGGCTCGAGGAAGGCTTCAAGGACCTGGCCCCACTTGTACTCGTGTGATCCGGTTCCGGTCTTGTTGGCTCGCACTCGCTCGACAGCCTTGAGTCGGTCTTCGGGAGAGAGGAATCGGGCGTCGGCAATGTCAGAGTCGAGGCGGAGCCAGATCCAGACCGGAGTGACGACCGTCAAGATTCCAGCGACAAGGAAGATGAGCTGCCAGCTGTAAAGTCCCTTGGGCTTGGCGTGACCGAGGGCGTAACTGCCGGCCTACGATCCCAGGGTCAGTTGGAATCTTTTGCGGCCAATGATAACACTCACAGATCCGAGAATAGTGGCGAGACCGTTGGTACCGTACCACATGGCGACTCGCAGCGGTTGCTCTATAGAGCGGTGATTGTCAGCACTGATTCTCGAGGACACAGGACGTCCACTACGCACCAGATCGCCTGTACCACTGACTGGTGATGATGGAGAAGAGCGGAAGGACAGCAGCTGTTGAGAACCATACAGTCAGCGGAAGCTCGCACCCATGGAGTTCTGCACTGACCCTCGAAGAGACCCAACAGGAAACGGGTGGCGCACAGCGTGGCGTAGTTCTTGCTGAAACCCATGCCGATGCAAGCAGCTCCCCATCCGAGAACCAAAGCACTGCAGGAATTCGTCAGCCAATTGTTGGCAAGTGTCTGGAGAGTCACTTACGCCATGAGCGGGCGCGACTTGACTCGCACAATCAAGTAAGACGAGAACGGAAGCCAACAAATTTGAGCGATCGGCGCCATCGAGCCGATGAAAGAGTATTGCTTTCCGACGAGTTTCTGCAAACGGATATTCGATTCTCAGTCTTGCGGTCGACAGATTAGGCGCGCGCAACTCACTGCATCAGCCTGGAGACCAAAGATGGATGCGTAGCCCAGCAATGACTTGTCCAAGATTTGCAACCAGTAGACCCAGATGAGGATTGGCAGAATGTTGCGGTCGATAGCCTTGCGGATTCTTCGGTCCTGTAGAAATTGTATTAGCGATTGCCAAAGTCCCGGGGTGAGCACCGACTACTCACATCCTCCTCGGTCACGATCACCGCTGGTGCCTCTCCATTGGCGCTGTCGACCTGCTTCAAGTCATTGGCGTATTCGATGTTCTCCGACTGCAACTTGATATCCTCCACTGAGTTTGACTTGTGCGCCATTGTGAATGATCTGTCAAGAGTTGATGTTGCTTCTCCAAGACGGTGAGTGGCGTATATGGGGAGAAGGATCCAATCCAAGTCTCTGCAGATATATACCTCATGCAAATATCCTACGCCTACCGCTAAGCTTGTCTAGTTGAGACACCACGCCTTGACAGCTGCCTCAATGTTGCCATGACTGTAATGCCGGAATGTCTTCCCCGATCCAGGTGTAGACATGTAGCACGTACAGCTCCGGTGAACCGGTCCGATCTCTGCCTCATAGCATTTTGATTTCTGTTTTCTGATAGCTCTTGCTTAGTTTCTTACTTTTACAGCTTGGACATTTGAACACTTGTTGATGATTCCCTTTGATAGTCGACCCCGAGGACTCCACTGAGATGAGAATTCCGGATTACAGCTCGACTCGAGGGAAGAACTTCTTGCATTCTAAGCGACATGATCCAGTCCGTCCACACGGTCGGTACGGTCAGACCGCAGTATGACAGTCTCATAGCGACCCTACAAGTCAAGGCCATGCTTGCGGCAATACCTGGACCGAGATCCGTAAAGTTGCAGTCCCATTAAGTGACCAGCTTATCGACCCGTTGACGGATAGAGCAGCTGACACCGCTGTTCACAGCATCAAAAAAGTTGATTGAGTCAACGTCTCGTCACCAGCTTCGTAACCCGCTCTCAGCTCCGCTCTCGGTCCTTTGAGCTTCTTCGCCATTTCATCCCGTTTGTCTTGGCAAGAATCGCGCTTTCGGAACGAAGTGACCGATATGCCGATCCTCCGTGGGTCTCCGAGAAATGCCTCGTGGACCTCCAGCTGGTTTTGCCAGCTATTTTGCCGCTGATTGCGGGGCCAAAGAAGCCATTGATGCTGATACAGCAGTAAGAGCTGCAGTCGGTATCCACTTCGAATAACTCTGATATTCTGCCTCGTCGCCATGCCTGGTTGAGGCAGCTTTGAGCTCTGTCGATGGCTTTGGTTTACATGCGTTTGCTGCCGCTTGAGCGACAACCACCTCAGGGTAACAGGCCAGGCGATTTTCACACCGCCTGCCGCCGGACCTGCTGCTGCACACAGTCAAGCTCACAGTCAGCTATCCAGTCTGGGCACTGTTCAGAGCACCTGATCAGCTGTATCTTTGCTGTAGTGACTGTATAGAGCTCTGGATGGACATGAACAGAAAGATATTTCTGTCGAGCAGTCTTGCGGTCTTTCGGACCGGACTGGACCACTCAAATCCCTGGGCGTCCGTCATACAAATTCCAGAGAGTCCGGAAAGCAGACGTGCGAGAAGTAGCCGATTAGAATCGTGGCCGAGTATCCGTCGATAGGCTTACTCGAACGCTGGATGAGATGCGTTTGCCAAGGCTTCTCATTTGGGAGTCCGTGAGTCCGTGACGCCCGTTTCGCTGATGACGGCGTGACAACGAACGAACGTACGTACTTACTGGTATGAACGGTACGAGGTCCGGTCTGGAGGACTGGCCGATGGTCCGATTCGCACTGGTAAGCGGCAGAGGACCGGTTGACACTCTAGTAAGTCAGTGATGGAGCTCAGGGTCGAACCGGTTTCGGACAGTCCGAGACTCCAGGAGTATCGTCCGGCGTCTAAGGCGAAATCGGCCCGACTAGGTGTCCTTCTTTAACATTTTATCGATGACATCTTGCGATGAAGCATACAATGCAATGCCCGACAATCCGTGACTCTAGTAGTCATCGCGGTCCGACATCATGTGACGCATTACCCGCCCCCCTCTACCACCTCCCTGACCGCCTACTTCTTCGCGCCCATCCTCGCGGGCATTTCCCGCAACTCGCCATCAGGTCCGACGATCCCGACGGGATCCATCTCCTGGATGACCGCTTGATTCGCGACATTGTTGATCATCAGATTTCGCACGGCGAGCAAGGCGTATTCTCGTATCACTTTTGGGAATGTTAGCGTGACGGTATAGAAAATGAAGGCGATGCTCAAACTTACGCGGATTCCGATCATCTGTGACGCACATGGACAAGATCACCTGCATGCCGCCGCACTCTCGTATTTGGTCCTGCGTCTGTTGATCATCATTTGCGAGTAAACCGGCGAGCTGCACCAGATCTCGTTTCAAGGTCGCGAAACCGGCCATGCCGGATGCGTCGTCGGCTTCGGAGCGTGTGGGATCGTTTGGACGGAAGGGCTTGACGCGCGGGATAAAGGCTTCGGTTGTGCGTAGGAGATCTATGGGAGGATGTCAGCGAGTCGGTACAAGGGATGGCGGGGGAAGCCTACCGATCAAAACTTTGATAAAAGACTTGTCACCTTGCTTCGCCGCCCGTATCCTCTGCAACATGCCTTTTCCCTCCGTTGACGGGTGCTCCGTCTCGGCAAGACAGGCCGTGATCATGCACTGACACGCAACGATACACGCCTCAAAGACCTTTGGTAATCTCGGATCATCATCGAGCGTCTGTTGATCCGCCTCTGGGGGCGCGACGGAGGGCGTCATGGCGGCGATAGCATACGACGCCATGTCGTGAAACGCCGGAATGAGGAAGGCGTATGCCTCGTGCGTTGCGTTGGTGGGCTGCTGGGCGTCCCATTCCGAGTTGTGGTGGTAGCCGTCTAGGAGTTGGAGGAGCGTTGTTTGTGATGGCGTAATGGGCTCGTTGGCGCTGGCGATGTGTCAGTTATGAACAAGGGATGACAAACGAGGATGTACCTGGCGAGAATGGCGAACAGCGATCCTTGCAGACCATGGTGGAAGAGCAGGCTGAAAAGCTGATACCTGTCGATTGTAATTCGCCGTCAGCGTGGATCCCATTGACGAATTGCGCCGGATACTTGCCCCAGATGGAAACACCGTTCATTCACACTTCCGCTCTCGGCGTCCGAGTACCCTCCGATCTTATCGAGTAGCTTGGCCACCATTGGCCTCGACTCTGGCGTTCCCATGCGTGGGCTGACAAGGAGATCACTTGGCGCTCGTCCATTTTGCGGCGAGGGATCCTACTCACGCCAGCTTTTCATCGGCCCTGATGAAATTGATGCAGAGCATGATGCAGGACATGATCGTCATCGGATCATCCGAATCCAGCGCCCGTCTACCGACGTTTCAGTATCTCCTGGAACATAGCGGGATGACACGACGTACTGTATCACTGCATCTTCCCTCGAACCGAGGTTGTATGTCTGCCAGAGACCGTTCACCCAGCCTTGCGTCGCGTCGTCTACGGGAGCGACCAGGTTGGATAGGACTTGAAGGATCGCTCGATGCGCGGGGATGACTGCTCGGGAGCTGTGTCAACGGGAGGAAGGAGAAGAAGCGAGGACCTCACGTACGTTCGGCATCTTTTATGCGGTCGAATGTCGTCAGGCGGTACATGATCCTCCGTAGAAATGGCTCGCACGGTCTATACGAATGTGATGGGGATCAGAGCGCGAAGGGCTCAAGGAAGGGCGCTGAACGTACAAGACGACAGCCTTGGCCTCTGCCACACGCGGTAACAAATCCCTCGTCAACCTCGCCAACTGCGCAATCATCTCATACAGCTGCGCCGTCGCTTCCGATCCGACCTCTTTCGGACGGGATGTCGTCTCATCGTTGTGCAGCTTGTCGAGGATGGAAGCGGCCGCGGCTTCGCGGGCGGCGAGGTTGGCGGTGTCTTCTGCTACGAGACGGGCTGATAGTGTGCGCCAGGCGTGGAGTAGGGATGGCGGTGTTGCTTGAAGGGAGACGGTCTGCCGGCGGAGGGATCTAGCGATGATGTTAGTGGGCTCGCGGCGCGGGTGGATGATGATCCGTACAGTGCGTCCGAGTCGTTACTGCTGAGCGAGGCGCCGAGATGGGCGAGCTGTACGTTAAGGTCGTATATCCTGTGTGCGTCCTGGCATGATGGAAGCTCGGTCGCTATCACCTCAAGGAGAGAGGGGAGGTTGTCCATTTCTACGGGTATACGTGCGTGCGTGCGTACCGATATGGATGAACCGCACAAAGCAGAACGCTCCAGATGTCCAAAGTGCAGGTGGAGGCAGGCTGAAACAAACACCCCAGTCATCTCGATCGCATCCGTGCCGTGAAGAGCATCTCTTTCCCCCGATACAGCATCCCATATATGGTCCCACGCATACAACCCATCATGCCCGTCGCCGTCGTCCCCTCACGCTTCGAGCCCGAACAAGTCGAGACGCCCGCGCAACGGGAACAACGTACAGTGCACGACGTGTACGAGCAGATCGCACCACACTTTTCCGCAACGAGGTACAAGGTCCGTTCCTTCGGCTGTCGTCACGCCCGTGGTCGTTTGCTGATGCCTCGAACAGCCATGGCCGGTGATATCGCGCTTCCTCGGCCAGGTCCCGCCCGGATCTGTGGGCCTCGATTCCGGAGCCGGGAATGGCAAGTACTTGCCCGTGTTGAGGGCTGCGAGCGAGGGATCCGTCATGGTCGCGCTTGATCGGAGTTTGGGGTTGTTGGAGTTTGCCAGGACGCAAACGGGCGGTGCGGAGGGGAAGGGAAAGGCGAAGGAGGAGGAGGAGGAGGAGGGGCAGGAGGGGAAGCGGGGTGTTTTGGAGGAATGTGTCCGGGCGGATCTATGCTTTAACGGATGGCGGTCCGGCGTCTTTGTGAGTCCTGTTCATCTGCATAGGGTCGCCGGCTGACTGCCCGAGCTAGGACTTTGCCATCTCCATCGCAGCAATCCACCACCTATCCACCCCGGCGCGCCGTATGGACTCGGTCAGATCGCTTATTCGCCCGCTACGTCTTTCCCGGCCCAGCGGACAGGCACGGTGCGCGCGGTTCCTCATCTACGTGTGGGCGTTTGAGCAGGGGGAGAATAGTAAGCGGAAAATGGGGCTGCTTGCGCCGGTGCAGGAACGGTCGAAGCCCGAGGAGCAGGGTATGCAGGGTGAGGGCAAGGAGGCACGGCAGGACGTCATGGTGCCGTGGGTGCTTCAGCCGAAACCGGTGCCGAAAGCCAAGGCGCTGAAGAGGACGCAGAAAAAGGACAGTCGTCGGCGGATGGAAGAATCAGCTGACAATTCCCAGCCGGTATCGGCGTCTCCCTCGACGCCAGCTGATGCGCCGTTACCACCGGATTCACAACCACCGCAAGTGTTCCATCGGTATTACCATCTTTTCGTACAAGGCGAACTATCCACGCTCGTCCAAGATGCTGGTCGGGCCGAGGGATTCCATGTCGTGGATTCAGTGCCGCCGCCGACGACGGATGGAACGGTTGGCGGCAAGTGGTTGAGGGTCGTCGAGGAAGGGTATGAGAAGGATAATTGGTGGTTGGAGGGGGAGGTGGGGCTGTATTGAGCGTTGTGGAGCTGTCAAGTTCCTGATGATGTCTACAATATCTGACGGAACCATGTCTATCGTCGTGAGCTCCTCCCGACAAACGCTCTGCCGTGTCCCAGAAATTTGCAGTACGTACTCGGCTCGCCGTCTTCGGCCCCTTTTGACTTGGACGCAAAGTCGCTCCCTGAAATGGATGACACTCGGTCATAACGGAGCGACGCAGATCGTTGAGGCGTTTCAGCGTGCGTTGTGAATGCAAGTTTGTTCCAGAGCAGCTTCCAGAGCAATGCAACGGGACTACTCATCGCCGCTGCCTGTTGGAGCAGCTCCATCTATTCACCCCTTGTCGCCACCTCGCCACCTAACGCGTCGAGTCGAGCGCACGCCAAGCCCTAGCGCTTATCAATCCCACCAGAAAAAACGCGCCCGAATTCCCGTCAAGCGCGTGCAATCGGACGGAACAAACGCCCGAGCGAGTCATTCCGTGCGACGGGTTTCAACTTTGGGCCGCTGATATACGGCTTGCTGGGCAAGACGTTGGTTTGCCACAGAAGCCACCTCCGTCAGTCACGCTACAGTCTACAATCATGTGTGGTATCTTTTGCTCGTACAACTATCAGGGCGACCTCGCCGCCTTCCGTCCACGATGCGTCGCCATGTCCAAGAAGATCCGACACCGAGGTCCGGACTGGAGTGGAACCTATGTCGGCAAGGAGACGATTCTGTGCCACGAGCGATTGGCCATTGTCGGTGTTGGTGAGTCGCGTCGGTTTCGCGTGCTGAAGATGTGCTGACACTTGCGCAGACTCGGGAGCTCAGCCTCTTGTTTCTGACGACGGCAAAACCATTCTCGCCGTCAACGGTGAAATCTACAACCATGTCGCATTGAGGAAGGGATTGAAGAACAAGGATGCCGTGTTCAAGACGCACAGTGATTGTGAAGTCATCATGCACCTCGTACGTCGCTCTCCGTGCCAAACACCGCCGAACTTCTCTCACCCTTGTTCATCCAGTACAAGGAACACGACACCGGGCTCTGCAACATGCTCGACGGCATGTTCTCCTTTGTCCTGCTCGATGAATCCGTGACCCCATCCCGAGTCATCGCCGCCCGGGATCCCATCGGTATCACCACCCTCTACCAGGGCTACAACTCCAAGTCGCCCGAAACCGTCTTCTTCGCGTCAGAGCTCAAGGCCATCAACGAGGAATGCGACGTCATCAACGCGTTCCCGCCCGGACACTTTTGGGACTCCAAGACCCGGAGCTTTGAGCGGTACTTCAAGCCGAGCTGGTGGAACGGCGATTCGGGAAAACCCGAGGACGTGCCGCACAACCCGGTCGATTATACGCTGCTGCGTGAGACGCTCGAGGGCGCCGTCAGGAAGCGACTGATGGCCGAGGTGCCGTACGGTGTGCTCTTGTCCGGTGGTCTGGACTCGTCGTTGATCGCCGCTATTGCCGCGCGGGAGACGGAAAAGGTTGCCAAGGCGCAGATGAAGAGGCGCGAGGAGCAGATCAAGGCGCAGGAGAACGGTGGTTCGGGCTACAAGACGCCCGAGGAAGGTGAGTCTAGGACTCTTGCGCCCTGAGAAGAGCGCTGACGTATCTGCCAGTCGGGGTCGGTTCTTCCGAGGCTTCATTGACCGCTTGGCCGCAATTGCATTCCTTTGCCGTCGGTCTGCCGGGCGCGCCGGATTTGCTGGCTGCCCGGAAAGCCGCAGACTACCTCGGCACGACGCATCACGAGTTTACCTTTACGCTCGAGGAAGGTGAGTAGACTCGTCCAGTCTATAATGACATCCGACTTATTGTCGCCCGCAGGTCTCGACGCTATTGACGAAATCATCTACCACTTGGAGACGTACGACGTCACTACCGTTCGTGCATCCGTGCCCATGGGTCTCTTGTCACGAAAGATCAAGTCGATCGGCGTCAAAATGGTCTTGTCCGGCGAAGGCTCGGATGAGATCTTTGGTGGATACCTCTACTTCCACGCGGCCCCCGATGCTGCGTCGTTCCACCAGGAATGCGTGATGCGTGTCAAAAACCTGCACAAGGCCGACTGTTTGCGAGCCAACAAGTGTGAGTCTGCTCGGTTCGTGTGTCGCGCGCGCTTGCTAATTCCCATCTCTAGCGACCATGGCATACGGTCTGGAAGCCCGTGTGCCGTTTTTGGACAAGCAGTTCTTGGAAGTCGCCATGAACATTGACGCCAAGGAAAAGATGTTCAGCAAGGGTACGGCTCAGGAGATGGACGCCGATGGCAAGCCCAGAATAGAAAAGGTCAGTCTGCCGTGTTATTTCCAGTCGACCGTTCGCTGACTTCCTCTGCAGTACATCCTGCGAAAGGCATTCGACGTGCAGCCGGACGGCCGAGCATACCTGCCCGACTCAATCTTGTGGCGACAAAAGGAACAATTCTCGGACGGTGTCGGCTACAGCTGGATCGACAGCATGAAGGACCACGCCGAACGCAGCGTCTCGGACGCCGACTTTGCCAAGGCTGCCGAGCGATTCCCGCACGACACGCCGTCGACCAAGGAGGCCTACTTTATCCGCGAGATCTTTGAGAGGCATTTCCCCGGTGACGGACCGGCGAGCACGGTCATGCGATGGAAGCCCAAGGCCGAGTGGAACTGTCCCGAGGATCCCTCGGGTCGTGCACAGAGCTTCCACAACTCGGCTTACGAGAACCAGAAGGAGGCTTAGACGCAGATCACGCGTCGGAGGGATCGCTGTAATCCTGTAGACCATCATAGCATATAAAAGGCATCGGTGAATGCCGCCAATTTAAATTACCATTTCTGTGATCCCTCATACAAGTGGCGTCGCATCTAACGTATCATAGTCGCTTCGGCGGACAATAGACCTCCCGCTCTTCTGCCCTGATCCGCTGCTCGCCCTTGACTGCGCTCGCTGCCAGTATCGGTGACGGCGGCGGAGACGCGAAAAAGGGATCATCCATCACGGCTTCGACGGCGCGCCGCGACTTGCCATCTTTCGATACAGACGAGGGCCACGTCCCGTCGCGTATCCATCCCGCTTTCAAGATCTGTATCTGCAGCGGCCCATCAGTACCGGGGTATTCAGGCGGGTGCGGAGAAACGTACGACGAGCCCGAGCCGCATCGGCTGTTTGAGCGTCTTGGAATCTGTCAACATTCGCCAGATGGCTTCGAGCCCGCCCTGGCGCCAGACTTTGTCGTTCTCCTCGGCGCCTGGCTCGGCCATGAGGATCTCGAGTTTTTCGAGCGAGGAGAGCATCGAAGCGGAGGTGGGGCTTGGGGGTTTGGCGGTGGGTGGGGCGGGAGCGTAAGGGAGGTGCAGGAATGAGGGGAGCTTGCCGCGGGCTTTGGCGGAGAGGGTCTGTATGGCCGAGAGGACGGGCTTGGTGGGCCCGTCGTCTGACGCGAGGGAGGTCGCCAGGGGCGCGGTGTCGGCCGAGGCGATGTCTTGAGGGGCTTTGCTTTTTGGGTCCTCCGAGGTACGGTGGACGACGGGTGAGCGGTGGACTTTGGGTGCGGGAGGGTTGAGTTCGAGGTCGCCGGCTAGCCAGGCGCACCGACGGGCTTTCCATAGGTCAGGACCTGCATAGGAGAAATGCGAAAGGCAAGTCGGCGTGCGTTGTCGAAGACTGTATGGTTCAGCGCTTGGCGGAGATACTTACCATAAGTGCTAGATGAAGGTCCGGGATCCCCACCTTTGGCAAAATCGCATTCGTCGTCGTACCATTCCCCGACGGTCCCTCGTGGCGTGAAATGCAGTGAAGGTTGCGTGGAAAAAGTCGATACAGAAGGCGATGTCGTTTTCACTGGTTGTTCTGGAGCCAATTCGATGCCTTGACGCCCGCTGACGGGTAACGTAGCCATGGGCGGTGCGAGGTCCATATTCGGCCGGAAGCACGTCGATGTCGGGTTTCCGAGGACAGGTTCCAGCACTCCGGGTCAGGCAAGGCCACGGCCTGTCAGGATCCCGACCGAGAGGACGACCGAGCGGAGTAAGGGGACGGTCCTCTTGCTCGACCGGTCATTTGTGAATTGAAATCGATGAAATGGGCCAAAGGTGCGATCGAGCGTGGATTGTCGCTCAACCATTCAAGCGACTCGTTCTTTCGCTCTCCCCGTCATCTATCCAAGGGACGTTCCGTAGACGCCCGCCATGCGCCACACTCGCATCCTACACAAGCTCACACACTCGCCCTTTGGCAACTTTGACCTCCTCCGTCCGCCCAAGATCCGCAAAAACGGCCTTTCCGCCGTTGCCGTCTTGACCCCGCCGACGCCCGTCCCCACGCACATCCGTCGGCCCGCGTACGTCCCTTCGAATTTCTTCTCACGGCGGAATGGAGATGAGCCGTTGGCGGATGTGGTCGAGGATGACTTGGAAGGGTATCATGGAGAGGGAGGGGTTGGGGATAGTAAGGTTGGGATGATCGCGTTGGGGGGAGAGGAGGAGCGCGCTGTGCGGTATGCGGGAGGATTGGTGGCACGGGTGCTTGATCAGGTTAGGGAACTCGTCCAGGTGAGTCTCGCTTGGTGTGCGAGAGGCTGTATGGAATTGGACGTCCGAAATCAGCCAGGGATTACCACCGCCGCGCTCGACAAGAGCATTCACGACTTGATCATCTCCCATGATGCCTATCCTTCACCATTAGGCTATCAAGGCTTCCCAAAGAGCGTCACCACATCCATCAACAATGTCATCTGTCGTAAGTCCAATGCGTTGCACAGTTGCTCGAATGCTGATGCTTGATCGCTCAGACGGCATTCCCGACGAGTAAGGTGGCTCTTGCAGGAACCTTCCGCCGATACAGCCTGCTAAGGCCATCTCGCTGTTCGACAGCCGCATACTCCTTCCAACAGATATCATCAACATAGACGTCACCCTCTTCACGAAATACCCAACAACATCGCAAAAAGTCCCCGTACATGTGCACGGCGACTCGTCCGTCACATTCTGCCTGCCCGAGGTGGACGACCAGGCGCGCGAGCTCGTCGAGATCACGCAGGAGGCGCTGGATATCGGGATCAAGCAGTGCGGCCCGGGGCGGAACTTCCGGGATATCGGTCGTGCGATTGAGTGAGTTTTTGACCCGTTTCTTTCGGTTGGTGGGCGTGCTGAGGTGGTTTTGAGTAGGGCGTACGCGCGGCAGTACGGGTATTCCGTCAATCAGCAGTTTACGGGGTATGTCCGGGATTTGAATGTCTCGCGTTTCTGTACTTAATATCGGCGGCACAGGCATGGAATTGGGCAGCGCTTCCACACCGCACCATGGATATTACACCACGGTACGCTCGTCCTTACTTCTTTGTCGATCGTGGCTGACTCTGACTTGGTATCCTCAGCGAACGACGAGCCCGGGGTGATGCGTCCGGGACACTGTTTCACGATTGAACCATGTATTGTACAGGGCGACTGGTCAAGAGGATACATATGGAACGACGGATGGACATTCGCAACAGAGGTGAGCGAGGGGCTCTCGCTTTGCTTCCTTGTATACTGATTAAATTTTGGGCCGACAGAGCAACGCTCGCTCGGCGCAATTCGAGCACCAGATACTCATCACCGAGAATGGCGCCGACGTCTTGACACGGCGCGCTTCGGAATGAAGGGTGTCCGTTTGCATACAGCAGCGCGTATCAGGATTCACAAGGCATAAGGGTCGACACATCACTGTATCGAGTATATCATCGGCATATTGCATTGGTAGCAGACTCGGACTCGAATTCGCTGCTTGCCGTTGGCCGCTTCGGCGTGGTTTGCCCTCAGTTGACCTTATGTGCAGGGGTGTTTGTGGCAATCGAATGACCCCTTAAAAGACCAAGAGGCCCGCTTCTTGAGAGCCACCACTACGCAAAGCTTCCTGCAGACGGGATGGGCGACGGCTCATGACTTATCGATCTTCACCTACGAGTCGGGGACATCGCTTGTTCCCAGCCGGATCGCGATTAAACGCACATGATATACAGATCCCGCCTCATGCCAAAGCGCCAACTCGACCGGTCTTCCGACAGGATTTCCTGGAGTACAGTTATCTTGACTAAAGAAGTTTTCTCGATCGGCCAGTGATGACTGCATTCCGCTCGAGGACCTGCGTCTGCGAGGCCTGGGGCTCTATCCGTTGCCTGTAAGAAACCCTTGGAATTCGTTTTCGGACGCGAGGCATTGCGAGTTGCAACGCGGGTTTCATTTTTGCTTTACCCGGCTTTTTGACGCCTGTAAAGCAGCACTGGGCGACTTCTTTACTGTACTGGACAGCACCAGAGCCAACGTGATATACGTTGCCCCTGTGAATGGCAGATCCCGAGACAGAAGGTAATTCAACAATTATATCGGCCAGACTACAAGTTACTCGATGACCTGAGTCAGCGCACGGTCTTGGATGATATCTTAAGCCTCACAGAGGGATACGGAACTATCTCTGTGATCAATAGCGGAAGGGAGTGGACTCGATGTGCCACAAGGAGCTCTGCAAGGTGAGCAAGGTGAGTTCGAGCGCGACTCAGAGCCTCGCGGCAAAAATGCAAGAACGTCGCAAACACGAGGGCCTGCCTGTAGCAAGACCCTCAAGAGAAAGCTGGGTGGATGCAGCATCCTATGATACACTGCTCCTCCAAAAAAGCGAGAGCGGCAACGTCCCGCGCATAGTCCGACATCAGCCCAGACCGACCTGGAGAACGCTCGTTTCTGGCCTGGAAGGCGTTTAGGAGGCCAAACCGGAATCACGCAAAAAGATCTTCCCACGTTGGGGTCGAACCAACGACCTTCGAGTGACGATCCGTTGTGAGGAAGGTAACAGCTCGACGCAACTACCACTGTGCTAGTGAGAAAGATGCTTGATGACGGAGGAAAATTACCCTGATCGATGTAATATCAATTCCGTGCATCTTCCCGAATGTCCTGCATTCAACCTGTCCCTCCACCTGTCTCTTCCTCCGGTGAGTCACCGAGCCCTCCACATCTTCAGGGACCTCCAGCGGGATGCAAGCGTGACGATAGCGTTCTGCCAGCGGTCAGCGAGCCGTCCAGGCTTTACAGCCCCTGGTACACCCCTTCAAGGCAGCATGCGCACCTCCACTCTGGCGAGAAGCCTCGTCTTGATCAGGCTTGCCAATGAACGAGACATGCCGTCCTGTAACGCATGCGTCCTCCACCGGAACGGCATTCCCTTCTGCCGTTTGTGAGGAGGATATAAAGGAAGAGTACAAGCATTTCATTCTGTTGTCAAACCTGAAGCCCCACCACCAAGCCATAAAATCACAACGCCCCTGACCTTCGATTTCGCAGACAACCCACAATGGCTGACTTCTTCAAACCTACACCCAAGCCGGAAAGCCCTTTGAACCGATGGAGGATCCTCTCTCCCAAGGCAGGGATCAGGTTCGTCTAGCATGCCTGGCAAAGTGGGACTGCCATTGATGTGTCTTCTGCTCTGGTAGAGTATCTCCCTATTTCTTGGGCGGAATGTCTATCGGAGAGGCTTGGAAGGATGCCATGGGATCCATGAACAAGGAACAGTCCTTCAAGCTCCTCGATGCATTCTTTGAGGCTGGAGGAAACGCTATCGACACTGCGAACAACTACCGTGAGTGGCATTTAACATGATAGACAGAACGCCTACTGATGAATCTAAGCAGAGAACGAGGAGTCTGAACAGTGGATTGGCGAATGGATGGAAGCTCGAGGCAACCGTGACCAAATGGTAAGTAAATCTGTCCCAGCAGGGAGAAATACCGTTCTCATTTCCCTTCTTAGGTCATCGCAACCAAGTACACTACGAGCTACAAAGCCTATGCTTTGGGCAAAAATGAAGCGCGAAATCATGTCGGCAACCACAAGAAGTCTCTCTATCTGTCGGTTGAGGATTCTCTGAAGAAGCTCAAGACCAGCTACGTATGTCCAGATGCCCATTGCAGCAAGATTGACGACTAAAGCGTTTTCCGGCAGATCGACATCCTCTACCTTCACTGGGTAAGCTTGGGACATGCTCGATGAACTCGCCTCTCATACCCTCTTGCAACCGGACCTAGTGGGACCACAGCACTTCCATCGAAGAGATCATGACGTCTTTGCACATACTTGTGCAGGAACGCAAGGTCCTCTACCTTGGAATTAGTGATACACCAGCCTGGATCGTGGCAGCGGCTAACACGTTTGCCATGTTAGTAGCAATCTTCCTTCGTCGTGCTCCAAGACTGACTCTCTCTCTCTCTCTCTCTCTCTCTCTCTCTCTCTCTCTCTCTCTCTCTCTCCACCATAGCGAACGAGGCCTTACGCCGTTTGTCATCTACCAAGGCAAGTAAGAAGCCTGAGAGGTGAACGAGACCTGACTTTGCGATATTTTCAGGCAGGTGGAATGTAATGGTTCGCGACTTTGAACGAGAGATACTGCCGATGGCCCAGCACTTCGGTCTTGCGCTTGCGCCGTGGGACTGCGTGGGAGGTGGGAGGTTGCAATCCAAGAAGCAGGTACGTACACGGTAGGCTGGCGACGTCAAATTGCTCACGGAATCTGCAAGTTGGAAGAAAGGAAGAAGCAAGGCGAGAAGATTCGAACGCTAGTCGCGGGCGAGGAACAGACCGAACTCGAAGTCAAGTATTCCGAGGTCTTGAGCAAGATTGCCGATGAGCATCAAGTGGACTCGGTCACTGTCATCGCTTTGGCGTACGTCTTGCAAAAGGCGCCTTATGTTTTCCCTATTGTTGGTGAGTGGTTCGCCTCTTAAAATTCCAAGCGGTATCTAATCCCGATCTATTCTCAACAGGCGGCCGTAAGGTTGAGGTGAGCTTGGTATGCGCACGGGCGAACCTCTTTGCTGAACCACTGTCTAGCATCTTCAATCTAACATCAAGGCCTTGGATATCAAGCTGACCGATGCGCAAATCAAGGAAATCGAAGGTAGGTGGAATGTAGCTTCCTCTCGCGTGGGGCTGACGCTTCGTCTAGATGTGCAACCTAACTGGGATCCTGGATTCCCCCACAACTTTATCGGTCACAGACCGAACAGCAACAACGGCGTTCCGGAAGCCATTGTTTCTGGCCAATTGGGTTACCTGGACTACGTGCTGGACCCCAAGCCCATTGGACATTGAAGGCAGGCGAGGACTGCCTGCCCAACTACCGCCAAGTTGTGCCGTGATGAATAGCGAAAAAAAAAATACTTGTTGTAACTACTGGAAAGGTTGGCATTCATGAAATGATTTTGAACACCAAGTCCAAGGTAGCTCGAGTCGGCACTTATAAGCGGACATCAGTCATAGTCGAAGTAGCCTGTCGAGCCAAGATGATGCGAATACAATGCTTCTATGCTACATACATCAAGACCATCTACCTAAAATATCCTACCGGTCTTGCGCTTCCTCCGCCACAACGTAAGGCCTAGGGCGACCAAGAATAGGACGCCCAGAATAACACCCACAGCGATTCCTGCCTTTGCGCCTCGGGACAGTCCGCCGCCGCCGCTCTCGCAAGGATATGCATCGTCACAAGGGGTGCCGGCCGTGGCAGTGAAGGTGCCGGCCTGTAGAGAGGTATAATACGGGTCGTTTTCGTTTGTCATTATCTGGCGGATGATCATCGTCAGTCACCCTCATACTTGAGCCGTGAAGGAATTGGCGCACCTGCCAAGCAGTAAGAGATAGCAAGGGCGCATTGTAGTCCAACGCGACCTCGGTTTCAGGGTAGTCTGTAAGGAGCGTTAGCGCGCAGCTTGATCTCTTGGAAAGAAGACCTACCGTCTCGAAGATCATAGAACTCGTCAGCGGCGTTTGGGCCACCTATGAGGGCACCGTAAAGGACGTGCGCCATCTGCGGTGGCTGGGTATTGATCTATAACAAGGGTTAGACTACGGCAATACTTGCAGATGGAGGGACTCACAGCCGACACATTATTGCCGCCACTTGCAGGAGCGGAATGCGGGTTCTGTGGCGAGTTGGGATGCTGGCCGACCACGTATACGGCGTTCAGCGGATTCTTGCCAAGGGCGTAATCCAATTGTCGTTGTGCAAAGGTCTGAAGAGGTGTCAGAGATATCCAACCAATGCTGGGTAGACTCACATTATACGACTCGGTCTTGGAAGTCGTCGTTGCCAATGGTGCATACCGGGCCATCAACATGGCTACGTTCAACGCCGGGTTCAAGCTCGCCTGGTTCGAGTCGCCCTCAAAGTACAAGAGGCCACCTGGCGAGACGTCAGCTCACTCCGAGGAGCGACACCAACCGACTCACCCTTTGTCAAGTAACCCCTCGATGTGCCGTCCACAATCTTGTCCAGATAATTTTCCATCTGGCCCTTCCACCCCGTCACGTTCTGAGAAAGTGACGCCTGTTCCGCCAACTGCGGTCGGGCGAGAGCAATCTCGACCAACAGCTCGAACACGGCGGGAGTCTTGTCATCCCAATTCAGGACGTAGGACTCGTCCTGTGCGAGGGAATAGGTCTGGTAGTGATTGTAAGCTTCGGCGTAGTAGGCCGAAGAGTTGGTGGCAAGAGCGAGTGCAAGGGCGCCAAGTGTCTGCAGAGACGTTAGCCGAGGTCACGAAGGGGACAGGTCGACTCGCCAGTTCATCTCCAAAGCCGGAACTCTGATAGGCGGCTCCTCCGAGGGGAAGACTGTTCAAAGTCAGCTACACTCCTGCACGAAACCAGCTACTCACGAATTGGAATACTCGGTCAAGTTGGAAGTATTCATGGCAAACGAATACGCGTCCTGAGCATGCGTCAGCAGCTGGGCCGAGTAAGTTGCATTGGCGATACTCGTGGGTGGAGAGATGGACGTGTCGGTGCTGTAGTTGAGCGTGGCGGATGGCGCGTAGAGGAGAGAACACATGGCAAACGCCGCAGCGAGGCCGGCTGCCATGTCTGTTCCGGGACTGCAAGGGGTCAGAGGGCGCAAATGGAGGGCGGTGTCGACTCACTGAGTCGAGTTGATGGGATACGCGGGTCTCGGCTCGGGGATATCTTGGTCGCCACCCCAGTAGTCTTGACTAGAGTTGAACGACCCGACAGAGACGAAGATGGTATTCGGACTCGGGTGTGCCTGTCGAACTCAGCGATGGCAAAAGGAAGAGGCGCCAGACTCACATTCATAGACCAATCTAGACCCCACCGGAGCATCAAGTCGAGGTAGGCCGTTTGATTGGCCGCGTCGTAACCTGGGCCGTACGCGTTGGCGCCCCAGCAGACGGAGAACATGGTCTGAAAGGGAAGCGAGGAGGTCAGCATGGAAGCGTAATAGAAGGCGGTCGAGGTGCAATCGAGAGAAGAGTCGCTTCCTGCATCCGGCAAGCAAACCTGTTGCGAAAGAGCTGAGCGACAACAAGAGCGATACCTCGGGGACGGCCTCTCTCTTCCCTTTCCCGCCATCGTTGCATTCTGGGCCAGCACTTGAATGCTATGACCGAGTCCCCTCGATGCCTTCCGCGTGACGACCGCGATTTTCCGCTCCACAAAAGACAGAGAAAATCCTCTGGATTCACCGCATCTCGTCCCGGAATCGGTCGACATCTGACGCAATGAGAAGACCAATGCCTGCCGAGCAACGCGTGAGCGAGGCCGTGACAACCCTTTGCGTCACATAGGTAATCCCTTTTAGCAGGTGCGGAGTATACGTTTGCGCTCGCAGCGAGGACCTCACATCGTCTTCGGCGGACGGAATCCCTGATCGATCCGTGGCGAGCTAACGTCGAGGATGCTCCGATAATGCGCTCGAGTCCAATCGGCGCCGCCAAATTGACGCGCCAGCAGATCTTGCTGAGCGAGGACGCCGTAGGAAGGAAGATGCCTCGATCGATGGAACGCCCGAGTCGAGGGCTTCCTTGGCTAGATATGGCAGCCCCGAGACTCTGCACATCGAACCTGCTGCATCGAGAGACAGTGTTTTCTGCAACAGATCTTCGTTTGCGGCCGCAGATTGGTAGGACAGCGCCACGCCGATCCTTGTAGCGGAGACCGATATTCTCCACAGCCGAGCGCCCTACGCCCTTTGACGCAGGCGACATAGACGGGATGGGAGCAGTCCATGTATCGCACAGCGTTATTGACCGTTTTTCGGGATCGTTGGCAGGCGGCATGGCTTTGCGGTGAGTGCGTTTCCCAGAAGAGAGCGTTTGCGACGTGATTGATTGGCGGGTATCGTGTCTTTATAGGCCAAGGCCCGGATGTCGTCCGTCGGCGCGAGGACCAAATTCATGGAGGCCTCCGCGCTCGAGGCGAATTGCCTCGGATCGCCGCTGATCGTGTTCTCCGCCGAAAGCGCCTCCATTCGGTCGGATCGCACTTCCTACCGCACGGCGTTTGGTGACGCTGACTCGAAAGGCATGCCAGCGGTGGATGGGCTGCACCCGACGGACTGGCGCGCATGCGAAGGAGACCGTAAGGTGGCGCATTCGGCGACTGCGCTCGACGAGGTTCCTTGGTCCGCCATGGGTTCCGCTGGACGAGTGCGCGACCGTCTCACGATAGCCTCGAACAAGACCGATTCTCGCCGAGTCTTGGACAGCGGGTCTGGCTCCACGTGGAAGACTGCACCTTGCGTGGGGCTCGAGAGACGATGACGCTGGCTTGATCGGGATAAGGCTGCTCCGAGTGCAAAGCCGCCGATGCCCGACGAGACCCTCGTTCTTGCTGCGCGTTGGAGAGCCGGATTCTATTTTCGCTGCCGCTCGAAGAAGGCAATGATTCTCGCTGTTGAGAACTTGACGTGGCAAAGACTGCTCATCCTCCCTGAAGCTCGGCGTGATTCCAACCCGAGCTGCGCGCGGAACGGACTGATCCGCTTCGCTCGAGGGCGGACTCGGCCTGAGTCTCGAGGGGAGACGGCTTCGGAGCCGTTATACGACGGCCTCGAGGATTCTCTGCCTGCGGCGCTGGTAGTCTCGCTTCGCTCGTGGTAGTCTCGCTTCGCTCGCGACGGGACTCTCGCTCCCTTCGGTCGATCGATGAACTAACGCTCGGCCGTTCTCCGACGGCCTCGGGACTGCCTGGCCTGCGGCGCTGGTATTCTCTTCGCTCGAGAGAAGGTATTCTCGCTTCGCTCGAGAGAAGGTATTCTCGCTCCCTGCGGTCGCTCGACGAGGCACTGATGCTCGGCCGTCCTACGACTGCCTCGGAATTCTCTGGCCTGCGGCGCTGGTAGTCTCGCTTCGCTCGCGACGGGACTCTCGCTCCCTACGGTCGCTCGACGCACTCACCCAACTCAACGGAAACGCCTGCTTTGAATAATCCCCCGCATCAAACCAACCCCTCCCCAAATCCACCCCCCACTCCCCGCCATCCCCTTGCACCGAACTATTCCTCCACGCGACCCTATTCCCCGCCGGCAATTCTCCCGCCCTCTGCGCATCGTAAAACCACAATGCATTACCCAGGAGCGTCGACCATTGCGCGTTCGGGGATGTGCCGTTGCGTGAGATGACGCCGGATGAGGCCGGCGGTGGGGTGAAGGGCACGGTCGGTGTCAGTTGGGCCTGCGCGGTGAGGGCAGTGGTGAGCGCAAGGAGGACGAGCATTGTATGGTTTGATGACCACGCCGAAGAGGGAAAGGACGGCGGGTTCGTTTGTTATTATAGTTATCAACAACGCATCGTGCATAGCCCAGCCCGTAATAGCTGGTCGTCTCGTCTCCAATTAATGTAATTGCCTCCGTCATAGAACCCAAGTCAACTTGATATTGATTCCGTCATCCCCGCCCCGCCTGGGGTTATTGTTCATTTACGCCCACTCATAAAAGGGTCCGTTTTACGATATCTGATATCCCCATATTGGGCGGGAAAGGGTGCATCCCGATGAGTCAAGAGCGTCTCTTCCTCCCGCGCCATCCTGCATCCCCTCTCCCCTTCCATCCACCACGAGCCATGACCATCTACGCACTCTACATCTACAACAGGTCCGCTCTACCCTCCTTCCGTCTCCATCCTGCCACATCTGACGCACCTTGCCTTGAAAGACACTGCGAATGCATCTACTACCACGACTGGCACCAGTCGCGCGTCCTCCAGCCGCCGCGGGAGGGAACGACGCACAGGCGCAACGTCGCGCGGTACGGTGATCTGTCGACAACGGGAACGGGGGATGGACCGGAGGGCAAGAGGATGAGAGAGGGCAAGACGACGGTGGAGGGCTTGCCGTTTGATGAGCAGGCAAAGCTCGTGTATGGCGTCTTGTTGAGTTTGCGGAATATGTGCAAGAAGCTTTCCGGACGGTGCGTATTGCCTCTCTTTCTTCTGTCCTTTCGGTCCCTCGATCGAGGTGCTCACTCTCGCGCCCTCGCTTCGCTCTCGCAGACCAGACGAACAGTTTTCCTCGTACCGCACATCAACCTACAAATTCCACCTCTACACAACGCCGACAAACCTCTCGTTCATCATGCTCTCTGATCCGCTGGCGGATTCTCTGAGGGGCGTGCTGAGGCAGGTGTATGCGGGGCTGTTTGTGCCGGGGGTCGTGAGGAACCCGTTGGTCGAGTGGGAGCGGGAGGGAGAGGGGGAGAGTGAAGGGGTGGATAGTGATGCGGTGAGTGGCGAGCGCAGCACGAGGACGAGCGGTAGCGAGGACGAGGGCGGAGCGAGCGAGGGAGAATCAGCCGAGCGACCAAAGGGAGCGAGATGACATTACCCCGAGCGAAGCGAGGATAGGACGCGCCGCAGGCCAGGGAATCCCAAGGCCGTCGAAGGACGGCCGAGCGTCAGTTCTTCGAGCGACCGAAGGGAGCGAGAGTCTCGTCTCCCGAGCGAGCGAGACTACCTCGAGCGAGGCGAGAATCCCAGCGCCGCAGGCAAGGATGTCCCCGAGGCCGTCGCAGGACGGCCGAGCGTCAGTCCGTCGAGCGAGGCGAGCATTCGTATGCTGCAATCTACGAGAGTGAACGAGCAGAGCGAGAATCCGTCTCTCATTAAGCGTCAGCAAGCCTCCACATCTCCGTCGAGGCAGGGAGCATTGAGTGCCGCAGGCAAGGAGACTTCGCGCGCGCGCCGGATTAGAACGCAACGCATGTCACACTGCCGAGGCCGTCACAGGACGTGGCGAACATGTCATCGAGCATATCGAGGATGGTGCCTGCCATAGCCAAGGACTCGTGGTGACGTCCGACCATCAGTTGAGCAAAGGCAGACGCGCGCCGGAGATTAGGGATCTCTTCGAGGGAAGCGAAGCGGACAGCCGAGCGCCTCAAGGCAGGATTTCTCCAGAGGCCCTCGTGGGATGGCGGAATGATCAATCGAACGAAACGGGTCATGGCCCGTCTCGGCACTCGAGTACACCGAGAGGGTCCCCAGGGATTCGCCTCGACCGTCCACCGATGGATCGCCCGGCATCAGCCGGCCCGAATCAGAGGAATCGCCGTAAACCGCAAACGCTTGGTACTGACAGAGGCGAGGAGGAACTTGATCGATAGGAGGCGATGCCCGAGGTGACCGCTCGTGCATAGGAAAAAGGCTGCTGCGGACCGATATCCGCGACCTTTCACTGTCTGAATCGTCGAGACTAGAGCCACGGTGCGATGCGTCTTATCCAGGCCGGGACCCCGACACCGCACGTTCGAGCCAATCTTATCTGGGTCTAGCGAAACGAGCGCCGAGTCGTTCTGGGCGGATCGCGTGCGGTGCGACGACGATCAAGTCCTGCGGAAGAAGGAGCGTATCTGGGTCCGCAATGGCTTTCACGATGCGGCGTACGTCATGCCGAGCTCGTCAGCGAAGACGAGACAGAATCGCTCATGGTCTAGGCGTCGAGGCGCCAACCCGAGCTTGGAGGATAAAGGATGCATTCACTCTGGAACGTCTCTTGGTGTGACTCGATGGGGCTGGACATCCAATCGGTTCTTTTGCGGGCTGTTGAAACTTTTTGTATGGCAGAGCGTGGCCGTTCGTCCAGAAGGAATGACGCGGCGAGCCCCTCACAACGGGGGTAGCCAAGACAGCGCGTCAATCAGCTCTCCGCAGTGTCCGGCGTCCCAATCTCTGTGCTATCCAACAAGTTTGCTGACATGCTCTTCCTCCTTGTCCTTCTCCGTTTTTCCCAACCGCCTGCATTGCCTTTCGTTGCACACGATCGAATGGCCTGCCTCATCGCAGTTCCGAGCATCCGTGGACCGATACGTGCGCGGCCTGAGCATCTTTGGCGCATGATTCTTGCATGTATCCATATGGGAATATACTAGTTGTGGCGTTGTACGTAATTTATATATGCATTGCATGGTGGCGATCTGGACGCGAAAGGGAGGCGCGTCTGCGCGCGGCGGTCATCTCCGGATGGGCGGACGTGATCAAGTAGAGTTGAAAGAGGTTTCCAGTCGATATGGAGCATTTCGGCATTCCAGCTGAAACTGCATTCTCCTTCTCATTCGATAAGAGGTCTGCACCTTGCCTCCTGTGCGACCTGTGCGGTAACAGCCATTGGAAATTCGCAGGCGAGAGCAGATCGACAGGGTAACTACGCTCGAAACACGGAACCCGCTTTCTGATATCATCACCGCTGACATTCTCGCCCGGCCCAGATGTCCCTGTCAACGCTCCAGGGCTTCCTCGGTCTCGCTCCCTCCTCTCCAACGATCCAAGCATACCTCGCCCAGCTATCCCCCTCATCACCGCTCGATCCGGAAATAAAAACTTACGCGGACGTCATGTACGTCAACTACCACGCGCTCGGAATCTCGTTTTGCTGTGTGCCCGCGGGAGGTGGGGCGAGGATTGATCAAGGGGCAGGAAGGGACGGGGTGCTGGTGGAGAGCATTGATTTGTATAATCCGAGGCCGACGGCAGGGCAGGGACGATCACGTAAACGAGCATGGAGCGTGTTCAAGGGGTTACCGCTTGTGCTTGAGGGCGTAGAGGGGCAAGTGATGCGTCTGGAGGAGGGCACGAGGGGAAGGGATATCGTTGCGGCGCTCGGGGAACCGTCGCGCAAGGGCGGCGGGACGGGATGGGTCGATGTCTGGCTCGAGTATGCGAATGTGGGCGTCGTGTTGGATTTGCAGGATCCGAGGGGGGACGAGATCGTGAGCGAGGCCGAGCAGGCAAAGGGGATCGGGGGCATGTGGGATCGTGCCGGGCGGTGGGTGTGGAGCAGCGTCAAGGTGTTCAAGCCAACAGAAGAAGGAGACCAGTCATAGGGGCTGTAAATTCGCCTATAGTCAGCCAATATTCGATATTTGAAAATGTTGCGGCCCGATATTTCGATCGAGGCCGAGGGCGAGTGAGACAGATGGACGAGTCAACGCTGGCTATGACTGGATGGGTCAACGTCGACGAGCATATATACTGCACCACACCCGTCGGCAACAGACGTCCTACGCCTCACACACCACACCACACCAACATGCCTATCCTCGGCGTCACAGAACAAGGGCCCACGCGGCCCGCCCACTTCAACCTCGAGTCCATCATCCGGCCCAACATCCTCGCCCTCGTACCCTACCGCTCCGCACGGGACGACTACGACTCGGGCATCCTCCTCGACGCCAACGAGAATGCGCTCGGCCCGTGCCTGCCCGCGGTCCACGATGTTGTTGTTGAGAAGCAGCACGAGGGTGCCGATGGCGAGGATATGCCGCGGCGCAAGGAGGAAAAGGATGCGCAGCAAATCAAGACGAATGGAGATGCGGCCGCCGCCGATGCGTCGGATCCCCTGCTCAACATGTCCCAGGAACAACTCGCGTCACTGAACCGGTACCCGTCGCCGACGCACGACCCCTTGAAGCAGCTGATCGCCAATCTGCGCGGCGTCCCGAACGAGAACTGGGTCTTCCTCGGTGTCGGCAGCGACGAGGTGATTGATTTGCTGTTCCGGGTGACATGTGTGCCGGGCAAGGATGTAGTGATTACGACGCCGCCGACGTATGGGATGTACGAGGTGACGGCCAACGTGAATGATGTCGGGGTCGTCAAGGTACCGCTCATTACCGAGGGTGGGAAATTCGAGGTCGATATGCCCGCTGTACGTTCCCTCCCAGTCTCCCCTGACTCAAGCTAATCGCCTGCAGCTCGAGAATGCATTTGCCAAGTACCCCGAGGCCAAGCTCTTATTCCTGTGCTCGCCCGGAAACCCGACGGGCACGCTCATTCCGCTCTCCACGATTCGGGCCGTCGCCGAGAACGCGGCGTACAAGGGTATCATCGTCGTCGATGAAGCGTACATTGATTTCGCGCCCGAGGGATCAAGCGCCGTGCAGCTTGTGAATGAGTATGCGAATGTCTGTGTCATGCAGACACTCAGTAAAGGATTCGGGTTGGCCGGTATTCGGTGAGTTGTCTCATGCTGCCGTAGGTGTCCCGCTAAGATCCTATAGACTCGGATTCGCGCTCGCGCCGCCCCCGCTGGTACAGATCATGACCAACACCAAGGCCCCTTACAACATTTCCAAGCCTACGGCCACCCTCGCCCTTTCCTCGCTCTCCTCCGCGGGCCTGTCCATCCTCAACACCAACATCACCACCCTCAACGCCTGCCGCACCGAACTCATCTCGGACCTGCGCACGATCCCCGCCATCGGGGAGATCCTTGGCGGCAACGACGCCAACTTTGTGCTCGTGCAGATCCTCGACAAGCCGCGCGCCGAGGGCGGACGGCCGAGTAATCCGCGGGCGGTCGAGGCGTACAAGCGCATGGCGGAGAAGATGGGCTTGGTGGTCAGGTTCCGGGGCAATGAGATTGGGTGTGAGGGTTGTTTGCGGATCACCGTGGGCTCGCCCGAGGAGTGTCGCGCCGTGGTGGAGAGGTTGAAGGAGATCTTGTAGACCATAGAGGAACGGTAGATGAACGGGTGGCGATTCGCGCTTTTTTTTTTGGCGGAGCCTAAGCGCGGGCTTGCTAATCAGCCGAGCGGTCAGACATTATGAGCCTCTTGAACGAGCTGGCGAGGGATCCTTTGCCTCGAGAATCATTGATTGCCACCTCGCCACCCACATACAATGTCCAACCTCGTTGAAATCACCTCACCCGAACACTTCAAGCAGGTCCTCTCCGAGGACTTGAACCGCGTGTCCGTGCTCGACTTTTGGGCGTCATGGGCCAAGCCGTGCGAGAAGATGAACGAGGCCGTCAAGGAGATGAGCCACAAGTATAACGAGGTCTTGTTCTTGATGGTGAGTGCTGCGGTCGACGGGCTTGGCGTTGGCTGACCGCGCTGTAGATCGAAGCGGACGTGCAGGATGAGATTGCCGAGTCGTTTGATATCGAGGAAGTACCGTCGTTCTTGATTCTAAGGGTATGTTCACCGCATGTCCCTCGCTCTCGATCTGACGCTCGTGCAGGGACATACGCTACTGGCACGCCACGCCGGATCCAACGCGCAGCTCCTCATGTCACTCCTGAACCAACACACCAACACGCCACAAGCCATTCAGCCACTCTCCACGACGACGCAATCCCCCGCTGCACCCACTGCGCCAATCGCGCACGCCAACGAAACGGACGAACAGCTCGAGGAACGCTGCAGGCAGTTGATGAACAAGCACAAGGTCGTCTTGTTCATGAAGGGGAACCCGTCGGCGCCCAAGTGTGGATTCTCGAGACAGACGGTCGGCCTGCTTCGGGAAAAGGGCGTCGAGTTTGCGTGGTTTGATATCCTGAGTGATCAGGCGGTGCGCGAGAGGCTCAAGAAGCTGAATGATTGGCCGAGTGAGTCGGTTTTCGCGCTCGTCTGACGTCCTCGCTAACGTGGATCATCCCCAGCATTCCCCCAAATCATCCTCAACGGCGAACTCATCGGCGGTCTCGACATTTTCCGCGAATCGCTCGAGAACGGAGAATGGGACGAGATGTATGCCGCCGCAAGCGAGGAGCCGGAAAAGTCGACATAGGCCATCAAGAACGTCAAAATGGTTGTATAGCAAATCATGCATGGCTCATAATGCATCTAGATGACTGTAACGTCACAGTTCGTTCGCCTCGCCTCTCTGTTGCCGAAAGACAAGCATCCAATTCCCAGCGGGCATCGGTATACGCTTCTCTAGTATGAAGCCGTATCGGTTGGCGACCTGCTCAACATCCGGTATCCGCCGTAGCCCGAAATCGGGATGGAGGACCTTGAACCGCTGGTCAAACTATTCGGATATCAGCATCCGCTATCGAACGAGCTACCGCTGGGCTGACCTTTTCATCGCCCTCCGAGGCAAAGCTACTGTCGTCCTTGAGAAACGCTCCGTAAACGGCTATCCAGCCTCCAGTCTCCACCAGTCCTGCCTCGTTACTCGTCCCGTCACTACCGAGGTGAGAAAAGATATCGTTCTGCGTTCGGACGGGAGAGCAGTGCAGCAGATTGCCTAAAATTTCTCAGCGCTAGATATGGGTTGTTTGAGAGACCCTTACAGATTACAACGCCTGTGATCTTGCCCGGGCTCTGCGTCCGGAATTGTTCCCCAAGGCGGATCCAGTCGCCTTTGGACGTGACGTCGAGTTGCACGGGTGTTTTCAAGTTTTCCACCACTGATCCACCCTTTGACATTGCGATCCCTTCTGCAAGAAACCTGGATATAAGGTGAATCTATCCGAGGACGCCGAGGATCCCGTATACCCACTTCAATTGTTCCTCGTTCCGCTCTGATGGCCAAAAGTCGATACTCGGCCACTTTTCCGCCATGCCCACGACATGCTCTCCGCTTCCCGATGATATCTCGAGGATCCTTCCGCTAGTGTGGGGTGTGACGTAGGGCGTCAAGGCTTGTAGGATCGCATCTCGATTCCGTGATGCAGAGCCTGCCAGAGGTCAGGAAAAGGCTGGAGTGTGGTGGACAGAGACCTACCCGACACAGAATTGATGGATGGGTATCCCATAGTACCGTAGCGGATGCTGGATGGCCTTGGTGTCTTAGCAGCGACCTAGGTCATAAGCGATAGTGAAGCACAGTTCAAGCAGCGCTCAAGCAGGACGAGCATCACGGCGCGGGGATGAGCGAAGCCGACTGGCCGTTCAATATCTCAATTTTGCACTAAAACTTTCGCAGTTTTGGGCCGAATCAGGGTCAAGCTTGTGCCCCTTAGAGTGCCGTAAACCTCACACTGCGTTCGTCGATATTGATCCAGTCAATGTCCATAGCAACAGAGCAGCAGCCTGTCCCAGCTGTTTCAGACAAGAGTAGCCTACTTCTCAACAACAGATTGTATGCCCTGCAGGATCTTCACGACCCCCCATGCTCCCGGATCCGGCACATTCGCCTCGCGCAACGCCTCCCGTCCGACATACGCCGCACGGCCGGCCTTGGCCTCGATCGTGCGCGTGTGCTCTGCGGCGTCGACGGCCGCCTGGATGGCACCCTTAAAGTCGCCCTTGGTCGTCGTCAAGTGTTCCGTAAATGCCGCGAGGGGATCGATCAGGGTTCGACTCGGACGACGCGCGGGCGTGTACTGGTAGAGCGTCTTGAGTGCGTGGTCGAGCGCGTGCGTCCATGCATTCGCGTCGGCGGCGGAAGACTTTGCAAAGCCGGCCGCGAGCGCGTTCGTCCAGATGGAATACAGCGCGCCGCTCGTTCCGTCCATCTTGCGCTCCATGGCTTGGGCGAGCGCGAGAACAGAGTTGATCACGTCGGAGCCATCGAGCTCGTCGGCTTCGAGGACTCGCAGGATTTCTTCCGCTCCGGCCTTGAGGCACAGACCGCAGTCGCCGTCGCCTGCGATCGTGTCGAATTGGGTGATCTCGGGCTCGGCGTCGATGACGTTGTTGCATGCCGCGCGGAGGGCTTGCTGGAAGACGTCAAAGTGCGGAACTAGGAGGAGTCAGCACTCGCGCCAAGCGATCTTCCAAGCGAGGCTCACTCGGAACGGCCTTGCCGCCATTCTTCATCTTGTCAACTTTCCCTTGATCCTGGACATACGCCTCGGCCTCCTTGACGACTTTATTGAACGGTTTCCATCCCGGGGCGGAAGCGGGGGCATCAATGAGCTCGAGCACGCGTTCGGCGGTGTAACGCGGCTTGTCTTCCGCTCGCGGCAGGAGGAGCAAAGTCAAGCTGAATCCGGGCAAGTTGCACGATGTCTGCAAAGGGTTAGTCAGGTCATAGGGAACGTAGCGTGACAACACACCATGAAGCTTCCCGCATTGACACGCTCCACCTGAATGTTCTGCGTCGCGAGCACGCCCAGCGCCTCTTGCACAATCAACCCAAGCTCGAGCTCGCTCACGCCGCCAAGGTTATTGACGAGCAAGACGACGCGATCGCCGCCGTCGTGCTTGAACGGCACAAACGCCCTGTCGGCGTCGTTGGTGTCGGTGATGTAGGCGAGCATCTGGGTGACGAGGTCCTTGGCAGGTGGGAGCTTTTGTTTCAGGATTCCGGGCTCGTTGTGGATGCCTGTGAGCGCAATCAGCGGAGAAGGGAGGAAGCAAGGAAGTAACGCACCCATGCCGATCTCGACTTCGTCTGCTTGGAGGTATTGTTCTTGAACGGCCGTCCCGGGAATCTGAACGGGGATGAGCCTACACCTCGAGCGAGAGGCAGACATCTCCTGCTTACATGACAATGATTCAACCCGGCGCCAATGGTACCCATCATGTCACCGACAGCCTCGGCAACGGCCTGGCATTCCGCGAGATCCGCGCCTTCATCTGCGACGGCCGAGGCGGCTTTGTAAGCGAGGATCGTGCCGGCGAGTCCACGGCGTCCGACGAGAGCGCCCTGAGTGAAGAGGATTAGAGGGATCAATACGGAGATGGGGAGATGAGCGGACCTGTTTTCGCGGGACGGCGACGTCGTCGCCGATGATTACGAGTCCCGTTGGGTACCCTGGATGCGTAACGGCGTGCTGTTCCTTGGCAAGTCCGAAAAGGAGTACATCCCCGGTACTACGGTGGTTGAGACCTTGAACGATCCCCCTCGAGGGGAAACAACTCACTATCGCATAATCACCGTCAACGTCCCCCTCTCATTCTGCACCAGCTCGAGCGCCCTTCTCACCTGCCCGACGTTCGGACTCGCAAACACATTCCCCGTTGCACTGGCGCTGAGCAAGCCGTTCCCGACGAAACCGACGTGCGCGGGCTCGTGGCCGCTGCCTCCGCCGGAGATGAGGGCGACGCGGTTCCGAGGGATGGAGCGGAGGGCGATGACGCGGTATTGCGGATCGAGGTAGAGGTGGGGGTGGCTCTGTGCGAGCCCGAGGAGGGATTGGGACACGGTGTGGGAGGGCGAGTTGATGATGTGTTTGTCCATGTTGGATTGACTTTTGGATCGATATGGCCTGGCTGGATCGAGGGCATCCATCTACTCCATCCACCTGACTGTCTAAATAGCGGCGCACGCCTCGGACCGATCGACTCCCGCCGAGTCCCGAGGGTGCGCCCCGAGTCATCCCCCTCCAGCTTACGTTTCCCGCTCCCGCCGTGGGGCTTGTTCTTCCGCTTCAACAGCGTGGGATGCGCACGACGCAACGGACCTTTCCTCCGCTCCTCGCTTCAGCAATCGCAAACCATGTCCGCCCCGCCAGCCGATACCGAAAAGGACGCGGCCCAGCCGCTGGCGTTGCCTGCCCCGCCTTCTGCGCAGGAGGAACAGGGCAAGACGCGGACGTTGAATGTCCAAGAGGAGAACAGCGTCGCGCTCGATGAGCTGGGCCCGTTGATTGTCAATTCGGATGGCGTGAGTTTGTCGTGTCTTCTTCTTCTTTCCGAGTTGGATCCACTGACGGATGGAGGGTAGACACTGTCGAGGATCTCGAATTGGAAGACGTTGTCGCCGCTCGAACAAGAACGGATGGTCCGGTTGATCGTCAAGAGGAGGAATGTGCAGCGGCTGGACAAACTGAAGGGTGAGCAGGAGGAGGGAGGGGAGAAGAAAGAAGGCGCGAACGGAGAGGAGGTGAAGGAGGGGTAGAGGATGGGATGCTTTCGAGAAGCTGTGGAGGAGACCCGGAGACGATCAAGGACGATTCGACATACCCACCATGTCATGAAAGTCGACGTCAAGGTCTTTCTGCAGTCTGAACCGCCGTGCACAATCCGTGTTCTACCAGAATCGCCCGCTACGGACTCCTCTTTATCATCTGCACTACCCATCTTCACGCACGGACAATCCAAACAAGATACCGCTACCAAGAATCGTATCATATCCAGTTGTACCATCTTGGCCGACGCAGGCACCTGTTCACTATCAATATGTTTCGTCGACGAAGTTTGGCAGCGGCATAGTTCACTTCGCATTGGGCCGGTCGACTACGCCTTTCCGTGACTTGGTCATTGCACAATCAACATGACTATCGCATACAAATGTCGCCCAAAAGGGTAGCACACAAGGGTACAATCATGCTGGATCGCTCCAGCCACAACGAAGGAGGAGACCCAGAAGCGTACAACAGAGAGATCATGACGATAACACACTTCACTCGAAACAGAATACTCGGGAGGCCCACTCTCTGCACGTGGAATTCGAAGATTAACCGCTACCCGTACCGAGCGCAAGGCCCCCAGTTGTATCCTCTGTTGAACCTCGGGCGAAAGAGGATCCGGTCATCTTTTAATCTGGCTGGCAACGGAGGCTGTGGCCTCACCTCGAATCAAATTCGCACACTTCAGCGTTGTACTTTCGCAATCCTCATCTGGTCGTGTGTTTACAGTGTCCTTCAAGACCTTGATCGTATAATGGAGGATGCTCAAAATTCCGAGAGTACCGATGGTTCCTTTGCTCCTGGCGGACGGAGTCTACCTCCAGCTGGCACGAGATACTGAGATTGCCGGTTGCAGGTTTGAGCAGTCTGGAGTCCGTTCAATGAAAGCTGACTTTGTTCTCATACTCGTATCCTTCGACCAATGTCTTTGCACTGTCCTCGACAAGTACCTCAGCCATGGCAGTCAAGCTTTCGAAAAGAGCCGCTGATATGTACGCGAATCTCGCTGCAGACTTCTGGTCTTTGCCTCTAGAAATATGGGCGAAAAGTCCTTCGACGCCTTTTCGATATCGCTCCAATTCACTATCGTAACAAGTCCATATGGCTTCTCCATGTTTGGTGTGGGCAGCTTGATGTACTCGTCGCAGAAATCACGCAAATGCTGCATGTAGTCAAGCATGCTTGTCTTCTCTTTCTAGACTGATGAGTCGGGAAGTATTGGTTTCCGTGATTTGGGGTCGGTTGGAGCTCCTTTCTGGATTACGGTGTCGAAATTATCCGAATTGATTGTTGGAGTGTTCATACTAACTGTTGTTGAAGATGGGATGAGCGAGGATGCGTGTGTCTACTTGCTTAACTTTTTGGTCCGATACGCGAGTTCCGCACCTACAAAACGATCTAGCAATCTTTGCTAGGGACATTGACCGGAAGACATACTGTATGCATGCTATAGCGTATGTTGCTGAGAATTGCCCCTTCTTGCCAGTAATGCTTTCTGCTTCGTCTACCGCGGATTAGCCAGAATGATTACCGCGATTAGATTATTCCATGGCACAAGCGAGCTTCGAGAAAGAAGGTGTCTGCTGCTTGCGCACTGGCATGTTCTCACAGAACTTCTTACAACGGCAAGGAAACAAGGAAACAAAGGAGGCGATTTTGTAGTGATTGATCTGATTTACTGTATACACGCAGTGGAGGTTTCCTATGGTTCTCAACCCTTGTCAAAGACTATCTTTTCTTGTCCTAATCTCCGAGGCCTCCCGGTTCCTCTGGACTTGGGAGGGATCCTGACTGATGATGACTCCGGCATGAAGGAAGCCCGCTCGGAAAATTTTACCCCCTAAACGGTTGCGAAGCCGGAAGAGGCTGCGATTCAGCCGACGTCGCGGTCTGTGGAGAAGTACTTGGCCATTGCGAAATGGTAACATTTGAGCCGGCGTGTGCGCTGGTACTAGTGTCCGTCTCACTCGCCATTCCGCCCTCGCCTTCCTTACAGGAGACGTTGTTCATGGAAGCTTTTTCAATCTGGCTGCGGAAGGCGATTGCGGCCTCACTTCGACTCAATTCCAAAGACTCCAGCATGACACTCTCGGGATCGTCATCTGGTTGCATGATTACGGCGTCCCTCAAAAACTTCACCTCACAATCGAGAAGGCTGCAAATTACGAGAGTACCGATGGACTCCTGTTTTCCTTGAAACTGGATGGTGAGCTCCAGCTGGCACCCGACATGGAGAGTACCCGTAGGGATGGATTTAGGACCGGTCATTCTGGCGTCCAGCCGAGAGAAGTGGACTTTGTGGGCAAAGTCGCATCCCTTAGCCATTGTCTTCGCCTTGTCCATGACAAGTGCCACAGCGTTGAATTCCAAGCTTTTGAAGAGAGCAGTCGATATGTGGCTGAATTTTGCTGCAGATATCTGGTCATTGGCTGTGAATACAGGCGAAAATTCCTTCGACGCCTTCAGCATTTCGCTCTATTCCCACGATCGTAACATTAGCGGAATTTGACTGCTTCATGTTTTGTATGGGCAGTTCGATATACTCGTGGCAGAAAGTGAGCAAATATTGCTTGCAGTCAAGCATGATCGTCCTCATCTCTTCCTGGACTTCTTGGTGGAGAATCGGGTTCCCCGATCTGGGGTCTTTCGGAGCTGCTTTCTCGATTGTGGTCTCGAATACAGACTGAGTGATTTTTGCCTTCTTCATATTGACTGCTGATGAATATGGGTTGAGCGTGAATGTGACTGTCTACTTGCTTGTGACGGAGGGTGATGAGCACGCAAAGTCAACCTGCTGCTCAAAACGTATCGGCCAGAGGGTATAAGTACTTTGCGCCGTAACCAGGAGTCCTACCAACGCCTCTTTTTCGTTTGGCCCCTCCTTTCTCCTCAAAAAGTCGTTATCTCCGCCCCGACCGTTATGCCTGCATCACTGCCTTGACCAGACGGCTGGACAGTCGCAACAAAGTACAGGTCAGTACCCTTTGCCAAACCTCCTACCAAAGGCTTGCGGGAGTCTCGACGATGGTCCAGCTTGAACCACGAATACCGGAAGTACACCGACATTGCGTGTGACGGTCGAACAAAGGTCCCAGTTGTCGAGCTCTATGAGATTCAGGTAGTTGCAGACGTGTTGTCGCGCAATGCGTGCAGTAGGTCTATGAGATAAGTTCATAGTGCTCTATGTCGATACAAAGATGAGTCTATTATGCAAGTCTTGACCGGGAAATCGTGTTGGGATGAATTGATACAGATAAATCAAGCCGTTTATAGCTTGATCTCTTGTCCCGTTCTGCGCAGCTCTTCCGCCTCTACAAGATTGCCAAAGATCAGCTGATATAAGCGCTATTCGATGTACCTAACGTACCCAGAATCCGTTTCCACGAGTGGTCCTCCTTCTGCTGCGGCTGGCTGTTATCCGACTGGGCCTGATGCGTACCGGCGAGGACACCGAATGCGATCAGGGTGACTAGTGTTGATGCCTGGGCGACGACTCGGGCTTGTACAAGCTGGAGGAAGGGAATGAGCGATGAGCGCAGGCGTGGTTATGGAAAAGAGGCGGCGTACCTTTTGTGAGAAGGACATGTATGGGTTCCTCGCTAATATTCCACCGGCAACAGCCATGGATCCGACCCATCTGCGCCGAGCACGTCAGTAAATGTCATCCGGTTCATGCAGACGCTGAACTCACCCTCCACCGATCAACTTCCACTGGTTATCCTTTGCCCATTCCTTTGCCTTTTCACCCGTCGACAGAGCCTCCCATCGCTTCCTCTTCAACTCGGCCTGCTCATCAATGATGGCCTTTCCCGTTCCTTGCCAGAGCGACTGCTGGTACTTGACACCGGCCTCCTCGGCGAAGAAGACGATGAGCGGGGCGGCGACGGTGACGCACATGGCGCCCTTGAGGGTGACGGGCAAGGCGCGGAATTTGGGGTAGGAGCGATTGAGGGCGTACCAGCCTGTTGTGCAGATGGCGGTGGCGTAGGTGGCGCCTTCGACTCCGCCCTTGAGGTTGGCGTGCCATGCCCTGTGGGGATTTGTCAGTGGATGGTCCAGGGCGCAGAGGAGAGCCGACTCACTCCTCGTGTTCCTTTTCGGTCCAGATCTTCATTGTGTGGTTTGTTGTTGTGTACGAGAAGGGGGAAGCCAGGGGATAGAGCCGATATGATAGACGGAAGATGTTCTGGACAGCTTTCCCGGTGTGATGGCAACGAGAGTGACAACCCAAGGCGATATATACTCTCCGAACTCGTTGGCCACGCGGGAAAGTCGCTTGTTTACTTTGTCGTGATGCATGAAAATTCGGAGACTACGGCATATTGCCTCATCCTTCTGCGTGGTCTAGACAAAACCGCCAGGCAGATCTGCGGCGTCAGCTGCCAGGGAGTTTGCTGCGCGAATGGGGCTTCCGGAGATGGTATAGGATCCGTCGGGGACCTGCAGGCGTGCAGGCGGCTAAGGAGGCGAAATGGACAGGGCAAGGAGCCGGGAGGGAACGAGAAATCGACGGTGCGGTCGCGGCCGGCGCCGCGATCTCTTCCGAGCAAACGCGCTACCGTAATAATTTGGCTGAAACATGCGAATGTTCGGAATGCTGAACATTTGCTGAACAAGCTGAAACGTGATAGAGGAAGGCAACGAATAAAGGAATGATATAGGATACGGCCACAGAATCCGATGGTACAGCGCAGAAGTCCACCCTTCATCGTGAAGCAAGGCAAATCAGTGGCTCTAAAAGCAGGTCCGCCGGGCCTGCTATCTATAGAAATCGATTTTCACAGCTGATTGCCCTCGTCTGGACATCGTCTGTACCAGATGATTCCCTGAGCGGAAAGCATTCCGGCCCTGCGAATGAACCGGCCGGGGTACAGCCATCGATATAGCACGGATTCTCGCATTCTAGTTGAAAGTGTATACAAAAAAAGAGCAGGGCCACGACGCTAGAACGGTACAACAAGGACAGACCAGAGGAGTCCCACGTGGCGGAAGGTAAAGTGCGTTGCGCATGGTACAATCGACTGTCCGAAATATGTGTATGAAGAGGGGGAGGATTATATGCTAATGTGCAGAGAAAGGAAGAGGAATCGTCCATGGGGGAGGGTATGTCCTGACAAGCCGCTTATTCCTGGCCGAAACCGAGGGTCTCTTCAACGGCGATCGTCAGTTTTTGCTCGAGCGCCTCGTAAGACTTGTACGGCGGCAGGTCTGGAAGACGGAAGCGTTAGATGCGCCTCGGAATCATCGAAAGCAGAGTACACACCTATACGGTTGAAACAGGTATGACTCTTTGGCAGCTGGGTGACTTCGCCGGCCTTTTCGATCGTGAAACGACGGGGTCCGTCCGAGCCTTGCAGATCTTTGAAGCCGTTGACGGGGATACGCGATGTACCGGTTGTGAATTGGAGCAGTCGCGACTAGAGACAGGGATAAGCGGACGGCAAAGCAGGAATAAAATGGGGACGTACCTTTCGTTCTGCCGGCCATGACTTGACGCACTTCCAGAACCATTCCACGACCTCGTCGGATGGGTTGCTGCGGGCACGTCAGCAAAAACTCTGACCAGAGTGTAAGGCTACTCACTATCCTCGGTAATCCGTGTGCTTCATCCAATCGTCCACATCGATCTCTGACATACCACCAATCAACAGCTCCAGCTCGCGCTCGTCAAAGACGTTGATCAGTTCCTGCGGAATGAGCTCGTTGAAGCCCGACATGAAGGCCTCGAATTGTTCGGCGACTCGTCGCTCAATTCGGTACGTGGTCACGAGACTGCGAACGATCAGCGTGCATTCATACGGGCTTCCCAGTGTACTTACTCGACGTATTCCTTCTTGTTCTCCTCGGTCACGGGAATGTCCCTTCCACCGGGCTTCAAATCAATCTCGACCATCTCGCCGAACCGCTCCTCGGTCGTCGAAAACGTATCGTCAATAACGTTGGTGATATCGTTCTCCAGCATCCACGTCAATCCACGGTGCAACTCGGCATCGACACTCTCCAGATCCGGCAGGGAAATCTTCTTTTTCAGGATCATCTTGTAGAAACTGACGATAAAGTAGGCGTCGAGGAATCGACGGTGGAAGATGCCGAGACCGAGGACACGGCCGATGAATTTGAAATAGTTCAAGTGTTCCGGGTTGACACCACTGTTCGGGTTGATTTGCAGGGTGTAATTGTCGTGTGCCGAGTACTCGAACAGGCAGTAGAAGGGATTAAACATTTCGTGCGAGAGCAAGAAGAAGAATTCTCTGCGCGAGCGTCAGCGAGGACTCGATATGACTCGCCGTTCAACTAACCTTGAGAGACCTCCGTAATCGAGACCATCCTCGCCCTCAAACTTGATCATCAACCGCTTCTTCAAGTCATTCGGCGTCTGCCTCATAATCTCGCTGTAACTGCCTTCAAAGATGTTATCACGCGACACCTTGATATGACACTGGCCCGTGTTGGGCCTGAGCGCCGGCTGGGATCGGAAGTAGATCAACTTGCGTCGGAAGTCACGCTTGTACTGCGGCGTGTTCTGGTCGAGCGAGGATGGCAATCGCGGATCGTCCCACGTCGTCGTCTTGGTATTGTGGTCGACGAAATAGACTCGCGCCGTCGAGGTGAGACGCATCTCCCATCCGCTCGGCAAGGGACCGAGCTGGGCGACCGTCTGCGGTTGAACGGTCAAGTTTCCAGACCCGCCCGCGGGGCTAATCACACGCAGCAATTGCTGACGACGCGGGTCGACCCAGGTGGTCGTACGCGTATTGTGGTCGACAAAGTACGGTCGGCCCTCGGGCGTGAATCGTTGTTCCCAGCCTGTCGGCAATGGTCCGGCACCGGCCGTCGTCGCCATGGGTCCACCGGCGGCGAGTAGGCCGTTGTTGGTCGCTGCGGCGGCGGCCGTCGGCGTGCTGGCGCCGTTGGATCCGCCGCCGCCCGTGTCGAGCATATCGTCGGCCAAACTTCTCTGGTTGTGTCGCGCTCGTGCGTCGCCCGTGCTCGTTGCCTGCTGCGCCGTATTGGAGCTCTGGTCGTTGGACGGTCGGTTCCACGTCGTCGTTCGGGTATTATGATCGACATAATATTGACGGCCGAGATGATCGATCCGTCGTTCCCACCCGGCGGGTAACGGCCCCAGCTGGTCCGAGTGAGGGTCAAAGTTGGAGTTTGTCGCGGCGGACGAGGCGCCGTGCGTGCCCGAACTTGCCGTGACGCCGGTCGTCGACGCCTGAGCCGTCGGGTTCGTCGTTGGGGCGCCGGACGAGGTGATATGATTGTTGGGATTCACCGAGGGCTGCGCGGCGGCGGGTATGGACGCCGTCGCGGGCGTTGAAGGGGACGCGGCTGCGTCAATCGGGTTACCCGTGGCTCCGACCGCCGCGGGCGTCTGCGCAGCGGACCCTGACGCGCCCGGTGTTGCCGCCGCCGCCGCCGCTGCCGAACTCGTGCCGACCGCTTGCCCCGCCGTTGGGCCCGGATTCGTAATCGGCGCCGTCGTGTTGGTGCTCACATAGACGATCAACTTGCCGTGCACGGGCGAATTGTCCGAGCCGGATTTCTTGAGCTCCTTGGTGAGCATCTCATGGCCGCCGAGCTCGAGGTCGAGCACGTCCGAGACCTTGATGTTGATGACGCCGAGGAAGCCTTGGTCCTTTCGCTTGAATTTACGCTGGTCGAAGATTTGAACGGCGACGATGGAGCTTTCCTTGACTTGGCTGGAAGCGGGGGGAGAGAGGAAGAGGGAATCGGGTCAGTACAGGCGAGAAGGGTGCGCATCAATCGGGTGCTCGAGCATCAGGCAAAGGACCCTTTCGACCGCGAGGTGTGGCCTGCATCAAATCAAACGACCGGTTCAACTTGATCCGCAACCCACACGGCCTCGCGAGCCCGCATTGCCGCGATACCAGGGCGAGTTGTGGCATCTGTTGTCGGGAATGCGTGTGTTCTCGGGCATGCAGCTTGCTCCCACAAGCCGTCCGATCGATTCCTTCCCTTGAGTCCTCCCATTCCAGATCGTGAGTATCCATCCTCGCATCATGATTCATCCGATCCCGCCGTGCGCGTCCCTCAACCTCCGATCCACCGCGCAAGAACCCAAAGGACCCCTTGCGAAACCACTCACATATCGAAATTCTCATTCCAATACGGATTCAACGTCTTTTTAATCACGCTCGTCGTGTGCGTCTGTTCTCCATCAACGGTAATCACGGCGAACGGATCGGGCAGGCGGAATACGTCCCGCTTGATGAGGGAGTCGGCGGCGACGACTGGGAAGAAAGGGTAGGAGTCAGTGTGGGTGTGTGGAGGAGGGAAGAAGGCGGGGTACCTGTGAGCCGGATTGTTTTGGTTGTGTCGCCTCCTCTGCGAGCGGACATGGCGATGGTGGTTGAATGAATGGATGGATGGAGGAAAGGAGGGAGTCACCACACACACATACACACGATACGATGTATGTATGGATACACTACTCTCCCTCACCCTCACCCTCGCCTGCCTGCGTCATCCCTCGCCCGACTCGCCTGCTTTGCGTAAAATCTTCTCACGCGTGACCCGCTCGCTGAGTCAGCGCGATTCCCCGCTGATAAACCATTCCCGCGCTCGGCTCGTTTCTTGCATTTCACCAGGGGATGCCTCGAGGCATGTCCCTGTTCGGCAGTCGCACACGCACAACCCTCGCACGTTCCCTTTCCCTCACACGCACCACATTCAGGACGATACATCGTCCATCACCACGCCACTCACCCAAGACACTTCACGTACGGATCCCGATCATCCCGTTGGCGGCAGGCGCGGCGTATACGACCATGGCACCCGTTCCGGCGCAGCAGCAGCAGGGGGACGCGATGATGGGCGAGTTCAAGGTCACCGAGCCCAAGAGTGGCGGAGAGAAGAGTGGCAAGATGCATAGTCAGGTAGTCATCATCGGGTCCGGGCCCGCGGGGCATACGTGAGTCATCTTTTTTTTTTTCGATGCGCCGTTTTTTTTTCCTTGCCTCTGACGAGTGGGTGTGGGGACAGCGCCGCGATTTACCTCGCTCGTGCAAACCTCAAGCCGGTGCTGTTTGAAGGGTTCATGGCGCTCGGAGTGGCCGCCGGTGGACAATTGACGACGACGACGGATGTGAGTTTTTTTCTTTTCACTTTCCTCCTCTCTGCGCGAAGTGCAAGGGTTTGAAGCGCAAGGGTCTGGTGAGGGGACTCTGGAAAGTGCGCATGGGCGAGGATGACGCCGAGATGGAATGCGATGAAAGGGAGAATCTTAGGGCATCACTCGAGGGCAATGCGGTCGGAGCGCTGCTCTTGACGATCGGAGCCTGGGGTCTGCAGAGTAATCGTTTTCCTCGTTTCCTCGCTCGAGGATGGGACGCCGGGCATTCGCGATTCCGAGCAAGGTCTCTCCATGCGGGCAGTACTTGGAAGAGGCTGGAATGGCGTGTGGCTGAAGGCTCTGCCCTCGCTTCATTCGGGAGCCTTGCGAGCACTGGATTCTCCGTGCGGTACTCGCAGATTGAATGTTCAGGACATGGGCGGAAAATGTTCAATTGCTTGCAGGGCATTCCGAGTGCCGGGACATTTCATAGTCCTTTGCAACAAACTGACACCCCGGATTTTCCAGGTCGAAAACTTTCCCGGCTTCCCCGACGGCATCGGCGGCTCGGAAATGATGGACAAGTTCCGCGCCCAGTCGGAGCGGTTTGGTACGACCATCATCACCGAGACCGTATCCAAGCTGGATCTCTCGGCGCGGCCGTTCAAGTACTGGCGCGAGGGGGAGGAGGACGACGCCGCGGCGTTTGAGACGGCCGATACGATCATCATGGCGACGGGTGCCAGCGCCAAGCGGATGAACCTTCCGGGCGAGGAGACGTATTGGCAGAGCGGAATCTCGGCGTGCGCCGTGTGTGACGGGGCCGTGCCGATTTTCAGGAACAAGCCGTTGGCGGTGATTGGCGGCGGAGATAGCGCCGCCGAGGAGGCGACGTACTTGACCAAGTATGCCAGTCATGTTTACGTGCTCGTTCGCCGCGGCGAATTGCGGGCGTCCAAGATCATGGCCAAGCGGTTGATCAACCATCCCAAGGTGACCGTTCTCTGGCATGTGAGTCGGCACCCGAACAATTTGTCGACCGAGTCGTCGCTAACCGCTTTCGCAGACCGTCGCCGAAGAATGCAAGGGCGACGGCGACCTGCTCCAATCGCTCACCATCCGTGACCTCCAGTCCAACGAGACGCGCGAACTGCCCGTCAACGGTCTCTTCTACGCCATCGGCCACGAGCCCGCGACCAACCTCGTCAAGGGCCAAGTCGCCACGGACGACGACGGCTACATCCGTACGATCCCGGGCACGGCGCAGACGAGCATCAAGGGTGTGTTCGCGGCCGGAGATGTGCAGGATAAAAAGTACAGGCAGGCGATCACGAGTGCCGGGTCCGGGTGTATGGCGGCGCTCGAGGCGGAGCGGCTGATATCCGAGGAAGAGGCCGAGGATCCGGCGATTCCGGAGGAGGAGAAGCATGTTCCGAGTGATGCGTTGGCGGGTTACCTGTGAGTGGAGTAGATATTCTTGGATCGGGACGAGGACTGATCTTTTTTTGGATACTTAGCGGCGCCGACAAGCAATAGATGAAGGTCAAGGGTGTTCATGATGTATGATTGCACATATGATGAGCATACTATGACTCTACGCTGGAGAAGTCCTTCTCGTCGCTTGCTTCCTGTTAGGTGTGGCCTTGATTGGGCAGTTCCGTAGCCTCCCGAATTGAGCAGTCGCGAAGTCATCTCTAGGAATGGTGCGAGTCGCATAGTGACAATGTCGGATTAGCTTTCCGACGCTAGATCAGGGTTAGCAACCACAGACGCATCGCAGAATGCGAGCTAGAAAGCGCCCAAGCGCTGATCCGCCGCCGATCCTGCAATTCGGCTGACTGCTATACCCGGCATTCGTCATAATTGCGTCCGCGTGGGGCAACACGCAGCATTCGTGGCTGTCAGCTTGGCGTAGATATATAAAGCGGCCATTCACTCGGTCTTTTCCCTGGGTCGCTCTCGTCTCGCTCCTAGTATACACATTGTCAAGCATGTCAACCGAAACCAAGGATACGCGAACGCTAACGGGCCGCTGCATGTGCGGCGAGGTTGAATTCGAGGTGCGGGATTTTCCCGCTGGCAAGAGCATTGATGGGGTGCTGTGCCATTGCAAGGTTAGTCCTGCTGTCGCTTCGTCCTGTGGCTGGGGTGTTCACAATCTCTGCGATAGACATGCCGCAAGCTGAATACCATGCTGTCGTATAATGTTCGCGGTGAACGCAAGAATCTACACGTCACCAAGGGAGAGCCCAAGGTATGTTTACTTCCCTGCCAGATTCCTTTCGGCCACTCACGATCTCCCAGGCCTGGACAGACACCACCGCTCTTTCCGGGAAACCCATCAAGCGGATGTTCTGCCCGACGTGCGGCAGCGCGTTGTTTTCCTGCCCTGATTCCGCGCCCGAGGTCGTGTTCATCAAGGCTGGGACGTTGGATCAGATCGATGAGGTGGTACCCAAGGTGGAAGTCGTGAGTCGAACAGGTCGCTTCCGTTCGGCGACGGTCTGACCAGGACTTGCGTTGAGCAGTTCGTCGAAGAACTCATTCATGGTACTACCGCGTGAGTCACTCCATGCAGACTCGAATTCTGAAGCTCACGTGAACGCGAAACGTTCTTCCAATAGCGAAAACCCGGCCCGCAAGACGATTCTGTTTGAGGGCATGATGAAGAAAAAGTTGGACACTTGAGGACGACAGCGAGGTAATGGAACGAGCGCGTGAGTCGAGATGGGCTGGTCGCGTCTTATACTTGGGCTGATAACGAGGGATGATGAGCAGTGATCGATCTGTTCGTAGATTAGGACAGCAGACTCCAATGCCTCGCTTATGATCTTTCGACTTCGAGTCGGGTACTCTGGCGTCCCCGATACAACATCGAAGCGACCTAGCATAACCTTCAGGCCCGAACATCAAGTTTTCCCATCTTATAGCGCTCTTGTACTCCCAGAAGACTCGAGTATATCGTAATCGATTATAATGCTAAAGCAAAGCAGTATACAACATGAATCCCCTTTCCAAGTCATAAGCAAGCGGTAAAACGAGAACGGGGCTGGTCGCGGCATAGGATATATCATTCCAGTCCGACCATGTCTGTCCCGTGCCTCCAGGATCATCGCGATTGCCTGAAGACCCCTGGGGAGTTGATGAGTTCTTTCTTGCCAGCCTGTCGACGTCTATATAGCCCTTCATACTCTATGTCGACGTTTACCGTACTACAGGAAAACAGTAAAACAGTAAAGCAAGGCAAATGGTGGCAATTGTAAACAAATCGGAATCAACCGTTCGGCGGCCATCGCCGTTCGTTCGGCGCAGAGTCAACGCTGTCGTCATGTCGTCACCTCGGTCTGCTATTCGCCGTCATGACAGGTCACCTGCTCTCTCGTCCATGCCCTTCCAGTCTCGAGCCATTCAGCATGGCAGACATATCCAGGAGCGACCAGATCGTGCATCGCTTCTATGTCAAAACCCTGGGCGTGTTGGCGGACGCGCGATTGCGCCGCGAGGGGACCGATCAGCCGAAGCTTGATAAGTGGGTGAGTTGGGCATGGAAGCTCGATGAGTTCAGCGGCGCTGATAGTGTTGCGGGCAGTTTGATCTGCCTCTTCCAGATTACCCATGCTTCCGAGAAGAGCTCGCGCCGTATCGCTATCTCTCTCAGCAGTCCGACTTGTCGGCGCAGTCATCGCCCTCGATATCAGGCTCTCGGGATGGATCGTCATCCTCCCGTCATATACCATGGGCATCGGCGCCGCCTCCATTGATTTCGATCGTGCTGGATACCACCGCGATTCCCTCAGGACAGCGCTTGCATTGGAGAAACGCTTCGACCGATGAAAGGATCGCGCTGCAGGTTGAAGATTCTGGCAAGGGCAAGTCGTGGCGAGAGGATGACGATGTGCCGAGGGGAATAGTGTTGGAACGATGGACACTGCGAGCCCTTCCACCACCTTATCCGTTACCGCCGCCAATATCCTCGTCATCTTCGTATCGAGCCGGGATCGTGCATTTTCGTGCCATGCAGCCGCATGTAAGACAATTGCCGATTCAAGTTCTTGCGGATCGCTTGCGCAGTGGACCGTCAGGGCTCAAGATAGGCATCAGGGTATCTTCAGCAGCTTCATTGGCGGGAGCGGATGATGAAGAATTGGGAGAGGCGTATAGGTCTCTCGAAAAAGGCCTGGTGGGTTTGCAGGAGCCGTTTGACTCGACTCTCGGCCCAAATACAACGAGTCGATACACTTTCCCCGCCGTCGCCCTTTCGAACGGACTCTTTGAGCTCGACGTTCAGTACCGCCGGGATGTCGATTTTTGGCTCGCGAATGACGCAGACGACACAGTGGATCTGCCAGAAGACGAATACTTCACACCAACAATACGACCTCCTATCTCCAGTTCCGACCAACAGCCGACGGCACAGCCGATCAGAGACGCGCATGCGAACGTATCCGCGGGATTAACAGCTACCCGCCCAGATGGACCGCTTCGTCCATCACGTCCGCCAATAGTCACAGGAGAGTCGTCGAGGGCAAAGTGGTCATCGACGGAGAGTTTGCCGTTTGCTGTGGCCCAAAGTTCATTGAGTGCATCGCAGAGCGGGCGTCATGGTTCGGACACAGTAAGTGCTGTCAAGAAGCTTACAACTCAGCTAACGGCCTTCCAGGTCTTCGCATCACCTACAACCGCTACCCAGTCTGGGCGACGTTACTCGGGTCTCGGAAACAGTGTTGATCCTCACATTCGCGGATCTTCTTCCGGCGTCGGAGTTGGTCTGGGCATCGTCAATCGATCCTCATCCGGCTCGATCAGTGCTATCTCGGGAACAAGCTACGATCGCCCCTCTTCATTGCAGCGACCGAGCTCCTATCTATCACAATCTGGTCGATCTTTTACCCAGATTAATTCTGCTTTACATACAAGTCCAGGTCAGGGGGAAATATCAAGGCCGAGATTGCAGAGTCTCCTGAGCAGTCCGGCTGGAATGATGGCGCTCGGCGCAACAGGAATGAGCGCAAGTCCCGGGACACCTCCATTCCTCGGTGCGGGTATTCGGACATCCTCTTCGCCATCGACATCATATACTCGGCCTTCGTCCTTTGGCAGCAGGGGAGTCAGTATGCTCGGACCAAATACGGGATCACCGACACCTCCGATACCAGAGTCCCACGAAAGTGGAGATGAGCAGCCGAGCTCGGTCGGTCCTTCTACATCTGTTACGGGTTCCCGCAATATGCGTCGATACTCCTCATCCTTTGGTCAAGGGCAGATGCCGCAACGGAGACCGTCATCGTGGCTGGGTGCTGGCTCGACCACCAGTAGCGGTGATCCTGGCAGTCTCGTTTTCGGAGCAAGCAGTCGCGGAGAAGGCAGTGGTGCGGATTCGAGAAGGCTGAGTACGAGGGGCTCCGAGGGATTCGATGTACGTCGATCGAGTGTGACGAGTCTCAGCCGAGGTGTAAGTGCCATATATTGGGGCGAGACTTTAGCTGATTGAGAGATTTCAGCATGCAACGCCGACTCAAGCCGAAAAGGAGGCGATCAACGACTTTTTGCGTACACTTGACATTCTCGCCGAACCGACGGACCCTACATGGGAGAACTCTGCAGTCCAAACAGGATCTCAAGATCAATCAGAACAAAATACTCCACCGATCCCACCATCTTGTTCCAACACTGGCAGTGAGGTTTACCGGAAACCGATGACCAAGTCTCAAGTGGACGAAGCGCTTCGTCGCATGGCTGGGAGCTATACACCACCCTTTCCAGCACCGTCTGCTGGGACATCTCCCCGCGCTCCACCGTTACCCAGGGTAGCGGCAACACCACCGACGGCTTCCGAGCGTCCACTCGGAGCCTCACCACAATCACTGCTTCAGCGCCATAGCTCGAGCGTCAAATCGAGCAGTCCTCTAGCGGGAGAACCTATCCGTGGACATCGGATTCGGTCGAGTTTGGATACCACGGCGTCGCAAAGCGAGTCGACCTCGGCGTCGGCGGCATCGTCGGTACATGAACAGACTGTGGAACCGCTCACTTTCGGCAAGACGCGGAGCTCGCGACCCCTTGACAAGCCGTGTGAAAACGCGAGTGAAGCGAGAACGAGGGCAAGTGAAGCAATAGAATCCGATAAACGTCGAGGGACCGTCTTACTTCGCGGGGGTTTCGGCCAGTTGGGTCAACATCCATTGTCGACCCGCGAAAAGTCTCCATTGACTTCAGGCGGATCGGCTTCCCCTGTAAGTGCCAACAAATCCTTGCAAACTCCACGGGGACCTGCGGAGCGCGAGTTATCGGCGCGATATCGACAGGATGGCGAACGCAAAACCTCGCTTGGCAGCGTCCAGGTCGCGCCCATTCTGTCCGCCGGTGCTCAGCCTCTTGATCAAGGCGTCAGATCATGGACGAATAGGCGGTCATATCGCGAGACAGACACCGAGGCCGGATTGTTCGCGACTCCGACGACGAATGTTATGTATACTGCGCCCGCGTCACTCGAAGGCAGGCGTCTGCACCTGATGTCGGCAGAGCCGAGGCGAGCGACGTCGACAGGCGTCAACGCATACGCGCGAACGTTTTGTGAAGTAAGAGATGCAGAGAGGCAGTTGCCACCGAGTCTTAGCCATAAGGCAAGTGACGATGGGGACGATACAATCGTGGGCAACCTGGAACTGAGCGGGGTGTAGGGCATTATGTGTATGGCGTGATTTCAGGAAACACGATATTACATGCGTTGTAATTAAGGACATTGATATGTTGTCGCCTATCCAGATTGTACATAACAGCGGGGAAGAGGGCATCCACGCATCTTGCGTGAAGTCCTTGACATATGTAGGTTGATTGGTTGCGCTTTGTAACGTCTGTCGCCTGCCTAGTCGGCCGGAGCGCTCTACCGGCAATGGCCGGATCAGAGGGAACGATTGATATAGCTCGATGGAAGGTGGTCAATGGAAGAGTGAAGGAGGGCTGATGGGCTCGCAGATGACGCTGATGAGCTCGCTGACGAGCTCGCTGATGTCGATCTGTACAGATACGCGCGGTGAAGTAGCTGGTAAAGTGGGCGAGTTGGCTTCTTTGGCACCCGAGATCACTGATCTGACTCATCTATCGTGTCCGCCGTCTTCGGTTAGTCACGCGCGGGATGTCATCTGAATCAATGGTAAGTAAGCTTGATTGCGGTAGTACATCTTTGCTGCATATTGCTCATCCGTTTCGTCATGCTCTTTGTCACTAAGCTCTCCACCATTCTTCGCAACGTGTATAACTGCGCAGTCAGCAACCGGTCCGATGAGCTCTTTCGTCTTCGACTCTACACCTATAAGTTGGACGTCAAAAGCTATATCGCTTTCCGATGGGTAGCCAACAACAGCAACTTATTGCCCTGGCGAGCTAAAACCGCGAACGACTTGAGACACCGACATGACCATCACGCAATCGCAAACAGCGCCCCTCGTCGTCGTTGGCGGAGCAACCGGCAATCAAGGCGGATCCACCGTCTACTACCTCAAGGAGTCTGACAAGGAGTACCGAATCCGAGCGTTGACACGCGATGCATCCAAGCCAAAGGCGAAGGCTCTTGCCGGACTAGGCGCCGAAGTGGTCTCCGTCGACTTGAAGCCTAGGAACATGGCAGATATCCAGAAGGCTTTCGAGGGCGCTGATATCGTCTTTGTGAGTGCCGTGTGCATTAGGACGAAAGCGGAATCTTACAAGATTTCTGCAGGCCATGACGAACTTTTGGGAGCACATCGACAAGCAGAGAGTGAGAGCAAGTCGGCACATATGAGTGACCTCACTGACAACTCAACTCGTTGATCAGGAAATCGATGAAGGAAAGGCAATGATCGATGCAGGTGTCGCAGCCGGAGTCAAGCTTTTCATCTATTCGTCCCTCCCCGGTTTCGCCAAACTCTCCAACGGGAAAATCAAGAACGTCCACCATTGTGAGTGCCATGTGACGTGATTGATGTGGCTACACTCACATGCGATGTGTGTTCGTCTTGCAGTCGAAGGTAAAGCCGACATTGAAGAATACGGTCGAAGCAAAGCCAGCGACAAGTTCAAGTTCGTCGCCGTGCAGGCAGGATTCTACGACAGCAATGTCCTCCACCAGCAGTTGATCAGGAAACAGCAGGACGGCACATGGGCATTCAAGCTACCCATCTCGGCAGATACGAAGGTCCCGACCATTGATATCGATGAGTACGGCCTGTGGGTCCGAGCGGTGATTGAGCATCCCGAGGTCAGGGATGACGGACGCGCGATACCGGTTACGGCAGAGGATGTCAGTTTTCGACAATTGGTTGAGGGCATCACCAAAGGCAAGTTACGCGAGAATATCTTGTCTTGTCGGCTGTCTGACAGATCGTTCAGTGACCGGTACTCAGATCGAGGTTGTTGATAACATCCCCTACGACGAGTATGTCAACACATTCCCGCAGGGCACACCGCCGCACATTGTCGAGGACTTGGGTATCGACATGTTCAAGAGTCTCGAGACGTATGGCTGTATGTACTCGCGCCTCATGATCAATGGTATTGGAGTTCGTGCTGACATGAATCGACAGACTTTCAAGGCGTCGATACCACTTGGCCGCACAAGTACCTCGCCAAAAAGCCCTCAACGTACAAAGAGTGGCTTGGACGGGCTGACCTTTCTGAATACAAGAACTAAAGGTTCGAAAAGATGCCGGGATTCTTCGGAGGAGACTGTAACCAGATATGACAGATAAGATAAATATCTTTCCGCATTGACTGCAGTAGAAACGTGGTTGCTGGACAAGGACGAAGTACCGCCAACGTGCACGAGCGCAATGTTGCAACTTCCGTAAATCTTGTATCGCCCTTGACTCTGCAGCTGTATCAACTCGTAATGCTACTCCTAAAACTGACGATCCAAACAAAGCAAAGAGGCGACCGGAGAGGAGATGGCATATTGCTGGATTATGGATACCTTGATACAGTGTCTTGGGCCCTCAAGCCTTGTCCTTTTGCGTTCCGCTTTTACGACATATCCTGCACGACGCCGACCTGGGCGGGCCTCAGCGTCCGAGTCTTGATCATGTAACCCGTCTTCTGGCACTCGAGCACCGTTCCGGGCTCTTTACCCGGGATGGGCGCCTGGAAGAGCGCCTCGTGCTTGTTCGGGTCAAACTTTTCGCCTGTTGGGTCGAACTGGGTCACGCCGTGCTTGGCAAGTGTCTTGAGGAGTTCTTGCTTGGTCATTTCAACGCCGTTGAAGAGCGCGACGAGGTCTTTGTTTTCTTGCGGAATGGGCTGGTTGACGTGTTTGAGCGCTGTGGTGAGGATGTCGACGGTGGCGAGGAGGTCGGATGCAAAGCCCTGGATGGCAAAGTCCTTGGTGGATGCCTTTTCTTGTTCTGTCCGGCGTTGGAGGTTGATAAAGTCGGCTTTGCCGTATGTGAGTTGGCTCTGCGGCAGAAGTGGCGATTAGTCATGGTCGCGGAGAAGAGCAGACGAAGAGCACACCTTGAGCTCCTTGACCTGGCCTTCAAGCTCCTGAACCTTCTTCACAACGTCCTCGGCAGTGTGCTCGACCTTGTCCACGGTCTCCTTGACCTCTTCCGCCTTGTCGGCGTACCATCGGGAAGCACCGACCGCTGGCGCGGCGCCGGCTGGGCGGAGAGCGACGCGTGGGACGAGTGAGCGGAGGGCGGTTCGGGCGAGCATGATGGCGATGGGAGGAATGTGTGGCGAGAACAGAGACCAGATACGACGACGGTCGGCATATACGCTTCTTCGGATGGCTGACTGTGTCGAAAAGTGATCGCTGCGGATGCAAAATGGGGGCGATCGGGCACCGAAGGTTCATGAACGCCCCGCGGTCGAGGCAGTCCGTGTGTCGGCTTCCGTCTTCCGCTCCGAGGAAAGAGGCGAGACGGCCAGCATGAGTAACGCACAGCTTGCAGGGCAGTACTATGCCGAGTTCCAGGACAAGAAGTTAGGTTCGTGCGTTGAGGTTTCTCGCGCCCGCCCGGACATTGCGGACTGACGCGCCGTTCCTCGACTCAGTTGTGGATAATCTACTTGCATCGCCTGATGGCACGAAAGCTGCTCTTCAAGAGATTCAAGCATTGAAGCGGAGCTTGACGGATGCGACGGCGTTCCTCCCTGCGTACGATCAACGGCGGTACCATGATGTACGTATAAAATCAAGCCTCTGCATTGTAGGCTTCGGCTGATCGTTTCTCGCACAGTAGCAGATCAAAGAATGGGAGCGATCTGTTACAGAGAGTGGCTCTGCCTCGGGAGACGTAGTCAAGAAGCCGCGGTTCGCGTTCAAGAAGAAGAATGGATCCGTGGTTCAAAAGGCGAAGATCAATGATGGGTGGTCTGTGGCGAAGGAGGACGCGCCAGGAGGGACGACGACAACCACGCCTGCGCACGACGACTTTGCAGGCGATGCATCAAGTGCGCAAGTCACCCTGCGCGATAGGACCCACTGCCGGATCGATCTCGACCAGATTATCGCCTCGTCGCCTACCGCAGCCTCGCAGCGCACGGGTTTCTCCCTCGTGCTCGAAGACATTCACGGCTGCTTGATCGACCTGCGTCAGCGTGATGGAACGCGCGACGGAGGAACATCACGGTTGACGGCGCTGTATGGCGCGAATGTGCGGGATTCGGTCGTGCTTGTGCCGGAGGATATGGCGGGGAGCGTGATGCTCAATCGGATGGAGAGGGTCTTGGTGGTTGCGGGGTGTCAGCAGGTACGTTGATTTTGGTTCCTGCGTGGGCGTATGCTCATTCAATCCTTTGTAGTTCCGGATACATTCGTCGACGCGGTCAATGCTTCTCCTTCATATACCGTCAAACCCGATCATTGAGCACTCGTCTGGTCTGCGCTTTGGCCCGTATCCACAGTCCTCGCGGCACGAGGAGGGAACGATGATATCGTCGCGGCATGATCAGGTCCAGGATTTCGGATGGATCAAGCCGGGGCCGAGTCCGAATTTCGAAGTGGTGGATACAGATGCGGCAGAACGTGCGGGGCAGCGCATCAAAGAGGTGATAGGAGTCAGCGAGGGAGAAAGATGGCGGGAACGTATGACGGGGATGCTCGAAGAGCTGTTGTAATAGTCGCACGAGCATCATCATCATCATACACCACGAGCCAACCGCGACGCGACGGCAGTATTCCTTGAGATGCGCCCGGCACAATTTCCCGGCGATTTCCCCGTGGAGAGCGACGCGGACCGAGGTGTAAGGAAGTATACGTACATGGTCAAGTCAACGGTGGTCGGGACAGGGATACACACGTCTCCCAACAGCCATCATGCCAGAACCTACACCGCCGACCCTGCCTCCGCCCGAGTTCCAGCCGCCCGGCGAATCCGCATACGTCCATGCCCCCTCCCTGCTCCCGATGAGCATGCTCATGCCGCCGCCCATCACCGTCAGCCAGTACTCTGGCGCGATTGGGGCGATGGGTATGGGCATGGGCATGGGAATGGGCATGGCCATGTCTCCTGGAATGGCGTTTGGGCCGCCGATGATGCTGCCGCCGTCAATGCAGGATCCGCCGCGGACGACGCCGTACAACCAGTATCCGATCCGGACGACGTTTGTCTCGATGAACATTGCGCCCAAGAGCGGGAACTCGTCGCTCGTCGGCGGTCTGTTGCGCAAGGATACGTCGATGAATGTTTCGCCGGGAAACGAGGCGGCGTGGGCGTATGACCCGAACCATTCGCCGGACGAGGGGGATGGCGAGGAAGGAGGGGAATCCGTGCCGACGATGGCTGCGGCGCGGACGCCGGGCCGAGGCGGCAAGGGCGGATATCCGCGACCCAAGACCAACATTCGTTCGACCAACTCGACGTTTGTGACGCGTGTGCAATCCCATGATGGATTCACCAAGATCGTGCCGCAGCCGCCGCACCTGGAGAACGCGAGCGCGACAAACTTCCCGCCGACGCGGTGGGCGTTTACGAATACGGGGAGGATGCTCGTCTGGACGCTCGTGGATCCGACAAACAAGGTCAAGGATCCGATCTTGCGGGTGTTTTTCAACAATTTCCCTACGTGCCATACGTTCTGTGAGGCGACAAAGTCGGCGCCGGGCGCGGCGGACGGGGGCAGATTGGATATGGTGCTGGGGTTTAATACGGGAGATGTCTTTTGGTGAGCTGTGCGTCAGGTCTCGGGAGTGGCGCTGACCCCTTTGCAGGCTTGACCCGATAAGCTTGAAGTACACACGTCTGAACAAGGCGGTACGTCTTCCGAGGTTTCCTTGTATCCCGTCTGACGATTCTTTCAGGGCATCATTCACGGCCGGCTCGTCACCTCTATCAGATTCCATCCGGCCGACCCAACACTGATCTATGCCCTATTCTCTGACGGACTGATCATGGTCTTTTCAACTGAACGCGAGGATCCAGACTTCAAGACCTCGATCGGCACGCCTCCATGGGCCGCTCGGCTGAAATCGTGGGAAAACGGTCGGCGCAAAACGTCGACCACCGATGGATGGCCCCAAACGCCGGCAAACGAGTCATCCACCGACGAAACATTTGTCTGGCGGAACGAAGAGCCGATCCCGCCAAAGGGACAGCAAGGGTCCGCCTATGCGGCGCGCAATCCGATTGCCGTGTGGAAGATCGGCGACAAGCCATGCAAGGGGATGGAGTTTTCGCCGGACGGGCAGGCATTGGCGCTCGTGTCGGATGATGGGACATTAAAGATGGTAGATCCGGCGGGCGCAAGGTGAGTAAAGGCCGGATTGCAGAGGCCCCGCTGACAATGGGTCAAAGACTCTTGGACTCCTACGCAGGCTACTTTGGCGGTTTGACTTGTCTCGCATGGAGTCCAGATGGGAAATACGTTGTCGTACGTTCACGGCTACGTGAAAAGAACGTGACTGACACGCTGTCCAGACCGGCGGACAAGACGACCTGATCACTATCATCTCACCGCGGGAGGGCCGAGTCGTCGCGCGCGGACAGGGTCACGCAAGCTATGTCACCAGTATTGCTTTTGATCGTCGGAGGTCCAACGCCAGAACCTATCGCTTCGGGACCGTCGGCGAAGATGGGCGGCTTTTGTTTGTGAGTATGCGTGTTGGCTCATAGGTCGTGAGCTGACCACTGGGAACAGTGGGACTTTTCGGCAGCAGAGTTGCAAAGGCCTCGTCATATCCCCAACTCAGTTCACCGGATGTCTATCGGGTCGGCGGAATCTCTCAGCGGGGAGGAAAAGGAAACGCGGTCGACATTCCATCCGGCGCCATCGTTGAGCGAGGTCGCCATGATTCAACCTGTCATGGTAGGTCAATGCTGCCTTTTCTGTCGCAATTTGCTGACCCCGCTCAGAACAAACTCCTCGAGTCGGCCGTGATCAACCAGATCTCGTTCCTTCCGGAGTCTGTAGTGACTGTTTCCAAGATTGGCAATATCCGGTTCTGGATGAGGGGTAGGGCGCAGCCGAATGGCACAGACGGAGTGTCAAACGGGTTCAAGCAGCTCAAGGTGACGTCAAGCAAATAGGCTTTGTGTATTTGTATCATATAGGTGTGATTGTATGCGTTGTAGTATTGATGACACACCTGGATATCGGGGACCTTGGGGTATGCCAAACAGCGAGGTCTTCTGGCGTTACACATCCGCCCTGCGACCGACGATATGATACATCTTGCCCATGCCAGCGGTGTGCGCGGCTCGACCTTGCTCCCACACCCAAGGGCGGCCTCCCGTAGGCTCCTTGCCCTGCGCTTTCAGATCCTTTGCTGCTAGGTCTGCCAAGTATTTGATCTGCAGACGATGGGTTAGATACCACTCTTGAGCCGCGGGAGGCAACATACGTGTGCGAAAGTGCGTGTGCGGTACGCGGAGACATAGCCATCGAGGACAAGAATCAATGGGATGATTGGCACGATATATGTGAAGAATAGCTGGGCTGCAGTGGGAAGAGAGAATGAATCAGTGGCTGTCGACGGACGCCATTTACGCTACTCACTCAGACTCGGACGCAAAAATGGCGTGGCGAGCCAGGTGAGAGGGAAGAGGCCGGTGATAACGAGCAGAGATCCGAGGTTGAATTCCTGGAGTTCGAAGATTCTAGGATGCGGGAGTCAGCATATAGCGTAGATCAGAGTGTGCGATAGTAACGGTCTCCGCGACAAGGTCATAGCCGTTGGCAGTGGTATCCGTCGCTCCTTCTCCCGAAAGGCTTTGACCACCCTCACCGCATCGTCACTTGCTCACCGATTGCGCAAGCTTGCACACATCGCTCGAGATTCTGCACTCTTTCCCGCGCACATCTTTCCGGACTCCTCGCGAACCCTCGATGCGACGATCTCGCGCCAGTACTCACCCAATTCCATCAGCATTCTCCATTGCATCCCTGATCACTGCCTGCGCGCCCTGCTCGTCAAAGTGGTGAAACGCCAAGAAGAATGTCCGAAGGTGCCGACCTCCTTCTCCGACGAAGTTGGCCAGCTTGTCACGAGATGAGCGGGTTGCATCGACGGAGCTAGGCACGTAACTGAGTGCTGGAGCGGAGCGTTGGAGCGATTGCCAGGCGGATGTATGGGGATGAAGGTCTGTGAGGATGAACTGCGTTGGCGGAAGAGACTTGGCAGCCCGATGTTCGCTGCGATTGAACGTTAGATATGTGGAGCTCGCCATGTGCGGACGGAAAACGCTCACTTGACGACGCGCTCTATCGTCGGAATCGGTCCTCCTGCCCCGCTGCAAAAGTCCACCACGGCAACCTTCTCGCCAGCCCCTATCCTACTTAGTGCTTGCTCCAAGACTTGCCCCGCGAGTACCGCTGGCGAGGTATGCTGCAGTGGCCAAACCCTGTGAGTCCATGCAAAAGTCAGCATGTCCTGGACGGGCTGGCGGATGGCCGGCGGCGTGTAGGGCTGTTCATGGAATTCGATAAGGCGGGAGCGGGCATATGGATTGAATGGTGAGGGATTGCAGGCGTGGGTCTGTGGAATGGCAAGTGCTTTCATGCCATCAACAATAACTATCCTGCTGCAATCTCATCGTTATTCCAGCATCGGCTGCAGCGAGATGCCCAATTCAAGATGACGCGTACTGCGGAAGCTGAATCGAGAATGTTGAAGAAGGATTTCAGGTAAAATCCTTTCCATACACATTCTGAGCTACTCACCTGGTGAAGAAGGATTTCAGGTAGAATCCTTGCTCCAACAGGCTGCAGGACTTCAGGGACTATAGGGACAACCGTCTATAGCTGCGGCACAGCCAGCGAGTGCTGGCACACAGTTTTCCATTCAGACACGGACAATGCCTATCGCATCTCCGTTCTTCTTGCTCTAAAGGGGGTTTCAAATATATGTCAACTCTCCGCGGTCATCTCGGTTTTTCATCTTTTTCGAGATGACAGCTTGGCTGGGGTCATCTTTGATATTTGAAACCCCCGGGTCATCTCTCAGGTCATCTAGCCAGTCATCTGGGGTGATCGGCCGCGCACGTGGCTAGCGCGCACATTGTAGGGATGAGACATCTTGATGTCGACCGTTACCATGCCCCCTATCATGCTGTCTGCTTGGTCTATAACCTCATTATCACGCCCTCAAGCCCTCAGATCGCCTAAATGCCTCGGATATCTGACCGCCAGCAAACCCTGAACGGACTGGAGGAGGCGATCGACGTGTTGATTCTCCTGGAAATGCTGGACGACGACGAAGATTCGGATCTCCTCGAAACCTTGATACTCGTCCACTCCCAATTCAAAAGCCAGCGATATATCGACAGGCCTCTCAAGTACAATATGAAGGAGCACATCAGAGCCGCCCGGATCGAGATCATCTTTGGTTTTGACGACCGACATTTTCGGATTGAAGCAAGAATGTCGAAAGTGTGTTTTTGGAGATTGGTGGACTTGCTCAAGGATAACCCGGTTTTCTCGAATCAAAGCTATCGCGATCAAGATCCTGTCCACCATCAGCTACTCATCACGTTGTTCCGGCTCGGAAAGTATGGAAACGGCGCCGGGATCGGGCACACCGCCAGTTATCTGTGTTGCGGGGACGGGACAGCCGAGATATATACCTATCGGTGCCTCAAAGCGATCTACGACCTTCGCAAGGATTTCATCAAGTGGCCAAAGTCGGCGGAGAGGGCAACGATTGCAGCTAGAATCGCTCACGGAAACATCTTCGGAAACTGCGTCGGCATGATGGACGGAAGCTTGATCCCGATTGAACAACGTCCAGGCATGGAAGGAGCAGGCGACTATTACACTCGCAAGAGTCGGTATGCGCTGAACATCATGGCCATCTGTGATGACACGAAGCGGATCCGTGCTCTCGTTACCGGTTGGCCAGGGGCCGTAAACGATCAAAGAGTGTTCGACATGTCTCCAGTGAGTCTTACAGGCATCTTCCCGTAGTGTAGTCTGCCCATACTCACACTTCGTCATAGCTGGCGATCCTTCCGCGTGCGCTCGAGAAGGGAATGCTTTCTACCGGCCAATATCTCCTGGCAGACGGTGGTTATCGGGTCATGCGCCATGTTATCGTGCCCTACGATCGACAGCCCGGACAAACCCTCCCAAAACCCAAGGAAACATGGAATTACCACCTCTCACATTGTCGCATGGCCATTGAACACACCTTCGGTCTCCTAAAAGGACGGTTTTCGAGTTTGAAAGGCCTGGCTCTGCAGATTGATACAAAGTCGGACCTCGTGCGCGCAAATGTGTGGATCCAGTGCTGCGTCATACTCCACAACTTCTTGATGGATCAATTGCATGACGACGACTTCTGGGAGGATCGAGGCGGTATGCAGGGGATGATAGCGACATTGGATAAAATGCGTAACTCGAATACAAGGGATAGGTCGCGATACGAAGACGAAACAGGGACGTCACTTGAAGGCTTGGCATATCAACAAAGAGAGGAAGATTTGGAGAGGGACGATAGTCTGAGAGAGATGTTGAGAGACGGCGCGGAGCGTACTGGTTACCGACCGTTTCTAGAGTTGTAACAGACGTGCCTACCTGTCGATGTCATAGACCATGTCCTTGTCACTCATCCCCGTCGGACACTTCTTCATCCCATGTCTTCTTTGCGTCCTCCAAGCTCACTCCAGCCTTCACCAACATGGCAATACCCTCGAGACGCGCCTTCTTGCTTTCGACCTTGAGTTTCCTTTCTTCGATGTCCAACCGACGACTGTCCGACTCGCGCTTTCCCTCGAGGTATGAGCTGATGTCTTCCGACTTGACGATGCGTGCAGACTTTGAAGATCGGCTGGTGCTAGCGCTTTGACTGGACGAGTCTCTCTTCTTGCCTTTCGATGCCGGAGTTGGTGTCTCCATGGAATGGTCGTTGCCGCCGGCTTCCATAACCTCATCTCCGTCACTCTCCTTCTCCTCTTCTTCATCTTCCTCCCAATCCCACTTCTTGATTCCCAACGCGCACAAAACATCTCTCTCCGCACCGGCATTGTCTTTCGCTTCCAGACTGGTGTAAACCCTCTTCGGAATCATGCCTGCCCGTTCCCCAAACGCCTTCAGCAAAGTCTTGTAACACTTGCATCTCTTGTCCAGCTCCCTTTGATACGGGGACCTTCCATCTCCTTCTTCCTCGGGCTCCAGAGAGTAACTGCCGGCGCCGGTACTGTTGATCCAAGTCAAAGCTTTCTTGAAGCTGTCCTCCAGTCGTCGAATCTTGGCGTGGACGGCGTCCTTGCTGGTAGGTTCGAATCCTTCGGACTCAAGGTGCTTGTTGACATCCATGAGGCATTTGTCCTTGTGACCCGTGGACTTCGCGTCCTTCAACCTCGTCCAACCACCATCGGCAAGCCAATCGACCAAAGCACCCTCCGGCGTCAAGCCGTCCGATTCCCTCTTCTTGTCCCACCTGCTGTAATCGCGGCCCGACGACGCCCCTGCCTCACTCCCTTGTGTCGACTGCGATCTCTGCGTTCCCGACTTGGCACCGCGACCTCGTCTTGATTGCCCTCTTCCACGACCAGAGGTCGAGGTTGCTGCGGGTGCTGTCTCCGGAGCGGGGGATTGAGTAGCCATTTGCGAGGCCTGGGACGATTCGGGCACGAAACCAAAGGGCTGGGGTGTGGGCGACCAGGTGAAAGGGGTTCCGTCTTGCCACATATCGGACGAAGCAGCGGACGACGCGATCGATTCTGCTGAGGTTGATTGAGGGATGGCGGGAGTTGCGAACGCTCCAGACCCGACGTTGCTGCCGCTCCGAGGGAGAGACTGTCCAGAAGAGGCGGAGGAGGGCGGAACGAAGTTGTACGGGTTGCGAGAGGATTCACCGCCGGGAAACCTGGGGATCTACCGATGGGCGAGGGAAGAGAGGCATACAGGTCAGCGTCGTCCGAAAGGAGGTCAGATGCCACGCTTACACCAGCAGTAGAAGAGTTCAGCGAAGAATTGGCCGTGAACAGACCGCTGACCGCAGTCGGAGGGACGGAACGAGGAGGTAGCATTTGATTCGCGGTGGGCGTGCTGCCGGTGGTTCCGAGCGGACGAGGGCGAGGGCGGGTCGATTGTGAAGGGGGCAGAGACGTTGAGGAGGGATTCTCGGACATCTTGAGGTGTTGCGGCGGAGGAAACCAGCAAACGATGCGTCGTGACAACTCCTCTTCTCTCATCAATCTCAAGGTCTATCCTTGATCTCCCTCGTAATGATGAGTGGCACATGAAGGCAAACAGCGATCGGTGCGCCTTTTCTTGGCACAAAAACAGAGATGACAGCCGCGACTCTAGATGAAATGGCCATTCCGGCGATTTCANGCGATTTCATCTCGCCTGTCATCTCGAGATGAAATGGGGAGATGACAGCCGGAGATGACTTATATTTGAAACCCCCTCAAGCTCATGAACCGCTGCGGACATGGCCGCGTCACGTGACCGAGCATGACATCACCCGGACCGTCGCATTCCGGCGTTTCAGCCAAACCAGTGCTCACTGCTCAACCCAAGTCGATGGATCCATGAACACTGGCCATCTACTCGTCTGTATCTAGCCATCCAAACCACCAACCATTTTCCAAGAAAATGCCAGCAATTGAAGAAGGATCCCTTGTCCTCGTCACCGGTGCGAGCGGCTTTATCGGTGAGTCGTCGCACGTGTTCGTTGAATGGAATAAAGGGGCGAGGCAGGGACATTGACAGCGATCGATCGGAATTTGTGAAGAGGCGCTCACAGGAGATGCCTTCGGACATTTGTGGTGGCTCTAGCGAAATGCGCGAAGGAGTGTGGAAGGAAGGAAAGACTGCTTTGATTCGCGAAAGCCTCCCGCTTCTCATGAACGCTCACCGCGCTTTTCTCATCCAGCCGCCCACCTCTGCTCCACCCTGCTCTGCAACGGTCACAAAGTCCGAGGCACAGTCCGATCAAAGGAAAAGGGAGAGTACTTGAAGAACCTGTTCAAGGGTGTTGGCGAGTTTGAGTATGTGATCGTGGAGGATATCGCGGACGTGAGTCGTGGCCTCTTCGTGATGGCCTCCGTTGTCTCTGATCTTCTGCGTTCTTCTTATTTGTCAATCTCGCTCGGGCCTGATTACTTCTTCACTCGCAACTGCGTTCACTTCGAACCCCTCACTTCGAACCCCTCAGCCCAACGCATTCGACGAAGCCGTCAAGGGTGTTGAAGGTATCGCCCATACCGCCAGTCCGTTCTACCTCGACGCGCAGACGCACGATGAACTTTTGAAGCCGGCGATCGAGGGAACGGTGAATGTCATGCGCAGCGCCTTGAAGTACAAGTATGTGCAGATCCCGAGGACAGACGTTTACGGTGGACACTGATTATATTGCGTTTTCTTTGTTTCCTCGGTCTGCCGCTTTTCCGCGATTTTCAATCTTGCTCCCTTCCGCTCGCTCAGCCCCCACCTGCAACGCCTCGTCATCACTTCCTCCGTCGCAGCCGTCGTGGACCCCAACCCACGAGGCGAGCAACACGCCAACGGACCCCCGTACACGATGGACGAACGAGACTGGAACGAATATTCGCCAAAGGTTGTCGAAGAGAAGGGCGTTGATGCGCCGGGGAGTGATAAGTACCGGGCTAGTAAGGTATGTCAACTTCAGGTCTCAGGTGAATAGACGAGCTGATTGGCTTCCAGACGTTGGCGGAGCGGGCTGCGTGGAGTGAGTCTTGGATAGCGGAACTAGGTAAGGAGGCGGCGCTGATCGTGCTACAGAGTTTATGGAGGAGAACAAGCCTTCGTGGGACTTTGCGACTATCAACCCGCCGCTTGTGAATCGGGAGGAAATCGAAGGACAGAACAATTGCTAACGCCGCCGCAAAGGTATTCGGACCGATCATCCATCAAGTTGATTCGCCGGAGAACTTGAAGTGAGTTTCGCGCGTGTGATAGGGGGAGATGTCGCTGACGTGGAAATAGCACCTCGGTCGCCAACTTTTGGTCCTACATCGAGGGCAAGAAGACGGACGACGATTTGAAGGAATCGTCCGGAAACTGGGTCGACGTAAGTTGGACATCTCTCATAGCATGGTTGCTTTGCTGACTCATCGCGCTTCAGGTCCGCGACGTCGCCCTCGCGCACTACAAAGCCCTCACGGTCCCCGCCGCCGGCGGCAACCGATTCATCACCTCGAACGGTCCCTTCAACGGGCAAGACGTCGTCGATATCATCCACGCCTTCCCCGGCCCGGCGCTCGACAAGGTGCCCCGTGGCAAGCCCGGTGCAGGCAAGGAGATCAACGCCAAAGCGAATGTGTTTAGCGGCGACAAGGCGCACAAGGTGTTGGGGATAGAATATACCGAATTGAGGGTGTGCTTGGAGGACATGTACAAGTCGTTGCAGGAGAAGTTTGACCAGAGCCATGTCAAGGATCACCGAACGGCTTAGGGTACGGCAAAGGACGAGGAAGGAAATCGGTCGGGAGGGTGACGTCACTTGTGATCGAGAATGCAAGCAATAATGACCAGATGAAATGAATTCAAGTCGAACATGTGACTAGTCTTTCCATTCTGGCAACCCGTCATAGCACCATGCAGCGCTTTATCCGTCCCGTCGTCCGTGTCGGCGTACGTCCCCCATGCCCAATCCGCCCTATCCACACAACCCGTCCCATTTACGCGAAATACGAACGCTTCGGCGGTCGTCTTCCGCCGCCCGGGTTCGAGCCCCCGCGGAGTCAAGGACCGGGCAAGGGACTCATCAATTCGAATAATCCGATCGTGTTGAGGCTGAAGCGGAGGTTTGGCGGAGATCGGGGGCTGGTGATCGCGGGTGTTGGTGCGTGGTTGAGAGTTGCGTGATTTGCGGGAAAGCTCAGCATTCGTTGCAGGTCTCGGCGGCGCAACGATATACTATATCGCACAGTAAGCGTTGCCCTTGGTTTCGTCCCGAACGATTCTGACGGGTCTGCTAGCCTCGAGCGTGTCCCGGAAACCGGCCGACTCCGATTCATCGACGTCTCCGAAGCCCAAGAAACCGCCATGGGCCTGCAAGTGCAGCAAGAAACCCTCGCGCAGTACCAGGGCGCGCTCTTATCCCCGCATCATCCGACATCCCGCCGCGTCCGGGAAGTCGCGCGAAGAGTGATCGAGGCGAATGGGCTGGGAAAGATGAAGGAGGCGGGATTCATGGAGGCGTTGCCGAAGATTAGTATCTGGGGGGGAGGGGAGGAGGAGGAGGGGTTGTTTGGCGGCGGGGAGGGGCAGGCGACGCTTTCAAGGGGTGGCGAGAAGCGGAAGGACATCGAGTGGGAGGTGCGTACGAATTTGTGGATATGAGAGTGTGGGGCTGATGGCGCGGGCAGGTGTATGTCATCAAAGACGACGCCACCAAGAACGCGTTTGTCCTTCCTGGTACGATCAGACCTCGCTACGCGGTTATCAAGCTTATTTTTTGCAGGCGGAAAGATCTTCGTCTTCACCGGAATCTTGCCGGTATGCAAGAACGACGACGGGCTAGCAAGCGTTTTGGGCCACGGTACGTCTTGGTCTGGTCTGATCGTACGGCGTTACTGACATTCAGAACGGTTTACAGAAGTGGCGCATCAAGGCGAGTATAGCGACGGAGAAATATGAAGCAATCTGACCATCTCGTCCATCAGTCGCTCGACATTCCGCCGAACGAATGTCGTCTCTCAAGGTACGGTCCTCCGCATCTATGCTGTTCCGCTGCTCACGCATTTCCCTTCGGCAGGTCCTCTTTGTCCTCGGCTACGTCCTTGAAGCGCTGGGTCTCGACATGGGCGTCAGCAGATTGCTCTTGACGTTCCTCCTGCAGTAGGTCCAAGGCTGTGGCTGGTCCGCGAGATGTCCATAGCTGATCGTGGCCTATCCTGTAGACTACCAAACTCTCGAAAGGCGGAAAGCGAGGCGGATCATATCGGCGTTCAATTGATGGCGTGCGTGTGACCTTTCCTTGGCACGGTAAAAGCTGACTGATCTCGTTGCGTGCAGTCGAGCATGCTTTGATCCCAGGGAATCAACACGGCAAGTCATCCACCAGTCATCCTGCTACTTCGTCGGCTGACTGGATGTACGTGTGCAGGATGTGGACGCGCATGTCGGAATCTGAAAAGGGCGGCGGAGGCGGCGGGGTCGCCAATGTGGATTTCCTGTCGACGCATCCGGCGAATGCGAAGCGGATCAAGGTGAGCATAACATACCGATCCGCCGAATGGGATCCTGATTTTCGTGTCTTTTAGGCTCTGGAGAAATGGATGCCCGAGGTACGACGCGTCGTCTGCGATTCTTCGTGGACGACCTGCGATGAACTTCACACCTGGGCTGACCTAAAATGTTTATAGGCCCTCGACGTTCGCGCCGCCAGCCCGTGTGGAGATACGACGTCGCAGTTCGAGGCGTTCCGTGAGCATTTGCCCTTGGGGCCGACGGGCAGGGTGTGGGCTTAAGCGCGTTGTTTTGGGGGCGGGTCCCGCTGGAAGACGTGGGTGTCTGAGAGGGTATGTAGGTGGGGGTATCATTAGGTGTAGAAGGAGAAGACGAATCCACTATTCCATAATCTACAAGCAAAACCGGTGGCGAGCATGCCAATCCACGTGCGATTCATAGCGATCGGCTTTATCCGATATGGGCTTCCAACATGAGACACGTTCATTTTGTTGTCGACGGAAAGGGAGGAGAAAGGGAGGATGAGAGCTATGATGGCGGTGGTAATATTGGATGTTCAACTCGCTGAGGATGTAGGTCTGGGAGTCCAGCAGTGACAGCATCATACAAACTCTCACGGACCGGAACACCAAACTTCGGCTTCAAAGAATTCGAGAATCGCAGTGATGCATCACGAATGGTTCACCGATCCGTCCGTGGCTTACTCGACGGCATCCCTACTGGCAATCTTCGCAATCATCTATACAACGCAACAACACCATTTTCAGACCGCAAAGCAAAAATCCTATATCCTATCTACGATCTCAGCGGGGATCATGTCCCTGCTCAGCCTATGGTTCGTGTATACCTGGGTGAAAGGGTCGGGCGACGGGCGGAGGTTTGGCTTCGAAAGGATGGTCTCGGAGCCTGCGGATAGCGTCGCGCGGTGTGGGACGGTCTTCTTCCGGTCATATCTTATCGGTATGTCTCTTTCCCGCGCTCACGCAGAGTATGCGGTGTACTGATGATTTGCGTCGTGGCAGCGGATGTGAGTTCTCCCCGACCGTATGCGAAGAATGATCTGATGAGTCCTGTATAGCTTCTTGTAGGAGCCGTTGCGTACCGGGATCAGATTGGCATCCTGACGGGATGGGTACATCATCTGTATGTCTTGAGCAACTTCTCTGCGGGTCTGCATTATCTGATGTCGACCTGATTTCTCACCCCGCAGTGCCTATATCGCGATCATGTTCCATCTCGATAGAACCCATTACTCGGGGCTGTTCATGTTGGCGGCTGTCATGGAGGTACGAAGCATGACCAGTCAACTTCACGTCGACTGATCATTTTTGCGCCGGGTACAGGTACCGACGTTTCATCTGGGCCTTTCAACGCTTTGGCCATCACGATTCCGACATGATCGCCTCTTTCTCGTCTTATTCTTCCTTACCAGGATTCTCTTCCACTGCTACATGATTCTATCATTCACCATCTCCACCACTACTTTAAAGCTTCTACCTTTCCCAATCGGGCCAGCCTCATTCGGGAAGACGGGGAGGGACGTCGTGGATAGCTGGATGCCCAGTGCGCTGCTGGTGACGGCGTTTCCGATGCACGCCATGTGGTTTGTGGGCGGCGTCAAGGGCCATCTGCGACGATGTCGACTTCGTGCGGGGGCAGCGCAGGAACCAGGCGCCATGATGACACTGAAGCCAAAGGCGTGGCCGGTGGCGAGCGATGAAGCAGTACCGGCTGCAGCACGTGGTCCGGGTAATCGCGTGGAGGCGGAGATGACAGAAGAGGAAAGCGACAGCCTAACGGATTCCTCAGAGACCTGGGCGGCGTCATTGGCATCGTCGTCGCCGAGAGAGACACCTCTCTTGACCCCTCATTACGCGCTGACGGCAATGGCGGATCAAGAACGGGTGAACGTGGGGTACTTCGAGGGGATCGGTGGGATGGAGCGAAAGAGTGAGGGTGGACTTGGACTCGTGATTCTTGACGATGGGAGTGAATCGTGTTGAGATTTATGGCCTTGATTTATCCATTGGGCGAGTCAACTAAATATGACTCATCATCTTTGTACTCCTTACGACTTGAAATCAGACCGCAAGCAAGACTCGTAGGATAATAACGGTATACCAGGACTGAAGCGCATATCGTGGGTTGACATCTGGACAACCATGACCCCGCGCTTGGCCAGGAGAAGTATCCCGAGAAGAAGACGGACCCTCGAGTTTTCAATCATCGTTAGGATTGAGGCAACTAGCTAGGCAACTTGTTCAATTCTGAGAGGGGCGAATACCCGAATAGTCAGTCATCTGGGCGTCAGGTCGCGTTCCACCATCTCCTGCCGTTATGGCTTCAGCAACGCGTCCACGGTCCATGGATGAGATCGTCATCCGCACAAGAAGAAGAAGAAGACTTCCTCGGGATATGTATGTTCCGGTTTCCCTCGACATTATGTTCCGGTTTCCCTTGGCACCGCCCACGACTCGTATCCATCCCCGTTGACTGGTCATAGTCAAAGTTGCAGCGACACTCAATGGACTCGGCGTCCGCTCGCGCCATCGATACTCGGCCGGGACAATCGCCGCATGCACGTCTCCTCTCTTATACCTCCTATTCCTCACGCTAACCGCTCACTAACGCCCACACCTCCCGCCCGACGTCCTTCAATTCATCGCTCGTCTGCTGTACAACAAGGGCTACCTTTCAACCGTATCAGCGCTCGATCGCGCATTCAGGGGTTGCTGAGAGGGCACGGCATCGGTGGTCCGGGAGACGTCGAGGATGGAGGAGCAGAGCGTTCTTATGCAGTGTGTAAGGAAGGGAAAGGAGCCGAGAGGATGGCGCTATGTGAAGTGAGTCACTGGAATCGGCAAGGGCACGAGCGAAAACAGGACAGGAGAGAGTGTCGTGAGGTGAGGACGTTTCAATGGCGACAAAGAGCTCTCCTATCGAGGGTGCGATGAGACGATTGGCAGAGAAGAGTAGCGGTCGCTGTGAGGTCGTCGAATGTCAAAGAGCAGATACTCCATCGCCATCCTACGCTCAAACTTCGAGGCCAGTCGTCGACTCCGCCGGGTATCTCATCGTCACTGATTCCGTCTACTACCTCATCCAAGAACACCTACACGCCACCCGCCCCAACGCGCCATTCTCCCTTGCCGATGCACTCACGCGCCTCGTCATTGTCCGGATTCTTCTCAACGGACGTGATACGAGATCGTCAAGCACTGTGTCGAAGATTTCGTCTGGCTCGTTATTCCGTGCACGGTGGAGATTCACAGGCCGTTGACGGCTGGATGTCGTGTTTGATCGGTGCGGGAGGCACAGGATCCCGTAATGGACGGCGACGAAAGAACGGACGTGGGTCTCGCCGCGGGTGGCGTTGTTTGTGATCCGGTTCGAGGATCGGTTCGATGGCAAGGATAAGCCGTTTGATTTCGAGGGGTATCCGACGGAGCAAACGGAGGGAGAGGATATCTATTTGGGCTTGGTCGGGCGGAGCGAGGTGGTGGATATTGACGAGATCACGCTTCAGTGTCGCGGACGACTTTTGCCGTTCGCGGAGGGGACGGACACTCGCCAGGCTCAAGCGGCACAGCCGATTCACCAAGTGTCCCGGATGGAGGTTTTCCTCGTTTGCGGCCCAGGACGATGTTGTTGATGATGCGAGCAAGGTGTCGATTCGGCAGGTGATGGAGTATCTCAAGTTTGGGATGAAGTTGTCGACCAAGGGAAAACGGAATGGGCAGCCGCATGCGCAGGTCAAGCTTGCGTGTGGATCTGCAGTGTTCAAGGCGTTTACGCAAGTGGTAAATCGGATCCAGGAGATTCTGCGGATCCATGCTAATATCGGGGCGTATTATAAAATCCGTCAACCGCTTCAGTTCAACCACGTCGATATTACGCTGCAAGGCACGACCTCACCCCCGAAACCCTCCAATCCGCTTGTGCACGCCCTGGCAGAGTGCTATATTCCCAAATGGGAACACGACATGGAGTGGAATGAAGCCGACATTGTGCGTATCGATTGTCAGGGTCCCGCCCCGCCCCGCTACGCAGCGCAATGTGCCCCAGACGCCGAGGGACGAATGATCGGGCAGCTGTGGCTCGGACCGCCCAGATGGGCCGATTTGGAGCTGGGAGAGGTGGATGATCATTCGAAGCGCGATTATGATGACCGTGCTGATCCTGGGTCGGGCGTGAGGAGGGCCGGGTTTCATGCAAGGTTGCGAGTCGGGTATGCGGTGAAGGGTGAGTGCAGGAAGGGGTATGATGTGTATAGGACAGTTGGTATATGAATGATTTCTGACCGGAAGCAGAGGGAAGAGCACCACCTCGTTCGATTGCTCTTCTGCGAAGGCACCGAAATATTCCGCAATTGTAGCTCACGACCAGAGGCTTGAACGCATGCCACATATACGGCTCCAGTCAACAATTAGCCGCACAGAGTGTCCAATCATGTTACAAACAAATCGAATACCGCCCCCAAGCGACCTGGGGATCGCGGGTTTCGGAGCGGGCCAGCCGGAAAGACGTACAGAGAAGCGAGACAATAGACAATGTGCGGATCAAATGTGCAGCCTGTGAGAGCGGACGATAGAAGAGGGCGAATTGAAGATATCGCGGCCACCTGCGATGCGATTGCTCCAGTATAAGGCAGAGAGGCGCATGTTGCGCCATAATCATGCTCGAAGACATATCAAGGGGTAGCATGCACTGACGACCATCTATGTGGAACGCAAGTGGAGCGAACTGCGGCGCGTCGGCGATGTCGACTCGAAACCAGAGCTGCGTATAAGCCTTTGGTCGATTGAAAGTGCAGCACTCTCGAGGCCTTCTTCAGAAGGATGGAGTCCCATGATTAGCCCAAGGCATCGGGGAACATGTCACACTTTGCCACAATGCTGCGCTGGGAAAGGTTGCCGGTGGCTTCGGGCTCGTTTTCATTGGAACATCAGGGTTTGATGAGCGGGAGATAGCGGCGGACTTTATTTCTGTCAGGATTGAAGCGATTCGACTATTTTATACCACTAACGCAAGTCTTCGTTGATTCGATGAAAAAGATGAAAATTTTCTTCAATGATCCAGAAAAGAGGACAATTACTACTATAAATTGGAATCATCGGGAAGATGTCTATATGGCTACTTGCTCATTTATCACTTTCCTTGCGGGGAGTCATCAGCTCCTCTGTTAGATTTGTGCCTTCCAAATTGACCGCTCAAATCCGTTCCTTCGGAGGCGTGTGATTCGGAAAGGACCAAGGATCGAGACCCGTGAGTGTTCGAGTCAACGTAAGATCCAGCACCCCATGCCAAGATTTCGCTCTGATCTGACGGGTCCAATTTACTGAACTGCTGCTGCGCCCAGGGGAGGGCTTTCTCACTCCAGCCACCTGGTCTCGATTCCGGAATTGGCGGAATTGAGCTTTGGGTAAGCGGGGAAGGGCAGAGGTGGGAGTACCCTTCCTGGCTGATTGGCCTTCGCCCGGTGCTTATAGGCTCAGATCCATGGCCCGAAGTTCCCCGGCCAGTTGCATCTGTCGTCGCGCCCCCTGCCACGATTTCGCTAGGTCGAGGAGTGTTCGGAGGTCGCGTATTCTGCGCATGCGCAGGGACTCCTGGGGTTTGGTCGGTTGGGTGGATCACGTGTGCGATAGACATGGGATCTGAAGGATTGCTTGCGCCTGCTGTATTATTCGGGTCCGAATTAGACATCGTTGTCAAGGTAAAGCGGGGATTATCGACAAGAACCGGTATACCGATATGCTGTACGAGATGACGGCTCGATTCAAACCTTGCTGTCAGGTGAAGAGCATTTTACGCCTGTTGAGGCCAAGTCGAGCAATGCACTTGACTAAATAGTTTCCTTAGCACCTATGCGTCGCGTTGACTTTTCTCAAATCAGCAGCTAACTCAGCCTCTGATGTGAAGAATTGACAATGGTAGCCAAAATGCTGATTCATATTTCGAGTTGTCGTCATTATTAACCGGAATTCCTTTGACGAACGTCGCTTTGTGCTGATTCATCAGCGTTTCATCGTCAGGTATAGCCCCTCACACAGCCGCAGCGCACTAATTGACACAAAGGAGGCGTTCACCTTCCTGTGGGCGAACTCGAGTGCCCAGCGTTCCTTCCTTACTCTGCACAACACGGCCTTCGAGCATCATAGCACAGCCGGGAAACAATGATTACACCCTCGGATATCGTTCTTTCGGGGGACCATGCTGGCAGGATATGGGCACGATGCATTTTGACATACTTATGCCCCCCAATAGCTTTTCTCAACGGTTCCTAGGCTTTCTTTTTCCGCAGTGGCCCAATATCAATACAAATCAATTGTTGGATGAAACTCCAGAGAGTGAGAAAGTGTGGTTTCGTCGGTTGACACAATTCAAGTCACACAAACTTATTGTATCACGATCCGCCATGACTGAGTTTGAACCGAATGCTTCGCCGTGTAGTATACTTAATCTTTCAATGTCAATGCTTGGCCAAGCTTGGCAATCTCACAATCACCCCGGAGGCAGGCAACCTTTCGGACTTCTGGGGAGCAACGGCTGCCCAGAATAAACTATATCCATCCAAATACCGATGAGTCAAATTTGGGTCATGCAGTCAAATACACTTGCTAAATGCCTCATCATACATGTCCAGGCAGGCTGCCCACATTGACCTAAGCTTGTAGCCATGACGCTCGTCTACTACCTTTCAGGCCGAGCAAGCCGTTCCCAACCTGAGCGGGAACGCCCGTGTCACTTCTTCAGATGACTCGATCTGAGAAGGCATCTGAGCGCTTTCAGTCAATGGTGCCCCTACGGTATTGAGGATTGTCGCTCGGCATTCGATTTCAGGCGATATTCCACTGTGAGTTTCTTCATCTGCTGGGGCGGAAGTCGGGCTTTTGTTTTGTCCGTCATTCTCTATGTATTCCTGGGAAGGAACCTGATCAATACTGGTCATATCTATTAGATGTCACAGCTAAGGATCGGATCGGTCAAATATAGGTAATATTAGACCTATGACTTAGCGCGATATATGGGATCACTGTCGACGGTGGTATTGAATGTTGGATAAGCAGTCGATTAATAATCCGGAAGCGGAAGTAAGGCTGCAGGTTAGCTAGACCGTGCAGCTGAGTCGGAGAGAGCAGCTTGGCCAGCAAGCTGAACGATCTTGAAAAGGATGACTGAAATAAAGGGTGAAATAATGGGTCAAGAACAGCTACAAGAGACGATACAAATGTTTTTGGTAGCTGCCTATATACCTGTTGCCCTCCTCTTGAGCTCCCATGAGTAGACCAGCTATCGGAGAGTCGAAGGTGATGGCGATAGGCGATTCGGCAGCTGATTGGTGGTTTTCCCTGCTCGCATATAGTCCGCCTGACCAGGTATCACATCAACGGACTATGATTCGCCTTTCCAAGGTCATTACCCCCACGTCAACCTCCTTTGTCATCCTGGTTGACACTAGATACGCCAGTTGCGCTACATAGCCCTTCTCTATCTCCCACAGTCATAGCCATCTGTTCGCCTGAAGTGGGCGATGTATCGCTCCGTTCTTACGATAATTCAGAGAAAGCATGACACGGCTTATGAGTTGGGGCTCGAGCGACACGCCGTTTAAGTACTCGGCAATTTCTGCTAGAGCGATCTCTGTAGATGTAGGACCTTCACATGCTTGACGAATGAATGGCTGAATCAATTCATAAAGTTTTTTGCCCTTGTCATCAGCTCCCAGTCATAAGCCCTATAAATCGTGCTCATGAACAGTTAAAATACTGAAGGTAGGAATTGCAAAGGCGTGCGTGGTGTCAGCATGGTATGCCAGACTATACCGATCTCTTTCTCTACATCACTCTGTACTTCCTTTCTCGGCGCCTTTCAGTGGGCTGAACTCCTTATCACCGCTTCAACCAACTTTTAGCCACCGTTTTCACCTAGCCGGAAACCGGAGCAAAAAGGATTTTTCTCTCTGGTCGTTAATGGTTGAGTAGCTTCGCCACTGTCTGTAGGACGAGTTTATTGGAGACAGTCGCTCCACGACTGTCTTGCGATCCTGAGAGAATTCTTCACACGTTATTCACTGTCTCGATACCCAATGTTGATGATACAGCTTGTTGATCTTCAATCACGTCGACACTTCCATGGGTTGTACAAATACTCGCCAAGGCAACAAGCTGTTACAAACAATTCCTTTCTACAGAAAAACTGGCTAAGGTGCTCCGCCTTTTGACTCCAAATGGAATTCGCCATTTGATTCGCCCTGAAGGACTTTTCCTTGATTGTGAGCCGCGGTCATGACAATCTCGTCTCGGGGTTGCCGCCCGTAAGTCACAGTATTAACCTGTATAGGGCTTTTAGAAACTACAGCTTGCTGTGTCTACACTATTGCTCGCTGCCTGGAAACTATACCCGCAGGAACTCGCGACAACAGATCGCTCGGCTTCGGTCTGTTGGACAGGTGACAAAGATTGATCAGCCTCGCTGAGTTCAAGTGAATCCCTCGAGTACCTTCGAGAGGATGCTTGCCGTGCGGGAACACCTTCGGGCACCCAGGGGATTTCTGACATTCGTATCTCCTGCTCTTCTTTCTTCACATCTGATTCAATGGTGGTCGGATCTTCAACTTCGATTTGTGGCGGAACCATCGACAAAACTTCTCGCGAACCCTGGGGCGCTGTTGAAGGGGAGCGTTCGGCAAGCAGAAGGTTTTGTATACCTTTCTCCGTTAAACCTCTTGAAGCCTCAGCTCTGAACGCTATTCTTCTGGACCTCCTCAATTGGGTGACCGAGGAAGTCTCAGGAAGCTCACACAGCTGTTCCCTGAGAGATGTCCCACGTAGCTCCACCCAGCTGGTCGTACTCGAGGAAGAGGAGTCCCGGTCGATACTCGGATGATCGCTAGGGTCGGAAGATGATCGGCATCAACTTGTTGGTTCGTGTGGCCAACCACCTCTGCCTGTATTGCGGTTAAATCCCGCTGGTGTGCAAGACTACTAGGCCGTGCTTGGCAATCGATATCATACCGAGACGCTTGTGAGCTTCCCCCTGGCCAGTCGCAAGACGGTACTGAGAACGGAGGCTGCAGCTCATTCCCTTCATCCGCCACCTCCGTAGAATTGACCACAACGTCCATGGTGTTCATGGGGTTGGAGAATCGAGGAGAATCGAGCGGTTGGTCGATACCCCTGAATACATTGGGTCGGGCAACCTTATGACGATTGAGTGATTGCTTGGTGCTCCTGCCAGGGGGACCCTGACCCAGGGGATCCTGAACAGGATTGAGTAGGTCGGAGATCTTCATGCGAAAGGCCGTTAGTAAAAGGGCGGTTGTTGGAGCCAGTGGTTCTGTATGCCACAGTGGTCGTAAACGGCTGACAATGGGCAGAGCGATAGAATCACCGGACGTGTTGAGTGATGTTCTTCCTCAAACCGTGCTGGGCAAAGCAGGTACCGCTTCGGGCCCTTAGACTGATACAAGAGATGGTTGCGGCGGAACATTCTTTGATATATCACTTTCGTTCGCCATATAGAGAAAGAGCCTGCAAGAGACGTGAAAGTAATTCAGCCAGCGCCAAGGGGTCTCAACAAAAGATGATGCATCGCCTATCCGCGGATATTGACGAGCGATAGCTTCCTTTGTAGCGGCCCTGAGCTGTGCTTGACGAACAGTACATATTGCTATGCAAGTCTGCACAGCCACCGCATATCAACACCGCGAGCGTTGCCAATCGTCAACCTACCATTGAAAGTCCACCACCGAGTGCGGACCTTCAGAGTCGTTTAGTCATACGTCGGATAAATCCGCTATCTCCGACTACCGGCTTCATGAACAACATGTCGCGGCAGCCATCTACACAGCCCTGGGGACAGGGCATTAGGCCCGATAACGATTGCAACAATAGTTGAGCAGCCGCCGGCCGCAATCATTCTCTCAACGCCTCTTCTGATCATTTCGAGCGCACTACCAAAGTCATACAATATACGATTACCCCTAGCCGCTGACGTCGTAGCCATGTACAAGCTATGGATTGCAGAAGGATACCATCAAGGCTTCTTGTACGTCTGTACGGTGTGGAATTGAAAATGATCGTTTCAGGTTCTCTGTTCCGGATGGCAGCTCAGCTACTTGTTGCCCTCGTTGCGTGTCTTCGTGTCTTTCAACTTTTTCCCATGATTTCATTGCAAAGGAAGCCGACAGCAGGCGCGCAATCGCGTCCCTGCTTGTATACTCGACTGCTGCGACGACATGCAATTGACCAGACTGCGTCATCACTACGTTTCAATGGGGGACCCTTTTCAGAGGCTCCACGATGGCAGATTCGACGCGGGCCACGCTCAAGTCAAGCGAGAGCCTGCCGTGGCGTAGTGATCGAATCAGAGAAGCGAGCAGAGAAGCACCGGTATCCTGTCTCGACTGTCGAATCTCGCATCCGACTTGGAAACGCCGACCGGAAACGCCGGTTGAGGGCCATTCGCTCCATCTCCACTCGGCGCGTCATGAAACTTGGGTGATCCTCCCTTCCTGAATCACGACACGCTAGGCGAGGGCACTTTCGACAATATCATTCAATACAGAATCTTTGTATCGCCATACAACTCACCAAGCATACAACCCCTCCCGCATCCCCCTAACACCCCCGTCACGAAAAGAATCACTTCCCCCCTTGCTTGACGCTCTGCATAAACTCCCCGATATCCTCGGCGCTGACGACGCGCCCGCCGTCGCGGAACGGTTCGAGAAAGGCTTTCAGCTTGTCCCTGTGCAGGCGAATCAGATTCTCGCCTCCGGTAAGACCCCCCAAACAAAAAGGAAAGTAAAGAAGGAATAGCCAGATTGAAAGGGACCACGAAGAGGTAGGGAAAGAGAGGGTGGGAAAGGGAAGCGGACGCACTTCATCGCGTTGAACGCCAACAACGCCTCGATCGTCTGTGCCCTCGGCAACCCTTCGAGCGCCCTACTCGCGAGCGATTCCTCGGTCGGCTCTACGCCCGCGATTTAGCGAACCAGGTTTAGCGAAACGTTATGATGAAAGCGGAGGCGAAGAGCGTACCGGGGGAATCTTCCGCCGGTTCGTATTCCGGTTCGTCCTCGAGCGGAAAGGGCAGCGCCTCGACGTGGGCGATGCACTGTGAGGCAGGATTCAGCCCGGGCGTGTTTTTTTTCTTTCTTTTTTTTTCGCGCGCGGTGGGGAAGAGGGGGAGCGAAAAACGTACGGCGGGGCATGTACAGATGCTTTCGCGCGCAGAGGGAAGGAGGAATACGTCCCCGCGCGGCCCCCCGCCCCCGCGTGGATCCGCGTCGGAGGAGGACTCGAGGGCGAGGGCGTCGAGGATCCGTTGGGCGCGGGCGTTGGGCGCGGGGAGGGTGCATGAGGTGGTGGCGGGTGCGGCGGCGGCGAGGATGTCGACCGCGGCGTCGGCGTCGAGTCGTGGGCGTTTAGCGGGTGGAGAGGCCGCCGGTGAATGCGCCTGCGCGCGCTTCGAGTCCGCGCGGTGCCGCCCGATCACGTCCCATCGGTCGGGCCAATCGACGACGACGACGGAGGAATCATCGGTGCCCGGGCGCGGGACGATCATGCACCATCCTGGTGTGCCTGCGTACCGCCGGAGGAGGGGGTGGGTCGTGATGCAGTGTGCGCACAGGAGGTGTGCGTAGGAGGTGGAGGGGAGGATGGGTGATTCGATGGATGAGGTGGTGGATTGGGAGGCGGTGTCGAGTGGGGTGGGGTTTGAGGGGTCTTGTAAATTCTTGGAGGAGTTGAGATGATGTTTCGAGGGAAGGAGAGGAGCAACGTACGAGGCAACTCTCGTGGAACCAATCTTGACACGCCAGACACTCGATCATACACTCGCTCTCCTCCATCGGATCGTACCGCTTTCCGCGTGCACAGCGGCAGAACTCGCCGCGAAAGTTGCGCGTATAGGTGTTTGATGGCGTGCGTGGTTGCGCCGTGCGGAGCAGGGTGCACCGGGAGGGCAAGGAGGCGGGACAGTCGCATGTAAAGTTGCGGCGGGTGAAGAGTTCGACGAGGTCGTGTTCTGCGGGGGACGTCAGGCGTTTTCTTTCTCTCTTTTTTCTTTTTTTTTCTTTGGCGGAGAGGCGGGACGCACCAGCGTGACAGCTCACGGAACAGGCGTAGCATACGCCGACGGGCACCTCATCCGTCCCACATGTACGACAACTCGATATCTTTTGACGAAGCGCGCCGAGCGGGTAGGAACAGGCGTCGACTTTGAATGGCATGAGGGCGTGTGCATCGCGGTGGAGGATGGCTTGCGCGGCGAGGTGGGCGGGGAGGGTGGTGATGGTGTCGGTGGACATGGCGGGCAGGATCGGTGCGTCGGTATGAGTCTGTAGGAGATGCGAGGGCGGCTGAGTCAGTCATCCAAGTAACAAGCAACCCCGGCGGGTGGAGGTGAGCGGGCGGATGCAAATGAGGCGCGTCCCACTTGGCTGGCTTTGATGCGATTCAACTATCAGTGCCTTGAGTCTCCCGTTTCCCGCAGACTCTTTCTTTCTTTCTTTCTTTCTTTCTTTCTTTCTTTCTTGGCTCGGTCCACCTGCTCGGATGCAAAGATGACATCCACAGCGTCCCTCGTCGCCCACTTTGTCTTTGAGCGCGTCCTCTCGTCCAGTACGTTCATTCCACTCCATTCTTTCCTGACGCGCACCGCCTCTGACTTGTCACAACTTGAAAGGCACATCCACGCCATCCGTCTACCTCCTCGGAACCATTCACGGCGAAAACGCCATCGTCCACGTCCTCAAGACGAATATCGATATCCCGCAAGTGGCAGACGGGGATGAGGGGATCAAGCAGCTGGGAAAAGCCGTGAAAGAGGTGGTCTCGTTTGAAAGAGTGCTAGATCTCGAAGACAACGATATCGTACGTTCCCCTTTCCTGATCGTCCCGTCCCAACCATCATGTTGACGAATCCCCGGGTAGTACCGCTGGGCATCCGCATGGTGGCCGTCCACGCGTCCAAACCCAGACGTCAAACTCACCCTCATCCACCCGGCGACCGACGCCCATATCCGGAAATACGAGACCCAAAAACGGGTGATGGTGCACGAGACGCCCGAGGTGTATGAGCGCGTCGTGAGGCCGTACGTGGACGCTCTCCCGGCGAGTCGGATTCAGTGGTGCGTCAGACGTTGCCGTGTGTGTGTGTGGCTGGGAGGCTGATGATGGGCGCAGGGTATACAATATCCTTAATCACGAGAAGGAGGCCGAGCGGATCCTGTACGAGGATCCCGACCCGCGAACGGGGTTCTTGATCCTTCCGGACCTCAAGTGGGACCGCAAGACGATTTCGACGCTCGTACGGCCTCGCGCACAATCTTTTTTTTTTCTTTTCCGGTTTCTGATCATTTCAAGTAGTACCTCTCGGCGATCGTGTTCGACAAGTCGATCAGATCGCTGCGTGACTTGACAAAGCACCACCTTCCGCTACTACACAACATCAAACGCTCATCAGAGCAAGTTGTCGCCCAATTCGGACTCGCACCATCCGAGGTCCGGATGTTCGTGCACTACCAGCCTAGTTACTGTACGCCCCCCCCCTGCCCCTTTTTTTCCCCTCCACGACGGGGGCTAACGCGATGCGCGCGGGCCAGATCACTTTCACGTGCATATCGTCGCGCTCGAGAACGAAGGCTACGTCGGTCTCGCCATCGGCAAGGCGCACCTCCTGAGCGACGTGATTTCGCTCGTACGTCCCTGTCCCACCTCTAACCCGTCTTATATGATTCCTTCCTGACGCCGCGCGTGGTGCAGCTGGAGCTATCGGCCGAGAAAGGGCCGAGCTTGGTGCAACGGATGACGTTTGCGTATGCGCTCGGACGCGAGGAGGCGCTGTATGCCGCGTACCGGGAGGCCGGGTTGATGGAGTGAGCGGGAGATGCGGGGTTTGGAGGGGGGGGGGGGGGTGTTGGCGGGCCGCGCGTGGTTATTCGTTCGAGTCGCACGAGTGGTGTGAGTCGTGCGCGGGCGACGGAGTGCCGTTGGGGGTGGGTGGCTTCCGTAGCCATTGGGCCTGCGGAGAGTGCGATCTCTTTGATATTGAGAGGAACATACGTTTCCGCTCAAGTTCGGGCAGTGGGACTTGGCTGTGACGGTAATCCACAGGTGGACGGACACTTGTACTCATTATGCTCTTGTCAACTTTTCCCGTGTACGCGCGTCGTTTGCGATGGCTCGAGATCGGGTGTTACTTGAAAGACGGGATCCGACTCAGGGTTCGCCAGGAGTTTCTCGTCGGCTGCGATAGACTGCAGACGGACGAGACGGTGGTAGATTCTTGACGTAGCTCCAGGAACTGCTCTCGGCTGGGTGAGCTGCTAGAAGCTTACGCCGCGATGACTTTCCGCTCGTCTCGGCATGTGCGATTTTACGGATATCATTGAGGAACAGTCATATCTTATTGCATTTTGGTCAAACTTCTCTGTCAAACTTGATTGTCTATACTCGAGCTACTACAATTCACGCTACTTGTAGCTTTTATTATGATCTTTCTATAAGGCGCGGTATCGTGTAGGCGGGAGAGTTCCTGTTCGGCACTAGGGTGGTATCGCTGTGCTCGATCCAACGGCTTTCTTTTTTCACATCAACTGGCTGGGAACAGCTCGAGGAGGGAAATTGGCCTCAAAGGCAGCCCTATGATAGAGTCCTCAGCATGTTTACCCTCGAGTGGTTCGAGTGTCTGGTTACTCACATCAAAGCAATCAACGTCGGCTCGCTCCACTTCCTGCCGATAAAGCTGAGCCCGAACGGAGCACCCGTAGAGTTGAGCGTACCGAGGGGAACGGTAACGATCGGGTAGCCGACGATGGCGGGCGGGCCAGTGGAGAAGCCCTCGGACGGGACAAGCAGCGCGTCCAGGCCGTATTGATCGAGAACGGTATCGAGGCCGGAGCCGATCGCGAGGTCGGCCGCTCGAGCGGCTAGGTATTCTGACGAGTTGGTCCCGGGCGTGCCGAACGATGCCACCATGGTTCGCTGGCAGCATTTTCCAGGCGGGAATTCAAGGTCTGCATGGGCGTCGTTGAAGTTGATCACGTCCTGCAACGTTCGGACGGGGCTCGAGATGAGTTGGCTCATGTAATTGCCAAAGTCGACCTTGAAGTCATTCTGAAATACGATGGTTTCGTTGTCAGAGTAGAGATAGTCGTTAAAAGTCGGCAAGTTTGCAGGATCCTGGATATCGGCACCGAGGGACTGGATCTTGGCAATCGCCGCGTCGACAGCGATACTACAGTTGCCATGCCGTCAGCACCGATCTACGGCAAGGTCTGGTCAACTCGGCCACTCACTTGATCTCAGGTGGGTTGCCCGACAGTGTTTCATTAAAAAAGCCTTCACGAGGCACACCGATCTTCATGCCCTGGAATGTCGCATAGGGAGCCATAGTGTACTGAGTATAGTTGGCCTCGGTGTGGTTGACGGCATCGTACGTGGCAGTATCGTTGACATCGTATCCGACCATGTTCTCCAAGATCAGAGCCGCGTCATAGGCGGATTTGGCCATGGGTCCCGTGGTGTCTTGCGTCGACGAAATGGGAATGACACCAGTTCGCGATGAAAGTCCCACGCTCATCTTGATACCGTAAAGAGCGGCTCGGTTCGAGGGACAGATGATGGAGCCGTCGGTCTCGCTGCCAAGCGCGGCAGCCGCAAAACCGGCACTGACGCCCACCCCGGATCCGGAGGACGACCCACACGGATCACCTCCAGCAGCGAAGCCGCCGACCACATAGGCACTCTGCGTCTGACCGCCCCTGGCCGACCACCCGTTCTCGGTTCCTGCTGGATCCTTAAAGTTGGCGTATTGGGAAAGATTGGCCTTGCCGATGACGATGACGCCTGCTTTTCGCAGTTTGGCGGTCACTGGCGCGTCCCCGGGAACGACGGAGCCGAGGAGGGCGAATCCACCAGCAGTAGTGTTCATGCCAAGCTCTACCTCGGTGTTGATGTTGTCCTGAGACGAAGAAGAAGGAGTCAATACTGCCGTACCTCACCGCTTCGGTTTGCGACCGACTTGCCTTGAAGAGCATGGGGATGCCATGCAGGCCCGAGCGGACCGTTCCGTTCGCGCGCTCATCGTCAAATGCTTGAGCAATGGCCATGACCGAGTCGTACGGAGCTGTCTCGATGACTGCTCGAAGGTCTAGACCGGCATGATTGTTATTTCCAATGAGGTCCTGGAAAGCGAAACCCGGATCAGTTCGCTAAACGCTTCGTTTCAGATCCTTGTCCAACGCACCAGGTAACGTTGGGTCAGTTGTACGCTCGTAATTGTACCGTTCGACAGGAACTCTTGCAGATCCTTGACCGTGGCGGTGAGGACGTTGACTTCGGCGGGGAATGCCCATCTGGCTTGGACGTCTCGAGGCGTGGGGGAGGCGGATACGAATGCTGCCGCCAGCAGTGTGAGAGGTGCCAAGAGGGTGGTGGAGCGCATGGTGAGTTCTGACTTGCCTATGGATCGCTGTGAAGGAGAGAATCTGGAATGGGAATGTCCGATGAATTCATTGAGCTTTTGTAGTACTTTCGATCTGCTCCGCAAAGTCGTTCGCACGGCATCGTTATCAAGTCGACGTCCGGATCTATCACGGTCGTATCCGTTGATACCCTCTTCACTTTCTATCTATCTATCGGGAGTGGAGGGCCCATGTGTATATCGGAGATCAGGAGCCATGTCTCGCCACTTTTCCAAGGTCTATCAAAGTCATGAACTCCGATCCGGAACGGCACTGTAGCTGGGTACTGTCCGACGGTATTGCTCTTCCGCCAGCATGACGTCAGACGGACTCAATCGTTCGTTCGGTCTTATCCGTCTAGCCTAAGATAGGATAGAACATTAGCTTGCGGTACCCGCAAGTACATTTTATCACTAGTTGCTTGCTAGAGCTCTTGCTCATGCTAGTGCCGATGCTCGTATATTGGCTCCCCGGAAGAGGAAGTCGATTGGTTGAACAGTGTTATCGATCGGAATATCCAATTGACAATGCGACGTTCGCGCCTGTCGATTGTGGCCAGGTGATGGTTCGTCCCCGTTGGAATGAATATACGATGAGGCCGAAGCGAGAAGATTGGCAGTAGGCAATTCAAGCGCAATAGGCAGGAATATTTCAAGGGATGCTCACAAGCATATCAGGCAGGCAGCATACTAGGCGCCAGAGAAGGTCGTCGGCACACGGCTTGGCGTAGAGCACTGATTGGCTGCGCTGGATGAAGGATCAGAGTTGTATGTCCTCCAGGCGGTTCGTCCGGTCAGCTGTCCGGTCGAGCGAGATGCCGTGCGGCAATGTGGCATTCCAGTACAAAGAGCTTTATCTGAAGCAAGGATACAGGGATAGGCAACAACCTGGCTACAGAGATATTGTCGCGTGCTCAATCCCGAATTACTGGAACCTATGAGTCCGCAGGACACGGCATTACATTTTCAGATCATTCATACATGGTTTCCATTCGTGTCATCTATAAGTCGACCTATCTCACCAACCCAGCATACCCAGGATCGTACTTGTACTCGTCGCTGTTCCTGACCAACTCCCTGACCTCTCGTGCGGGTCTGCTCACACTGCCTTGATCCATCGAAATACACGCCAGTGTCGTACGGGTCATAACCTCCAACAGATCGAGACCACGGAACAACTCCGGGTGAATGTGCATGATTTGCAGGATGCAAATGGATCGGATGGGAACCGGCTTTTCCGGGACAAGAATTCGAGACCTGTAGCACGGACTGTTCAGAGGAAGATCCAAGGCGAAGGCGTTATACTCACGTCAAAACGTCCCTGACGCTTTCTGGATCCCATAATGACAGGCCTGCGATCAATTTGCCCACGGCTGCAGAGTATGCGTCTCATGGAAAGTCGTCAGCGTTTGTAGCACCCCGCGTTGGCAAAACATACCCGAAGTCTTGGCCTCAAATGCCTCATCGATCAGTTCCATAAGCGTTTCCTTGACCGCTGGACCAATGTTCTTCCCGGCCGATCGTGCCACTGCAGCAAGAGCCTCAACGATAGACGGCAGAACGTCCGACTCGGCTGTCCTGGATGCTGTCACCAACTCTGTGATCAACGGATCCACACGTGGCTGTTCAAATCAGGGTCAGCTAAAGGCAGCTGCGTGCTTTTTTGGAAAGCTCACCTGATGCTTCATCAGCTCGCCAAGACCAGCAGCAGCACGGTTTCGGACAGAACTACTTGATGGATCCGTCACGCTCTTGATCATGGTCCTCGTGAGTTGTGGGTGGAAAGGTCGAACCAGCAAGGGCACTTCCTCCAGCAAGATCGTCAAGGTAGAAAGGCTATGCAAAACGAAATTAGCCAAAGCTCCCAGACCATCAAATTGTGCTTACATCGCGCCCTTGATCTGTGCAGCAATCGTTCCACTGCTAATGACTCGGATCAACGGCCCAGTCAACTGAATGATGTATGGCTTGATGGCGGCCTCTGATGTGCGCTGAACAAGGTCGCCGATACCGTACGATGCCTGCTCCTTTTGCTCCTGAGTGCCGCTGAGCAGACCAGCCAGCAATATCGGAACGATCGGCTGAATACCCTTGGGTCGACAGAAACCGGGCACTTGCGAGCCTTGAGAACCGGTGCCCTCGATGCTTCTTCGGAGAGGCACAACGAGTTCTTCCATTTCCTCCTTGTCAATCGACTTGACAAGCGCATCGAGAGCTCCCCAGGCGGATGTGACAACCTTCTCGTCGCGGTCCGCGAACAGGCTCAATAGCTGTCGGATCCAATCGACCCTGTAGTTGGATGCGTCCAGTTCTTCGTTGACCTCGCAGAACATGCCGAACAAGTCACAAGCCATGCTGCGGCGTTCGGGTGCAACATCCTTTGCCCTATTGATCATGTGTTAGTCCTATTCAGGCACAAATCGCGGAAAAGACTGACCAGCCGAGCAGCAACATCATCAACGAGTGCAAACCCTCCATGTCCTCGACCGAAGCCAAAAGAGCGCGGATAGCGCCGTTCAATTCCTCTCGGACCTCGGTGTCCTGTTCCTTGTCAAGTGACTTGACCAAGGGAGTCAGAACGGACGACAATCGTTTACTAAGGGCATTGCCAGCCACGGTGACCAAAGCACCCAGCGCTCGGGCATTGAATGCAGTGATCGGCAGCTTCGTCAACGTCGGCAACAATGTTGGGAATACTGTCGATGCGCGGACCTGGCGACGCAAAAGAGAATCAGCGGGCGCGACCTTTTGAATGATTGTGACCTGGCTTACACTCATGACCTCCTTCAGTGCCATAAGAGCAGTCTCGGAAGTCTCGCCGGGAGAAGACATGGCCTCCAAGAGTGTCGGAATGGTCTCATCGATTGCCCGCGGACCGATCTGTTCCTGCATGGCGTCGAATGTTCGGGCTGCTGCCATCCGGACATTGGTGTCTGGGTCAACCAAAGCCACCCGAACAGCGGCAATGATCGTATCCTCATGAGCTTCGAGATGGTCCTCGTTTGCAGTCTGCATAATCTCGGTAAGTGCCAAACAAGCACCTTCTCGAGACCTCGCGTCGCGCGAAGTGACGGCGTTCTTGAGAATCGGCATGATCTCGCTAAGAATTCTCTCTCCGTTCTTTCGACACAATTCTCCCAAGGTTCTGCTGGCCGTTCCTTGCTGTTCATGGGAATCGCTGCCAAGAAGTTCGATGATGAGTCGAATTAAGATGGGAAGAATTTCTCGAGTCGTTCGCGGAGTGTTGTGAACCAAGGCTTTCCAGATATGAATGGATGCCTGTCTACACACGCTGACGGCGTCCTGTCGGACGATGTACAGAGTGGCAAGAACCCGGTCGCGACCATCTTGTCCAAGAGCCTCGGTAAGTGCCTTCCTGGCAGTGTCGGCATGCATAGCGGGAGCCTCGTCTTCTTCGATTTCGACCTTGCCACTGATACCAGCGACCTTGTACAAAAGTTCACCCGTAAGAGAGATCGACGACTGGCGAATTCGCCAAGCGCTGTCAAGCATACCCCTTTCCAGCTCCGGAAGCAAGAGTTCGATTGCTCGAGAAGCGTAATTGGCGATAATCATCTTTCCCGCACGCATGGAAGCATCTCGGACGTATTCGGATTCGTCTGCGAGACCGCCGAGAATGGGCGGGATGATTCGACCAAGATGAGGAGCGAAACGTTGACCGAAGGTAGCTGGCAAGTAAACCAAGAGTGAGATGAAACCTTCTCGAACATAAGACCGCGGACTGGATGCATTGTTGATGACGTCGGGAAGCAGACCCTCCATTCGGGCCATTCCCAGACCAGCAAGCACTTCTGAAAGACCTTGAGCTGCGCCTTGACGATCCACTCCGCTAGTATCCGACCGCAAAGTCTGCAAAAGCTTGGTCACCAGCGAAGGGAAGTTCTCCTCTCCCAATCGTTCCACCAGAGTGCCGAGGGCCTTTGCCGCGGTGGCTCGCGCTTCCGGTACCGGATCGACGAGAACCGTGTGCAGCAAAGGCATAAGTTGGCCAAGGTAAGGGATAAAGTCACGAGACTCCGTGAGAGACGCCATGTTTCCGACGATCTGGACCGACTTTCGTTTGGTATCGGAACTGCGTTCCTTGAGACCACGATCCAATATTGGCATGATCAGAGCCAAAGAAGGCGAATCGAGATAGTGCTCGAATGATGTACCTAGCAGCGCCGTAAGGGCGGCTCCAGTTTTGGATGTGGGGTCTGCGAGCGCTTTCAGCAGAACAGGCTGCATACGCTTGATCTCCGGATTGTGCAGAACCTCGCCGAACGTCTTCAAACTCGTGTTTGCTGCTGTCCTGACTTGCGCATGCGAATCGGTCAAAACGCTGGTGAGTTGGGGGATAATGGTGGGTAGCGAAATCGACAGCTGTTTCGGAGCACACCAAGCCATAGCACCCAAAAGTTCGATGGATCCCTTTTTCGTACGCCATTGTTTCTCCTCTAGACCTTCGAGCAGCAAAGGCAAGATCTGCTTGACGCAGTGTCCAGAAATCTTTGACATGATCACTCGAGCCGCATCAGATGTCGCTTCTCGGACATCGGCGTTGGCGTCACCGAAGGCGGCCAACAACGACGGAATTATCGAGATGATGTATGGCTCAAAGACCCTTTCTAGGGTCGAGGACAGCGTCTCGAACGCAAACACCGCGCCTTGACGAGCCTGATATGACTTCTTGTCAAGTGCAGCCTCCCTGAGCCGTTGCATCAAGCCGCTCTCCGAAAGCGCCGCCAAACCACGACCACGCACGACGCCGGCAAGACCGTAGGCGGCACCTCGCCTGGCAGCATACTTTTCATGAGTGGTGAGCGTCTGGTAAAGTCGCTCCATGTACTGCTCTGCTTCCTCGGGCATTGCTCGGATGAGCGGTGGTAGACAATCGGCGACGGCAACCTGAACGATTTCGGACGGCGTTGACAGCGCCTCCAACAGTCTGTCCACAACTGTCGGGATTCGTTTATCGCCCTTGGGAAGATGTCGGGCAAGTCGACCGAATAGAATGACGACCGACTCCTTGACGTGATCAGCTTCTGGTGTCGAAGCGGTGTTGCCAGTCAAATTCTCCTCGAAGAGCTTGATGAGAGCGTTCAAGACAGTTGCGCCATGGATATCGATGATTGCCACACCAGTGTTCAGCATTGCTTGCCGGGCCTCGGAAGAGCGGTCACCCAGAGCCTCCTGCTTCACCAAAAAGTCGAAAATTTCGGTGACCATAGCCTCATTGAACAGAGGTGTAAGAGCGGTAAATGCATGGGCGATGGCGACCCTAACTGGGTACGGGTCTGGCCGATCAAGAGATGCCTCGATGATCATTCCGAATTTGTCGAATTCCGGAGCCAAAACCTTTGCTTTCTCGACGTACAGCTCCTTAAGAGCATTACAGACTGTCGCCATTTGTCCAGGGTATTGAGAGCAAGCGTCGGCAAGGGCCTCGGCGGCTGCTCGCCGGACCGAGGCATGTCGGTGGCTAATGAACGGCAGAATCTTTTCCAAGAAACCCTCGTTGATGTCCAAACCGTTCTCCTCCCAGATGGCATCTGCCAAACGGGCGTTCGGCCCATCTTCGTCGAATCGAGCCAGATATAGCTCAACAGGGAACTCCTGCTCGGTGAGATCGAGCGGTTGAATGGCTTGCAAAGCGCCATTTCGCACGAAGCTCTCGGCCGACAAGGTACCGCCAATTAAAGCTTGGAGCTCCGATTCAGTCGCGGTGTCTCCAATAGTCGAACCGAGTTCGATCAGCGCTGATATCGCATCCCTCGCCAGGCCAGGCTGAGTGTCGGCAATTGATAAGATGTCCCGAATGACGGTGAGACGTGGGTAAGATCGATTGTTGAGGAATCGTGCCAGAAGTGCGAACAACTCTACTACCAAGGTCATTTGCTCCATCGCGACGTCCCTCATGGCCGTCGTCGTTCCTACCCCTGAATTGCTGACGACCAGACTGAGGAGAGGTGCAAGGTAGAAAGTGGTGGCTGGTCCGATTTGTTGTTTGGAAAGAGAATCGTGGACTTGATGCAGAATTCGAGTCACAAGGTCCGCGACACTCTCCGCTTGATACTCCTCGGGGATGCCCCTGCAGTCCTGGCCTCGCAACACCGCCACACCGATAAACTTGGCAGTTGACGGCTCAAAGACGTCGCAGATCGAGCTGAGTTTGATGTAGAGTTGACTGGCAGCATCGCTGACCAAGAACGACCACGGCCCGACTGCTTGAGTCAAAACCAATTCGATGATTTCAGCCAGATGAGCGTCGAAAGTTGATGTCCGTCCCTCGAGAAGCGCATCGATCAAGCGCAAGCCTTGAAGCAGGACATTCCGGCTGGCGGCAACCTTGTCACGAGTTTCAGACTCCTTTTTCAGCTGTGCATCAAAAAGAGCCTGATCCTGCTTCGATAGCCCGCCCTTGGATGCCGCGGCCTTCTTCTTCGCGATAGCTTCCCTGACCTCTTGATCCCATTTGTCCTGTGCGTAGTTCTTGCTGTTCTTATTCACGGCGGATTCCTTCTTTTGGCTGAGAACGTCAACGTAAAGGGCGCCGGGTTCTGTTTGCCACACGCCCATCTCGAAATCGCCGATATATGATAACTGCGCAACGTCCAGCTTTTCAGTGGCATCGCGAACGAAAATCGGGAGGAACGTTCCAGCTGCAACAAAGGCAAGAGTCTTGACAGCGTTCAACCCTGCTTGGCGCTTGACGGACTGTCGATCGGTTTGAGCCAATGCGGATTGAATAATAGCCAAGACTGTAGCTTCGTGTTGTTGTAATAGTACTGCTGGGTCCTCTGAAGCCGAGATGACAAGGTCGATCCATGTGTGAGAGGCCGCGGCGCCAAGGTAAGGGTGATGAGCCGGTAGTAGAAGATCCAACAGGAGCGGATTGGCGCCATCAATCTTCTCACTCTCCGCAGTCTCGGGTGCCGACAGGGCAAGCGTCTTCAAGACTCGTGTCAAGCTCGCCGCCCTGGTTGCATCGGATGAAGGGGCAGCCGTATCCAGCCATTCATCGAGCGTGTCGAAGATGAGCTGTGCCGTTTTTCTCGGGTGCTTTTGAGCGAGCTCGGATATGGCGTCTGCGCCATCGTTCTTTCCAGCCCGATCCGGACTATCGACGGCAAGGGCGACGAGCGGTGTACCGAGAGCGACACGAGCGGCCTTGTCCTGCTTGTCCTCGAGACTCTTTCCGATCGCAGACGAAAGGGCCCGAGCCAACCAGCGACGTGTAAGACTGGCAGATGTATCGGCCGTTTCCGCAACGACCTTTTTCCACAGCCTGTCGGCGATCAAGAAGGATGGTTTCGGCTTGGCCAAGGTGATCGTCGAAAAGATAGAATTTTTCTGTGACAATGCGGCCAAATCTGCGACTCCGCTAGCTCGCATGAGACCCAGCGTTAGAGCGACGGCGAGGTAGCCTTCTAGCTGCGACGCGGGTGTCGTGGCCACCGTTTGATAGCCCTTCAAGTTGGCTTCAAACGCCGGGATCAACGCCTTAGCGAGATCGATAGCTCGTTGTGACCAGGTGCTATCTGAACCACTCTTCCACAGCGCTTCGCCAACGGTGGACAGCACCTGGCGTCGGGTAGTTGCCTTGCCGGTGGTGATATCTTTGGCGAGAGCAGCGCACGTCGTCTTTGTCGGCTCTTCGCTTTCGGATTCGGCTCTGAGACAGAATTCGAGGTGATAGGCAAGAGCCTCCGTGAGGTGAACCAGGGCCACATCATTGCTTTCTTTGGCGATGAGAGGTGCGAGGGTGCTAACCGCGACGGACGAGACCGATGTTGCTACTGGAACTGCTTGTGCCATCTGCAACAACGTAGATCGGTTGTCGACGCTCGTCGTCTTGCCGGCCTTGGGCAGAGCCAAAATCTCGGTGATAAGATTCGCCTTGGCGGAGTCGTTCAATTTCGGCGCCACTGCTCGGACAAGGTCTAGTGCGGCTGATCTCGTGTCCAGTTTTGATGACTTTGACGCCGAGATGATTCCGGATACGAGATGCGCGGGGATAGCGAACGAGAGATCGAGAGTTGAGATGGAAGCAATATGGCAGAGTACTACAGACACCTGTGAGTGACGTCCGGAACGTTCTTCCACTTCGCAAACTCACTTGGCAACACCACTTCTGGCGACCTGATCAACATCTTGTCCGCCAGCGGTAGAACCTTTTCCTTCATCGTATCCTCTGGAATCAAGCTAGAAGTCCACAGGTCGTCCATCGAAGTATATATTCTTCTCGGCACGGCGGTTTTTGATGACAAGATCTTCTCGAGATACAGGTTGAACAGTTTGTCCTTTTGAGCGGAAGCGTAGCGTTCCGCGAGCGGTTGTGTGGATTCCCCGTCCTCCGTCTTCTTGGCGATGACTTTAAGTCGAAGAGAGACTGCGAAAATGACGCCGAGCATCGGAATGACTCGTTCTCCCTGCGTCTCGTACGCGGCTTGGACGGTGTCGAAGACGTAAGGGATGAGACGGTAGTTGTTTCGAATCACTCTGCGAGTCCGGACTACGGCTGCCTTTCGCAGAGTCGGCTTCACTTTCTGCTTCTTGCCTCCTCCTTGAACAGCTAGCATGCCGTCAAGCGCCAATGCCATGCTGAGGCAGAGAGACTGGAAAAGAGGCGTCGAGGGGAATTGAGTGCTTTCCGTCGAGGAGGCGAGGTGTGAGAAGATGGCGTGGTTGAGCGCCATGATTGGTAGGAGGGCGGTCGGAGCGACACTGAGGTAGCAAGAACGTCAGGCAGGCGTCGCTGACGGAGATTGCGGTACGTACGTTTTGGAAGGGGAGCCCATCAAAGTCGTCTGCTCGTAGACCCACGCTACCAAGTCTTCCGTCACCTGCATATCCGCTGTCCGCAAGATTTGAAGGAGAGCATCGACAATTGCATCGTGCGTCGCCTCGTCGCTGTGCCGCAGGAGTCCCTCAAGCAGGACGTACACGACTTGCCGGGAGTCGGAGGCCGATAGGGCTGAATGTGAAGTCAACATCCTTTAGTCCGGAAAGCACTTCTACGGGAGAACTCACATGTGGTACTGCCGTGAAGTTCATTCTTCAAGTACTGTATTCTGTCTACCGGTCTTGAGCGCAGCAATTTCCGCTCAATCAACTCGATGTCGAACTCGGCATCCTCTTCTTCATCAGTGTCGATATCCGAATCGGCTTGCACAGCGGAGCTAGCGACATCTGACTTCTCCACATCCGATCCTTCATCTCCATCGACAGACCCATCCTCCGACTTTTTCGCCAGCCAGTCGCTGACTTTAGTCTTTGGCCGCATATCCTTGCTTTTCGCTTTTAATCGTGCAAACGGTTCAGGATCACCCCCCGATTTTGCAGGATCTCTGTGCGCGCTGGAAGCCGATGCTGTTGTCGACGGAATGATGGGCACTTGTCGCTGATTATATGTACAGGTCCTTGAACGATGGCCCAGAATGAGAGGCACGCAGGAGTCGTCACCAGACCGTCAAGAGCGGAATGCACGACGTCGAAACGAAATTCGGCACGAGTCATCATGCGATCGGTTCACGGTTGCGGCTGCCGAAGCAAGGAAGTTCGATCGTACATGGCGCGGATAACCTTGAGCTTTGCGCACTTATCCTCGAGCGTCATGAGCGGGCTAAAGGGGTCGCTTCATTCAGCATTCAGGTCATGGTCATGCTAATGCTTGTTCATGCATATGTTACAACTGTATGCGCAATGGGCTCCATTCAAACTGAAATAGTATCACATCAAGGTCATCATGCTCGTCAAGTTGCTTGCGATGGCGATCATTTATTGTGAATGCAGATCTGACAAAATTCCTGGTATCACATCGATTGTGGTCCATCTGGCAAGGCGACCCATTCTCGAGTCACTGGTATCACGACGGAGTATCCCGTATCTCTCCGTTCCGCAGCCTTGATCGCGGCGGCTTTCTTCTGCATTTCGATGCGTCGTGTGCTGCGGCGCATCTGGGTTTCCGCGTTGGCCACTGCTGGTGAAGGCTTGCGAGACGTTCCTGCCACCTCCGTACTGGGTGCCTTGACCACCGCCACTTCTTCCCCTGATGCCACCTCGTCGGCATTCATCTCACTCTCTGGCTCGCGATCCAACCATTCTTCTTCCACCTCTGGCACTATATCGTCCTCGTCGTCGTCATCGGATGGGGCGTCCTTTTGCGGATCGGATCCGATGTTGAAGTTCATCTCTAGGTTACCTGCTTGCATCTTGACATCCAGTCGATCGATGAAAGACATGTCCGAGACGAGATCGATGACTGCCCTCTTGCGCTGTTCGTATCGCCAAACCGCTCGAGCGACGGGGAGGTACAATGACTGATGTGCCAAAGACTGCATCGGTACTGGTCCTCCGTGACGTTTCGGCGGACCCTTGTTATCGTTTGCGCCGATAAGCGGTCGGATTTGGCCTTCGAGGTGATTGTTGGAGTGACATTTGCGGACATGCTATCGACAAGAAGATGCGTGAGAAATGTCGAACGGACAAGAGACCTCCGCTTACCATCAGGAGTTGTGACATCTTCTCCAATACCTCGTCACATCCCGCATACGGACAGTGCAAGCCAGAAGCGATGTGCACCGCTTTCACATGTTGCTCTAATTCTGATTTCAGCGCAAACGCCTTGCCGGCGCAATCAGCCCACTGGCAGACCCATGCATCGGGTTCATAGTGCTCGGTCTATCGAACCAGGTGTTGATTCAGTGGCAGTCTTTGACGCCATCTCGCAAGTCACTTACGGAAATCACCAGAGCCTTCCGCAAATGTCCGCTTCGATGCATATGCTTATCCAACATCGTCTCGCACGCCATAATAGCATCACATTTTCCCCATCGGCATGCAAGAGGTCGCCCCCTTCGGAGCAATTCGTTGACTTGCAGAGCGGCGTGGGTGGAACCGATGTCAAATCGGTCGGGAATAAGCTCTGGCTGAACGAGCTTAGTCTTGGGTTCGTAGACTGTAGAATTGTCTCCAAAATCAGCATATCTGCATGAGCTAGACTCCGGAGTGCTTACTCGGGATGAGAACATAACAGTTGTCCGTCGGCATCTGCTTGACCTTCCGCTCCGATACCGTGGGCACTCCATATCGGTTGAGCACTGCCGTAGTCCTATGCCAAGCGGGAAATGGACTGGGTTGACGCGACCTGACAACGGAACCTTCTCCAGCAACGGTGATCTTCTTGCGAACGGCTTTTCCCTTTGACTTTGCTGTACGAGGAGGAGCTGGAGGGATGATCGTGCCATCGGATCGTTGCTTGACGTAGTACTTGATCGGGTCTTTTGACCGCAATCTTTTCGCTGCCTCCGCCTCCTCCGCCTCCTCCGCCTGCTTCGTTGATGCCGATCGCTTGAATGACGCCTTTGCAGTGGCGGCGGGTTTGGAGTGGTCGCCAGCAAGACCAGAGACAGAGATAGACGTTCGCGAAGGAGCAGACGAGAGAGAGGGTGCGATAGCAACGGGTTTCTTGAGAGTGATTTTGATGACTTTGCTTTTGGAAGCTGGAGATCGGGAATATGTGCACTGCGGAGGATCCTCCTCATGTGGTAGCCTAATTACCATGTCCGATGTGGGCGCCGACCTTGCTGCATTGTGATAGAATTTCTGCCCGACAACGTCCTTTCCATAATGCTGGGTATGAAGACGTGGAACGGCGATATTTAATCGAGGTCGCTTCGATTGTGGTTCCGGGTGTTGTAATGATGATGCGGTGGACGTCGATGCGCGGTGGGTTTCCCATGTCGAGACCTTCTTCGGCGCCGCCATGAAACCGAATCCACTTGCGCGAGCTACTAATGCTGACGCTGGCGCCTCCTGCTCCCTCCTCTTCCTCTTGCGATGATCCGTCGCCGTCGTCGTCTTCCTGCCATCAACCTGACCTGCCCCTGCCATCCGCACCACCGCACTCCCAACTCCCCGCCGATCCACCAATCCCCTACTGAAGCTCGGCCCTTCCGTTCGATGTGAACTCGACGCATGTTCGATGACCACGGCCACTTGAGTTCCACGTTCGAAATGATGAGATCTTGCTGATCGAGGTGTCGGGTCCGGCGACGGTGAAGCAGACTGCAATCGTGCATCTTGGACGATTGAGTGGCCCGAGGTGCTGGTGAGTTCTGGTGATGGGGGATAGTATATGCGCGGGCGAGCAAGATTGTCGGTCGTAATTGGCGGGATTTGCTGTTGGGGTACGGCGCGTTCCTTCCTTTTCCCGTGTTTATCTTTCGGACGCGGTCGAGATGTCGCGACCGGTTTCGATTGCCCGTTCAGGCTAATGGTGCTGCTAGGCGGTGGGGTGTCCAGTCCATTGCCGTTGAGATCCAGGGCCATGCTACTGTTCGCGGACGACGAGGGGGTATCCGGACGCGACTTGTCTGAAAACCACGATTGTCGGTTTCCCATCGCCTGTGCGTGCTTCGTGCGGGGCTTTGCGAACTTACGTGCAGACAGGCCTCCTTGGACTCTATACAAGATGTCTACGTGTTGCATGAAGCCGACCTGTTTGCTGGCGATGCCTTGCGGGTACCTCGCATGGAGAGGGTGAGTTGCTGAAATGATATTTGGTGAGTTGTTGGGGGCGGAGCCTTTGCACGATGATCACATTATACATTGGCGAAGAAGGGCATGTATGATAGGTGAGGTGACGGGGAAAACAGAACAAAGAACGAGCGGCTTCAACATCAACATCAAGGTCGAACAAGAAACAATGCAAAGGTTGCCGGATTTGACTTACGAATAAACGCGACGAGGCCAATCGTCTGTAAAAAAAAACATGATAAGTTCAGCAGGAAACAGCGCGTTTAATCGCGCAAGGGAGAAGCAGAGAGAAATGAATCAGACGCGCGGATGCGATATGCATCGGAGCCAAGATGGTTGGCCAACGCGGGGAAAGGGCGCATGCGCAGCCGATGATTGGTTGTAGGTCGAGATGACGTGCAGCCAAACGACGGAAGCGACACAAAAAGATGCGCCCGGTCAGCTTGCGCGGATAAAGTTACGTAAGCAAAAATATGAAGTCACTCACCGAACCGCCTCCTCGAGTAAGACTGCTCCGCAATCTGTGCAGAAGGGAGTTCATGGCAACAGCAGAAGGGTTGGAGACAAGACAGAGTCCAATTTCAAGCAAAAACGAAAAGGAAAACGAAAAGTAGAGTACCCAACAAGCAACGTCAAGACAGATATGCAATAGAAATAGAAGCAAATTGATGCTCAGCAACTGCTATCGACCTTGACGATGTAGCAGGTCAAGTTATGCTTACAGCAGACGAAGGCTTCCCACTCAAGATGAAGCTGTCGGAGGTTGGAATCGTCGAGATTCAGAGACCTTCTGCTCGGATACGAGCAAAAATCAAATTGTAAACAAGTACTTCGGAGCGGCTCACGCGCGCGCCCGCGAGGCTTAGCTTCTTATATAGCTATATCTAGCCGGCCCGGCTGGGCTGCTCAGACTAGCGCACTGGAATCGCGAATCGCGAGGCAGAAAGGCCTGTGGGCGCAGAAGCAGCTTATGCGCTTTGAAGTTGGTCTGAGTCATAGATTGCGCTTAGCACAAGCCAATCAGATTGCATCAAACTCGCGGAATCACTGGATCCATCGTTCGTCGGCGGGCAGACGTCCGTCCGCAAGTGTTGAGGCAGCGGGATGATGGCTCTCGATGATGCCGGTGCACTCATACATGCGGTCTCTCTGGTTTAGGGGCCGGGCACGGGCGCGGAGATGCAACCGGAGGAGCCAGAGTGAAGTACGGACGAGCTGCCGGACGAACGTGCGATCGCCGGGGGGAACGGGGGGAATTAGTTGTTGACTTCTTTTCGGAGAGCTCCGGCCATAAACCGAGGCCGGAAGTCACCTTCGCCGAGCCAGATAGAGCCGCCGCTTCGTTACTACAGGAGGCTGTGGCGGGGAGATCTACGCGTGCTAATGCGTCTGACGCAGTGACGCCCGCGACAGTCCTCCCCAAGCCATATAGATGTCCTGCGCGGAGGATTGGGTCCGTGGTCCAACCGTCAGGACGTCTATTAACAAGCAAAGTCTCAGCACGAATAGGTCGAAGTAGCTATCGTTTCTGGGACTGACAGACCTCGCCAGACGGAGTGAATGCCGCCTGGGGTAGATTTATGAAGACAAAGGTCTCGCTACCTGTCTATTTCAGCGGGTAGTTCGCAGGTTTCTCGCTGCCCGATGCACCCGGAGTCGACCAAAACGTAAGGAAAGGTCACAAACAGGTCCTGCGACGTTGGTATAACCCGCTATATGAAGTCCTGGGTAAGTATTATGCCAGGACGAAGTCTGAGCTAGAACTGGATTTGCGCACGATGATTGAATCAGGCCGATCAGCTATAAGGCTATTCTGCTGCATCATAAATCGCCAGCAGACTCTAATGTCGAATTAGGAAGAGGCAGTGCTGACGGCCAGCGAGACTGGAATTATCGCAGGTTGTTTATAATTCCAACTATCTCGACTTGGAAATAGTCGCCTGGATAGCTTATTTATTCGAACGTGACCAAAGCAATATCGCACACTGAGTGGATGTGGAAAGAACACAGATAAATCACATAGCTATTTTATTTTTATTTTTGGCGACACAAATGAAGAGGAAGTCCACTGTCCATGAAGTCACCTGCTGAGCAGATCACCAAATATCTGTTAAGACGATGTAGAAGTATCTGCAAAATAGTCTACCACCCTGGAGTACATTTTTGAATGGAGAACTATATATGCCAGCCGGGTCCTCTAAGTGGTAGACATAATGAAGATACAGCTGACGTTCCGCAATACCGTACCTCATTATAACCCGAGGGAACAAGACATTATCGCATGAGCGAAAGAATATGACCTCCGTATCATGCGCCTTATGTTTCGTGGCTGGTTAGAAGGTAGACATTGGCTGTCGTGAGTACTTATCTACTCGCATACATCTGATCATAATTAATCATCATCCGATCTGATACAGACAGCCTGATTCTGAGAACATGTTGCATACGCACGAATACCGGTATTGCCAATTTGTGTTATACAGTACAAGTGAAGCTTTTGGGTAGTTAGGCCTGCAAGCGGCTTGAAACGACTACGCTATGACCGACTTTATGATTCGCTGGGTACCTCCACTTCGGGAAAATCCCGAAAATTGGATGTGTTCAATGAGAACTAATCTCGGTATCAAAGCTAAGACGACTGACAAGAGCTAAGCGGGGTTACTGAGGTACTTACAATAGCGAAGATGTAGGATCAAGGAAGGACAAAGAAACAGTGATCGTGTGGCAATGTTACCTACAAAGAGCGATAGCTGTAAGATGGACGGGCGAAGGCGGAGCGATGTTTGAGCCTTCTGTTTGGCGCGTAAAGCGTGATTCATTAGACGTGAGCTACAGATACAAGGGCTTTTGGGCTGCATTATATAGACGTCAAGAACTGGTGGCAGACTGATGTTTGCAAAAGAGACCCTCATGGTGAAAGCCCGTCAGTGTGAGGAGTGCAAAAGTCGTGCACTAGCAAACGAGCATTATTAGCTATAGAGGCAGATACTAGCTAGCTGCAGGAGGGGCATGAGCCCTGATGAGATATGCATGCTACGACAGAAGCTACAAGGGCTACAAGTTGTACAACAGCGGTAGGGACAAAGGCAGTCAAAGCAGAGTCTGGAGGGGGATTCTGGCACTCGCATGCTCGTTTACCCCCTGTCAGGCAGAGCTGGCTGGTTTAGCATGCGGAGCATGCGGTGGAAGCAGCTGCAGCGGTTGCCACGGGGCGGGGCCTGGCTATTCTTATAGTAGCTTACAGGTATTGACGCGTATATCACAGCTTCGCAGCTGAACGCTTAAACACTGGTACAACAGCTAGCGTTCAGCTAAGACACAGCGAAAGAAATTGCAAGCCGAGAAAGGTTACAAGGCAGAGGAGCTAGCTAGAAAGGACCTTTTGTACTCGGTTTATCTTTTCAGCTACTGTACAACAAGCTGAATTTCATTCCACTTCCTCTCCTTCTTCTCCTCGTTATCCAAAGTGTCGATTATGGTGAGCAAGGCAGTGAGGGGAGCGTGCTGGGCTTAAACAACAGCTAGGTTGCAGAAGCGCTACACTCTCTAGCGGCCGCGAAGTCGTGTACAGCAATCGGGCTGTCAAACCTAGAAAACAGGAGTTTTGAGCGTTGTTTGCTTCCTTTGACTCTTCAATTATCGCCATCTCTGAATGCTCAAAATAACGAGGACACTGCTGTCCAGAAAGTGCTCAGATGTCTCCCGTATCAATCCTTCTATCAAAGTTCTCTAACCCCGGAGCATTGGGCTCCCTCAAAGCCGTGTGAGGAAGAGAGACGCTAATCGGGCGATCTTCCGCGTCTGCTCAAGGATCTCCATCGGTATCAAGGCTTCGGCGAAGGCATGGACGGGTATAGAGAGCATGACGTTTCTCCCGGCAACTCCCGCAAGCCTAGTTTAGGGTGCTGGCCGCGAAGTTGATTCTCGATACTGCGATGCGGTGTCACTGTCTACATTGACTGCAAGAATCTATGCTGAGATGCAGCTTGATGCATGTAAGTTCTGTCACAGTAATCTGTTATGAAAGGATGCTCAAATCAGATTACGATATGGGAGAATGCAGTGATCGCGGAGCTTCTAGCTACGAAGTAGCACGGAACACTGCAGCTATACATAACTGCCCTGTCAGGGCCATTGCCGCCACAAATGACTTTATAAGAGAACTTATACCACCTGTATTCGAATAACTAATGACTTTCCAACTTGACCCTTTTCTTGACCTATGGTTCCGAAGCTACCTTGGGTATAAGACTTCTCAAGACCAGCTATCCTTCGTCTTCCACTTCGATATCGAGTCAGGTTCTTTATGGAGTAACATGAGTACAATGCTTTTGCCGTTTCCTAATACTGTTATCTACTTCCACAGCTAGAGCATGGGTTCACCGAGACAGGTATGCGATTCCAGAACTCAAAATAATGTCAATGCACTTTTCTAGCATTCTACTTTCACTTGCATAAATGAACGTGATGTGCAGGATGACTTAATGTTTCGGACGGCTGTTAGTCCCGTCCAGGACACTCTGGAAAGCTCTCTCGTTCATGACTTGAAGCACAAGAAGTCTCGGAAGAACTTGGCAGTCGGTAAACCGAGAGAGAAGAGCAGCTCGGAGTCAGAAGAGAGGAAGCGGAGTGCCCCCCTCTTGGCGACAAGACAGGGCCCTTGGGATTCGGGCTTCGCCAAGCTAGTACCATGACATCGAGGAGACGGACAAGGTTCTCTGCCGCAGAAACCATCTAGTGTAAGAGACCTAGATACGTTGTAGTAGGCAGCGAGATGAATACGATGAAACTGACTACAGCAATAGACCTCAGCGAAACCAGTCAAACGGAATTGTGTTTCGGTATGAATATAGCTTGAGAAGCGGGTATCTCTCGGGACTTATTAAATGAGATGAAGCGTGACTCGATAGACATGTGGCAAAAGGTGGTAAAACTTTGGCTCTTCTTAAAAAGACAGATCCCCTGCTGCGGGAGTGGCGAGTCTCTCAGGGCGATCCATGGGGAGGACGAATAGTCTCTGTCCCTTTCTTGGTCATCTTTGGCCCTCGGAGGACATAAGCCATTTCCACGACAAAGACCATGCCACCTGTGACTAAGAATAGGTACAAAGGGCATAGCTTGTGTCTTCATCGAATATGGGCATAGGAGAAGCGCCCCGAGTCGGACAAGTCGTAACCAAGATCAAGCCGGTCACGATACCATGACAGGTTCAAGTAGACAAGCTACTTGATTGCAAAAAAGGGGGACGCGAAACGTCTGAGAACCTACTTAAGTACAGCATGTGAAGATCAAATGTGGCCTATCTGAGAAGGCGATCTGCAAGGTGATAAACAAGGTACTTACAATCCTCGCTACACGATCAAATCAAGTCCCCTTGGCTTGCCTGTGAAACTTGTACCGATGGGAAGCAATCTCGCTCTTGAAAAGAGACTCAACGAAGCTCCTTATCGATAAAGAGTCACCTTGAAGAGCCTCAATCAGTATGTTGAACGCCAGGATGATTTCCTTGCTCGCGCCAGGAGGACTTGTGTAAGAGGACTGATTCCTATCAGCCCTTGCCCGAGGCCAAATCGCCCCCCTCGGAGCTCTCCAACAGAGGATCCTGTCCCTCGAAGAGGAAGAAGAGGAATAAGGATTAGCTTGTGATTCAGAGTGGGAACTCTAATTAAATTGTTGTACAGTAGCTGAAAAGATA